>JAXLNS010000009.1:2342788-2665288 GCA_037215915.1 Pantherophis vulpinus
CCTTCTGACAAGCAAAAGACAAGGGGGAAGCAATGGGGATGGGGGGGGAGAAGAAGAGACAGGACGGTCTAGGGTGGGGGGTCTCCTGCTAAAGCAGCGGCGTTGGACTAGAAGACCTTGTTAAGGATATTGTTGTGTTACCAACCAGCAGAGTAAGTGCACAGAGAAACGTTACTGAGAGCAATGAATACAATACATACAAACTGGTTTAACAAAGCTTTTACTTTGTCATGAAAAACAATTGCCTAGTCTTTTAATCAATCCAAGTCTTGAGCCATTCAAATCAGTCCGAAGTTACAGATACGTTCTTACCAGACAAACAGCAGTAATTCACGCTGGTAACAAATTGCGATGGTAGCAGATCCATCCACGTGTTCACCCACGACAGTAACAGTTCCAATCAACAGTTCCAGTCAAGCAATGATGAGAGCAGGTCCAACAATGACTATAGCTGGGCTTCCTTCTTCTATACAGTTTACACTAGTAATTATCCACTTAAGATAAGTGAAGTCAGCAGTGCAATGACTCAACTGTACAATTATGATAATTGCAGTCAGCAGTCATTAGTCATGACAATGACTCAGCAGTACAATTACTCAGCATTACATTTAAAAGTTACAGAATACATTTAAAGTTATAGCACACATATATTGCCTGGACAACTTGTTAGGTTTATACCATATCCTAACAGACCTCTAAGATCCCTTTCGGATCTATTCAAATGTATTGATTGGGATTGCATCTGCAGCCAGCGATTTTGCAATGGGGAGAGAGGGAGGAAGAGTCTTCCCTAAGCACAGGCAGTCGCTTGGATTCCCCCCTCCCCCCCGTCTGTCCCCCCCTCAAGACAAATCCCAGGGAAGGCCGAAAAGGGGGTGGTGGTGGTAGTATTTCTGCTTGCAATCTTGCACACTTCCTTTGCATCACACACCCCAGCACATCTGGTTCTGCGCTTCCACGCCAGATGTTGTGCTTAATGGGATCCTGATTTCCAGGGTTTTTTCCCCTCGGAAAAGCTCTTAGGAAAAGTTTATTCGTCAAGCATATATAAGATTACGGGTAAAAAGGCTAAACATCCTTTGAATACCATTTGAAAAGGGTAAGTAAAAAGGCATATTAGGACAGGGACGGTAGGCACGCTGGTGCACTTATGCACGCCCCTTGTAAGGGGATTACTTGGAGGGGGGGAGAGAAACTGGCTTGAAACAACCCCACCCTTTTCGTCCCCCTGACTTTTTCGGGGTTCCCCAAGCAGCAAAGTTCAGGTCGTCCTCGACTTACGACTGTAACGGAGCTCAGAATTACCAGTCGTGAAGTTGTGCCGGTCGTTAATTGGATGACCGCATGACCGTGCCTGGTTTTACGAGCAGGGTGGGGTTTTTTTGTTGCAGCGGTCGTTAAGTGGATCACTGATCATTAAGCAAATCCATTCATATATATGTATATATATATATATATATATATATATATATATATATATATATATATATATATATATATATATATATATATATATATATTTATTTTGTTCTTTTTAATTCGTAAGTTCAAATGTATAATACTTTTCTAGTCAGGGTTTTATATATATATATATATATATATATATACCCCAAAGACAAAATTGAGTTAGAAAATCAAGGAGTATATGAAATCCCATGCACCGCCTGCCCCACCACATACATCGGACAAACCAACAGACGAATAAGTGCACGCATAGAAGAACACAAGAACTCAGTCAGAAAAGAGGAACCAACTTCTTCCCTGGTCCAACACCTTAAAGCCACAGGACATGATATTGACTTTAAAAAGACCAGAACTATCGCCAAAACTGAACACTTTAACAACAGAATAATCAGAGAAGCCATCGAGATAGAAAAACGCCCACACAGCATGAACAAACGAGACGATACCTCCCGCCTACCAGCCATTTGGAAACCCGCCCTTATTGACAAACGAGTCCCTAAGACGACGAATGACACCAGACCCACACTCACGAGAGCCACACAGGATGTCATCACCACACATCCACGCAGAAAGCAGACTCAAACCCACACTGATAATGAGCCACGACCAAGGACCAGAAGCCAGACCGCAGCTGCATCATTAGCCACTTTAAACCCCTCCAATCCATACATGAAGCAGACTGACACCCACCATGAAGAGCTCGCACGGCCACAAACACGAAGCCAAACAACAACAACGCAGCTCACCAGCTCAAATCCCCCTACAACTCAGACTAAGCTGAGCACAACCAAGCCCCCACCCAAACAGAACACACACCCAGCCAATCAGAGCACAACCAACCCCCCATCCAATCAGAGCACAGCCAAGCCTCTAACCAATCAGAATACACCTCCACCCAATCAGAACACAGCCAAGTTCCCACCCAATCAGCTCACACCCCCACTAGCAGTTAAAAGGAAGAGACAGCTGCGATCTCACATTGCTCCTGGAAGCACGAAGCCGAGAACACCAGCCTGAAGATGACGAATGAGACTTCGTCGAAACGTCGCCAAGACACTTCCAATTTTACGTGGGAGAAGACCCGAATAACCAAAGACCTACATACAAACACCCGCGAAAACCTGAGAAAACAAATATATATATTTGTTTATATATATATGTATATATGTATATATGTATATATGTATATATGTATATATGTATATATGTATATATGTATATATGTATATATGTATATATGTATATATGTATATATGTATATATGTATATATGTATATGTATATGTATATGTATATGTATATGTATGTATGTTTTTCTTTCTTTTTCGTAGGTTTTATTTGTATGTCTCTTTAGCCAGGTTCTACCTACGTAAACCAAGATATTATGCAGCCCTAGTTCAATGAAATCACAATTCACTAGTTTCTGGGCTTTTTTTTTTCTTTTTCTGGCAGCCAGCAGACACTTTGCTGTCCATTGGGAGACTAAGATAGATCTATTTCGGCCTTATAAGGCCTCATCAGTTAGCCACACCCTCATCTCATCTCATATATGTATGTATGTATGTATGTATGTATGTATTTTTGTTCAACCAGGTATTTTCCAACGTAAACCAAGTTTCTCAAATTGCAGCCATAGCTCAGTGAAATCACATCCACTATCCTAGGCTTCTTCAGACAGCAAGCATACATTTTGCTGCCTATTGCTTCCTGTCTGAAGGAGCCTAGGATAGTGGATGTGATTTCACTGAGCTATGGCTGCAATTTGAGAAACTTGGTTTCCGTAGGAAAATACCCGGTTGAAGAAAAATACATACAAAAAAACCTACGATAAGAGAGGAAAGCATATATATATATATATACATACACACACACATACATATATATATATGTGTGTGTGTGTGTGTGTGTGCCAAGATATTCTCAATCTTACACGGGAAAAGACCCGAATACACCAAAACTATATATATATATATGTATTTCTCTTTAGCCAGGTTCTTCCTACGTAAACCAAGATTTTTATGCAGCCCTAGTTCAGTGAAATCACAATCCATTAGTTTCTAGGCTTTTTTCAGGCAGCCAGCAAGCACCCTGCTGCCCATTGGGAGACTAAGGAGACTAAGATAGATCTATTTCGGACTTATTAGTCCTCATCAGTTAGCCACACCCTCATCCCATGTATCCTCCCTGTAAAGGTACAGTATTTGTTTTCTTTTCTTTTCGTAGGCCTTTATGTGTATTTCTCTTTAGCCAGGTTCTTCCTACGTAAACCAAGAGTTTTATGCAGCCCTAGTTCAGTGAAATCACAATCCACTAGTTTCTAGGCTTTTTTTCAGGCCTAGATTTTTACAGGGAGGATACATGGGATGAGGGTGTGACTAACTGATGAGGACTAATCAGTCCGAAATAGATCTATCTTAGTCTCCTTAGTCTCTATCTATCTATCTTAGTCTCCTTATATATATATTGGTGGGAAACCAGGAAGTAAATGAAAGGTATCCGTTAAATACGACATAAATATCAGCTGTGTGACCAAGGGACGCTGCAAACGGTCGTAAATTTGCCAAAAACCCCAAAGTGTGATATCACATGACGAGCAAGGGAAGTTGGGGGTTGTCACTGTCGGAATTTGAAATCTGGGTCGTAAGTACAGGTACGTCCTCTCCTTACATCCGCAACTGAGCCCAAAAGTTTTGTTGCTAAGCGACACGGGCGTTAAGCGAATTCTGCCCCGTTTTACGATCTTGGGACATTGCAACCGTCGTAAATGGGGATGCTTCAACGGGCGTAAGTGTGAAAAAACGGTCAGTTCTAACTTCGAACGGTCACTAAAACGAACTGTCGTAAATCGAGGACTCACTTTACCTGTATTCCCTCAGATAGGAACCTTTGAACGATCACTTAAGGAACCGGTCGTAATTCGAGGATTATGTATGTGCATGTCTGTGGAGGACACAAACTCGTCCAGGGAAAAATCGTCCCTCTCTTGAAGACAGTGTGGCTTGTGTTACTTTGTCAAAATTGTGGGTTCCCCCCCCCTCCCCGGTCTTTGTGCAGAAACCATGCCTCCGAAAACGGTTGTCCTTGTCCGGCGTCACCGAAGAGATGTGGACGGAGGAACATCTGGCCGCCATGGACCAGTTCCTGAAGGACGTCACCCAAACCATGATCGTATTTTACGTCGACGACTTCGCCGGGTTGAAAGTGGAACCGGTGATACCTCACCAGGTCAATCAATCAATAAATCAACCAATCAATCAGTCAATCAATCAATCAATCAATCAGAACACAGCTGGAAGGGACTTTGGAGGTCTTCTACTTCTCCAACCTTCTGCTCAAGCGGGAGATTCTACACCGTTTCAGACAAAGGGATGTCTGGTCCCTTCTTAAAAACCTCCAGCGATGAAACATCCCACAACTTCAAATTTTATTTCAATAAATCAAGGAACGTATTTTCCCAAAGCGCCGGAAGGCAGGACAAGAAGCAAGGGATGGAAACGAATCAAGGAGAGAAGCAACCTGGAATGGAGGAGAAACTTCCTGACAGTGAGGACAATTAACCAGTGGAACAGCTTGCCACCGGAAGTTGTGGGTTGCGCCATCACTGGACGCTTTTAAGAGGAGACTGGACAGCCACTGGAATGGGATAGGGCAGTGATGGCAAATCTTTTTGCCGTCGCGTGCCAAAAGTGGGGGGAGTGCGGGGGAGGGGGGTTGCGTGCGCGCGTTCCCACACCCATAATGCAATGACTCCCCGCACTGCCCCTGCGCCCGCTCTCCCCTGTGCATGTGAGAATGACCCCTCCATCCCTTGTTTTGGGCATAGCAGGCCTCCCTGAAGGCTCCAGAAGCCGGAATCAGCCCATTTCTGGACTTCCAGTAGGCCCATTTTTCGCCTTCCCTAGGCTCCAGAAGCCTTCCTGGAGCCTGGGGAGGGCAAAAACAGCCTTTCCCGGCCCTCCGGAGGCTCTCTGGAGGTTGGAAACGGCCCATTTCTGGACTTCCAGTAGGCCCGTTTTTCGCCTTCCCTAGGCTCCAGAAGCCTTCCTGGAGCCTGGGGAGGGCAAAAACAGCCTTTCCCGGCCCTCCGGAGGCTCTCTGGAGGCTGGAAACAGCCCATTTCTGGACTTCCAGTAGGCCCGTTTTTCGCCTTCCCTAGGCTCCAGAAGCCTTCCTGGAGCCTGGGGAGGACTAAAACAGCCTTTCCTGGCCCTCCGGAGGCTCTCTGGAGGCTGGAAACAGCCCATTTCTGGACTTCCAGTAGGCCCGTTTTTCGCCTTCCCTAGGCTCCAGAAGCCTTCCTGGAGCCTGGGGAGGGCAAAAACAGCCTTTCCCGGCCCTCCGGAGGCTCTCTGGAGGCTGGAAACAGCCCATTTCTGGACTTCCAGTAGGCCCGTTTTTCGCCTTCCCTAGGCTCCAGAAGCCTTCCTGGAGCCTGGGGAGGACTAAAACAGCCTTTCCTGGCCCTCCGGAGGCTCTCTGGAGGCTGGAAACAGCCCATTTCTGGACTTCCAGTAGGCCCGTTTTTCGCCTTCCCTAGGCTCCAGAAGCCTTCCTGGAGCCTGGGGAGGGCAAAAACAGCCTTTCCCGGCCCTCCGGAGGCTCTCTGGAGGCTGGAAACAGCCCATTTCTGGACTTCCAGTAGGCCCGTTTTTCGCCTTCCCTAGGCTCCAGAAGCCTTCCTGGAGCCTGGGGAGGACTAAAACAGCCTTTCCTGGCCCTCCGGAGGCTCTCTGGAGGCTGGAAACAGCCCATTTCTGGACTTCCAGTAGGCCCGTTTTTCGCCTTCCCTAGGCTCCAGAAGCCTTCCTGGAGCCTGGGGAGGACTAAAACAGCCTTTCCTGGCCCTCCGGAGGCTCTCTGGAGGCTGGAAATGGCCCATTTCTGGACTTTCATTAGGCCCGTTTTTCGCTCTCCCAGAGCCTCCGGGGGAGCCCGGGACTAACCTGGCACCCGAAATGGGCTGCATGGAAACTTCTGGGAGGGGTGGGGTGGCATGGGCATGCGTGCGCATCTTCCGCATGCACGGCAGAGAGCCGAAAATCAGCTGGCCAGCGGGAGGCACACAAGCATGCATGGTGGAGGTGATCTAGGGCGACGGCTCGCGGGCCTGCAGAAATGGCTCTGCGTGCCACCTGTGACATGCGTGCCAATGGTTTGCTATCACTGCTATAGGATCTCCTGCTTGAGCATGGGGTTGGACTAAATGACCTCCAAGGTCCCTTCCGACTCTATTCGGATAGCTAGTGCAGGCCTGTCAAATTGGCGGCCCGCGGGCCGGATACACACCCACTCCGGCTCCGCAAAGGCAACAAAAAAAAATCGCGATGCGTCACGATACGGGCCGCGATCCGAGGAGGTTCGACACCCCTGGTCTAGTGGAGTTCAACCTTCAAACCTTGGCAATTTGAACACAGGTGGACTTCGACTCCCAGAAGTCCCTGACACAAAGGCATTCCGTTGGATACGTTGATACGTATCAAACGTTGTGGCCTGCTTACTCTTTTGTAATCCCTTCCTCTGCAATCTCTCCATTGTTCTGTTAAGTGGATCCACCTAAGGTAGTGTGGTGTCAAGCAGAGGCTTCTGTAAAGACTGTCAGAACAGAACGTCATTCGAACTGAAGGGACTTTGGAGGTCTTCTCGTCCAACTCCTTGCTCAGACAGGAAGACGTTATACCATTTCAGACAATTCTGGGAGTTTGACGTCCACGGAGTTTTTTTTAAAATTATTATTATTATTATTAGATTTATATACCGCCCTACTCCCGAAGGACTCAGGGCGGTGAACAGCCAAGAGATAAAACACACAGATTACAAAATTTAAAAACAGTATAAAAACCTAATTAAATAAATTTGGCCCGGAACAGATTAAAACACCCCTAAAAGTTTTAGACAAATTTAAAATTTACAATTAAAAAGGGCGGTTAGGCCAGGCCAACCTGTTGGAATAAAAAGGTCTTGAGGGCACGGCGGAAGGTGCGTAAATCCGGGATCCTCTGTATCTCCGGGGGGAGCTCTTTCCAGATAGCAGGTGCCTCCACAGAGAAGGCTCTTCCCCTGGGGGCCGCCAGTTGACACTGTTTGGCCGACGGCACCCTGAGGAGCCCCTCTCTATGAGAGCATACTGGCCGGTGGGAGGCTATTGGTGGCAGCAGGCGGTCCCGTAAGTACCCGGGTCCTAAGCCATGGTCCTAAACTCTAAAGGTGGTAACCAAAACCTTGAAGCGCACCCGGAAGACCACCGGGAGCCAGTGCAGCTCACGCAGGAGGGGGGTCACATGGGAGTGCCACGTCGCTCCTATCACCACCCGTGCGGCCGCACTCTGCACCAGTTGGAGCCTCCGGGTGCTCCTCAAGGGGAGCCCCATGTAGAGAGCATTGCAATAATCCAGGCGTGAGGTGACAAGGGCGTGAGTGACCGTGCGTAACGAGTCCCGATCCAGAAAGGGACGCAACTGGCGAATCAGGCGAACCTGATAAAAAGTCCTCCCAGGCACAGCCGTCAAATGCTCTTCTAAAGACAGCCGCGAGTCCAGGAGGACGCCCAAGTTGCGAACCCCATCTGTGGGGGCCAATGACTCGCCCCCAATAGTCAGAGATGGCGCCAACTGACTATATCGGGACGTCGGAAACCACAGCCACTCGGTCTTGGATGGGTTGAGCCTGAGTCTGTTTCTCCCCATCCAGATCCGCACAGACTCCAGGCACCAGGACATCGCTTCAAGGGCATCGTTGGGGTGATCCGGGGTGGACATGTACAGCTGGGTGTCATCAGCGTACTGGTGGTACTTCACCCCGAAACCACGGATGATCTCGCCCAGCGGCTTCACATAAATGTTGAACAGGAGGGGCGAGAGGACCGACCCCTGTGGCACCCCACATATATATATAATATAGTATTGTATATATATATACAATATATATATATTGTAGGATGAGAGAACGCGACGGCAGGGGACTCCCTTGTCCCCGTCTTGATTTTTGCCGTTCTCCCGACAGGAGCAGAAACAGCTGGCCTACTTCATCCGCCAGGAGAACGCCGAAATTACGGAGGAGAACTTCCACGAAGTGGTGCAGTTCGGCTCCGTGCGCAGGCCGTACATCGATTCCCTGATGCGCACGCTCAACGCGGCGTATCTGCCCCGCCTCTTCCGCAAAGGCTCCTGGCCGGAAAGCATCAAAAACGAATTTTTCTCCGAAATTTATCATTTCATGACCTCCCTGACAGGTAGGCTTCGGCCGTTTTTCCCGTCGGATCCGCCTTTGTGGTCACAGATCCGTGGGGCTGGTGCTTTGGGGTTGTCCTGGGTCTCTGGCTGTCGATACGGGGTCATCCTCGGCTTAACGAGCACCACTGAGCCCAAAATGTCCGTTGCTAAGTGAGTCGTTTGTTCAGTGAGCCTTGCCCCGTCGTACGACCTCTCTTGCCATAGTGGTTAAGCGAATCAGTGCAGTCGTTAAGCGAATCCGGATAACCCACCCCCATCCATCATCATCATCTTCATTTAACAACCCCATAATCCCTTGCGGGGTGGAATCTGGGCAACTGAATGGAGTTAGCAGTGTGTTTTTTAATGGCCGGATGCCTTTCCTGTCTCCAATGCGGAGTTTTGTTCGGCAGATACATTCTCAGTGTGCCCAGAGAGAGAAATAGCTGCCTCTACCTAGGCTCGAACTCACAGCCTCCTGATTGTGAGGCGAGAACGCCACCTCTGGGCCACCGCACCACTAACCCATCCCCGATTGCTTGTCCCAGAAGGAGATTGCATGAGTTTTGCCCCGTTTTACGACCTTGCTTGCCATTGTCGTTAAGCAAATCCAAGCTGTTGTTGAGTTAGGATCACGGTTGTTAAGTCAATCCGGCTTCCCCCATTGGCTTTGCTTGTCAAAAGGTCACAAATGGCCATCACGTGACCCGAGGACATTGCCACCGTCATAAATACGAATCGGTTGCTAAGAATCTTCATTTTTAATCACATGACCCAGGGGCGGAAGTGTGAAAAAAGGTCATAAGTCATGTTTCTCAGTGCCGTTTGTAACTTTGAACGGTCACTAAACGAACTGTTGTAAGTCGAGGATTACCTGTGCTGGTTGTAAGTCACTTTTTCGGTGCCGTCGTAACTTCAAACGGTCGCTAAACAAATCATCGTCAGTCGAATGGACTACCTGGGATTGTGGGTGTCTCAATGGAGGACCGAGGAGAATGAGAATTGGGAGGGGGTCCTAAGGAGATGTCCCGAGGTCTCCCTCCCTCCCTCCAAAAGCCAACAAAAACCCTAATCCCCGGCCCTCTCCGTCCGCAGATACTCGCTACAAGATGAAGGGCCGTACCGTCCTTTACATCCCGATCGAATCCTTCACCATCACCCCGGAGGTGGCCCAGAAGGACAAGGCCGTGGTCCATCGTCTGGAGAGTGAGTGATGGGTCTTGGGGTATCTGAGGGGGGTGGGGGCGCTAACCGGATGAGGAGATGGGCCGCTGGGGAAGACCACACCAGGCGCGATCATCTCACCGGCTGCTCTCGCTTGTGAGTGGATTATCCAAGCCGCCTCCACGCTGCATCTATCGTTCCCAATCTGGTCAGACGCTGTGCGTGCACCTGGTCTTACAGGAGGGCAATGAGTCCGGCTGCAAGGGGGGGGGAACGAGAGGATGAGAAATTGGGGAGTCTTCTTCCCAGCTCGGCTCCGCTGGGGTGTCCCGGGGAAGCCCGTTTTCTTCCTCCGCGTCGGAATTCACCAAAGAAGCACAATCTAGGCAGGATACAAAAAAGGATGCAGGGAGGGAGGGAGGGAGGAAGATGAGGGAGGAAGGAAGAAGATGAGGGAGGAAGGAAGGAAGAAGACGAGAGAGGGAAGGGAGGGAGGAAGGAAGGAGAGTGGAGGAAGGAAGGAAAGAAGGAGAGTGGAGGAAGGAAGGAAGGAAGAAGAGGGAGGAAGGAAGGAAGAAGATGAGACAGGGAAGGGAGGGAAGGAGGAAGGAGTGGAGGAAGGAAGGAAGGAAGAAGATGAGGGAGGGAGGAAGGAAGATGAGGGAGGAAGGAAGGAAGATGAGGGAGGGAGGGGGAGGGAGGGAGGAAGAAGATGAGAGAGGGAAGGTAGCGAGGGATGAAGGAGAGTGGAGGAAAGAAGGAAGGAAAGTAGATGAGGGAGGGAGGAAGAAAGATGAGGGAGGGGGAGGGAGGGAGGAAGGAAGGAAGATGAGAGAAGGAGGGTTAGGGAAGGAAGGAGAAAGGTAGGAAGGAAGGAAGTTAGAAGATGAGGGAGGAAGGAAGGGAGGGGGAGGGAGGGAGGAAGGAAGGAAGAAGATGAGAGAGGGAAGGGATCAAGGGACAAAGGAGAGTGCAGGAAGGAAGGAAGGAAGGTAGAAGATGAGGGAGGAAGGAAGGAAGATGAGAGAGGGAGGGGAAGGGAGGGAGGAAGGAAGAATGAAGATGAGATGGGGAGGAAGGAAGGAAGGAAAATGAGAGAGGGGGGAAGAGAGGGGGGAGGAAGGGAGGAAGAAGATGAGGGAGGGAGGGAGAGAGGAAGGAAGGAAGGGGAAACCATCCCTGTGGGGTTTGTCCATTCACGGATTTTTGTTCATCTGACAGTGGCCATTCGGGAGGGGTGGGCAACAGGAGGAGGACGGGCTGGGGTGGGTGGGTGGTCTCAGACACTGGAAAAAGGTCTCGAACTCCTAGAGGAAATCTGTCCTTCCTTCACGACCAATGTTGGGGGGGGGGGATTGTGGACGACCCACAATCGAGCCCCAAATTTCCATCGCTCAGCGTGACATCCATTAAGGGGAGTTTTGATCCATTTTACGACTGCTTGTGAATCCACCGCAGTCGATAAATCGGTCGCCTGGTCGTTAAGCGAATCCGGCTACCCCGTGGATGTGGCTTGTCGGAAGGTCGCAAAAGGGGATTGCGTGACCCCGGGACACGGCGACCGACATAAGTATGGGTCAGTTGCCAAGCTTCTGAATTTTAATTGCGTGACCCCGGGAAATGCTTCAACGGTTGTAAGTGTGAAAAACGGTCATCGGGGGGGGGGGGTTAGTGCCGTTGTAAGTGGAGGATTACCCGTAAAAGGTTTTGGGCCTGGTGGGGTGGAAATGAGGCATCCCCTGCAGTTGGGGTGTGGGGGAAGCTTGTGGGGGGGACCCAGTGGGAAGATAAACAGGGGTCCCTCCAGCGTTTCTGCGGTCAGTCATAACGGCAAATGAACATGGACGCGGTGCAGCGGCCATAACATTGGGACCGTGTCGTAAGTAGCTTTTGAGTCTGCGGTAACTTCAACTGTCATTAAGCGAGGACCGTCTGCACAGAGTCCTCAACGTACGACCGCAATTGAGCCCCAAACGCACGGGGTTAAGTGAGAAAGTTGCTCTGTGAGCTTTGCCCATTTTCCCGCCACCGTTGTTAAGTGAATCGCTGCGGTTCTGAAATTCGGAACACCGTCGTTAAGCGAATCCGGCTTCCCGGTGGACTTTGCTCGCCAGAGGGGAATCGCGTGACCCCGGGGATGCTCCCACCGTCATAAATCTGCGCCAATCGCCAAGGATCTGAATTTGTGACCACGGAGACGGCGCAACCGTCGTAAGTGTGAAAACGGCCATAAGTCCTCTTTTTTTTCAGCCCCGTTCTAACTTCGAACGGCCACTAAGCGAACGGTTGTAAGTCAAGGATTACCTGTGTTCTAAAAATTCTGCTTTAAATGTAGAGGCCGATTTGTTAGCACTTCCCCAAATTAATTCAAACCATGGTTTATTTCCACGCCTATCAAGGTTAGAAGCCGGCGTTACGTTGTTACGCAGCCTCCTGGCAGACGGGTTGGGGCAGCTTTCCGGCCGAGCAGAAATGCCCAAATTTGGGTGGTGATTGTTATCGGGCACTATCTCCGACAGGTCTCGCCAACGTTTCCGAGGCCGTTCTTGCTTTTGGAGTGTCGAGGGGGTGTCGGAATTCGCACCCGGTCCCGTTCTTGAACCCTTTGCCCAATTTGCCTGAAAGAATTCCAAGGCCCTGGGGCACGCTGGGAGGTGAAGTCCAGCCGTCTTCAAAGTCGCTGAGGTCTGGAAACTTTGGGATAAAACCAGGGGCCTGCGAACTTGGCAACTTTTAAGATTGGTGGACTTCAACTCCCAGAATTCCTCAGCCAGCAAGGAGGAATTCTGGGAGTTGAAGTCCAACAAGTCTTAAAAGTCCAGAAGTTCTAAAAAGTCCAGAAGTCTTAAAGTCCAGAGGTTTTAAAAGTCCAGAAGTTTTAAAAAGTCCAGAAGAGTTAAAGTTCAACAGTTTTAAAAGTCCAGAAGTCTTAAAAGTCCAGAAGTCTTAAAAGTCCAGAAGTTCTAAAAAGTCCAGAAGCCTTAAAAGTCCAGAAGAGTTAAAGTTCAACAGTTTTAAAAGTCCAGAAGTCTTAAAAGTCCAGAAGTCTTAAAAGTCCAGAAGTTTTAAAAGTTCAGAAGACTTAAAGTTCAACAGTTTTAAAAGTCTAGAAGTCTTAAAAGTTCAACAGTTTTAAAAGTCCAGAAGTCTTAAAAGTCCAGAAGTCTTAAAAGTCCAGAAGTCTTAAAAGCCCAGAAGTCTTAAAAGTCCAGAAGTCTTAAAGTTCAATAGTTTTAAAAGTTCAGAAGTTCTAAAAAGTCCAGAAGCTTAAAAAGTCCAGAAATCTTAAAAGTTTAGAAGTCCTAAAAGTCCAGAAGTCTTAAAGTTCAACGGTTTAAAAGTTCAGAAGTTTTAGAACTTCTAAGTCCAGAAGCTTAAAAAGTCCAGAAATCTTAAAAGTTTAGAAGTCCTAAAAGTCCAGAAGTCTTAAAGTTCAACAGTTTTAAAAGTCCAGAACTTTTAAAAGTCCAGAAGTCTAAAAGTTGCCAAGTTTGTCCAGGTAATCCTCGATTCATTTAGTGACCGTTCGAAGTTACAACGGCACGAAAAAAAAGTGACTTAGGACCGGTTTTCACACTTAACGAAGGTTCCAACATCCCCACGGTCACATGATCAAAATTTGGACGCTCGGCAACTGGTTCCTACTAATGACGGTCGCAGTGTCCCGGGATCATGTGATCAAAATTCAGATGCTCAGCAACTGACTCGTATTTATGACGGTCGCAGTATCCCGGGGGTCATGGGATCCCCTTTTGCGATCCTTCCGACAATGGGTAAGCCAGATTCACTTAAGGACCATTTTACTAACCTCGCAACTGCCGTGATTTGCTTAACAACTGTGGCGAGAAATGTCGTAAAGTGGCACAAAATTCGCTTCACAAATGTCTCACTTAACAACATAAATTTGGGGCTCAATTGCGGTTGTAAGTCGGGGACTAGCTGTAGACTGTCGGGCCTGTTCATTGCCTTCCATATCTCTCTTTCTAAGCCCTTCCTCAGCGGAGATACCGGCATAAGTCCTCGACTTATGACCGCAAGAGCGATTGGAATTTGCGTCGCTAAGCAAGGTCAAATAAGTCAACGCCTGACTTTACGAGCTTCCTTGCCACGCTTGCTCAGGGAATGACCGCGTTTGTCCAACGGATCCGGCGGTCGTTAAACGAATCCAGCTCCCAGCATTCGCTTTGCCCGTGGGAAGTCCCTTGGGAGGGTCGCAAAAAAGGGGATCGCGGGACCCTGCGACGGTCGTAAATACACACCCCTGAATTTTGATCCCTGGTGTTTGTCGCAACGGTTGTAAGCGTGAGGACTTTGAATGGCGGCTAAACACATGGTCGTAAATCGAGGACTGGCCAACCATTGGGGTTCAGGCTTCTAGAATAAGGTGGGAGCATAGAATCTCCTGGAAAGGGAAGGGGGGATCTTCGGTTGTCGGGGTGAGCTGAGGGGGCCCTCCCCATCTCTTTTATTCCCCATTTGCGTTGCCCCCCCCTCATTTTTGTGTGAGACCACCCAGCCAGGGGTCTCTCGCCTGCGTCGGGCGGGAGGGGGGGGGCCGTCTTGCGTCTCTTTCCCTGCCCCGCAGGCGGAAGACGCGGCTGGGAGCCGTCGGCCGTCAGTTCTGGACCCGCGGCTCATTTGTTCCGCCCTGCGCAAATTCAATTGAACGTCTCGCTCTGCGGACCGGAGAGAGAGAGTGAGAGAGAGAGAGAGAGATGCTGACTGAATTATGCAGTGCCCACATCTCTATTAGGGAAGCGTGGAAGCGGGGCTGGGGAGGGTGGGACTCGGAGTGGAAAGGGCGGGTGGGTGGGTGGGTGGGCCGAGTCCCTCCTTGTGCAAGTGGCCAGGATTGTTTGTTTGTTTGTTTCCCATCCCTCCCTCTCCTTCTTTCCTTCCTTCCTTCCTTCCTTCCTTCCTTCCTTCCTTCCTTCCTTCCTTCCTTCCTTCCTTCCTTCCTCCTTCTCCTCCCTCCCTCCCTCCCTCTCCTTCCTCCTTCCTTCCTTCCTCCCACTCCCTCCCTCCCTCATCTCCTTCCTTTCTTCCTTCTTTTCCTCCCTTCCCCTCCCTCCCTCTCCTTCCTTCCTTCCTTCCTTCCTCCTTCTCCTCCCTCCCTCCCTCCCTCTCCTTCCTTCCTTCCTTCCTTCCTCCCACTCCCTCCCTCCCTCATCTCCTTCCTTTCTTCCTTCTTTTCCTCCCTTCCCCTCCCTCCCTCTCCTTCCTTCCTTTTCCTTCCTTCCTTCCCTCCGTCCCTCCCTCTCCTCCCTTCCTTCCTTCCACTTCCTCTTTCCCTTTCCTTCCTTCCTTTTCCTTCCTTCCCCTCCTCCCTCCTTCCCTCATCTCCTTCCTTCCCCTCCCTCCCTCCCCCCATCTCCTTCCTTCCTTCCTTCTTTCCCCTTCCCCTCCCTCCCCCATCTCCTTCCTTCCTTCCTTCTTTCCCCCTTCCCCTCCCTCCCTCATCACCTCCCTTCCTTCCTTCTTTTCCTTCCTTCTTTTCCTTCCTTCCTTCCTTCCACTCCCTCCCTCATCACCTTCCTTCCTTCCTTCCTTCTTTCCTCCCTTCCCCTCCCTCCCTCATCACCTTCCTTCCTTCCTTCCTTCCTTCCTTCCTTCTTTCCTCCCTTCCCCTCCCTCCCTCATCACCTTCCTTTCTTCCTTCTTTCCTCCCTTCCCCTCCCTCCCTCATCACCTCCCTTCCTTCCTTCTTTTCCTTCCTTCCTTCTTCTCCTTCCTTCCTTTCTTCCTTCCTTCCCCTCCCTCCTCCCTCGTCTCCCTCCTTCCTTCCTTCCTTCCTTATTTAATTCATATCCTGCCTTTATTATTTTTAAAAATATCTCAAGGCAGACATATCCCAAACTCCCTCCTCCTCCTATTTTCTCCACAAAAGTAGAAAACTCCTATTTTCTGAGGTGGTGGGGCTGAGAGAAAGGGATAGGCCCAAAGTCACCCAGCCGGCTTTCATGCCTAAGGCAGGACTAGAACTCACCGTCCCCCACTTTCTCACCCGCTGCCTTCACCCCTGGACCAAACTGGTACTCTGTGCCGGCCGCCTGGCGCGACCCTCCTTTCCTTTAGAGCCCCGTGGGACCTTGTCTCTCTCGAAGGGGTACCTACATCACTCTCGCCTTGCCGGTTTCGGGGACTTGGGTGAGTTCTGCGTGCGAATTATCCCTCCCGCCAGCTTTTTGGGCTGCGTTTCCCTGGAAGTTGCGGAGTGGCCTCTTCCTTCGCTGTCTCACCGTGGCCATTATCCGGAGCGGCTTTTAGTGTCGCTTTGTGTCGCCTCGAGCCTGCTGGGCACGAATTGACCTGTTTTCCCCAGCGGAAAGCGAGGCCCGTCGTGACCAAAATAAGATACCCGCAAAGCCAGGGGGAAAAAAATAGGATATAATTTGAAGGGCTGGCATGTCCTTTTTTTCTTGGATGTGCAGCTCTGGCAGTGTAAGAGAAAAAAAAAATCAACCTGGACTACGACCATTCGCTTAGTGACGGTTCCAAGTTACAACAGCAGTGGAAAAAAGAGATTTTGCAACTTTTTTTAAAAAATAAAATAAAACCTGAGTAAGGCCACACCTGGAATATTCTGCGTCCAGTTTTGGTCCCCACGTTACAAAAAAAGATGTTGAGACTTTTGGAAAAAGTGCAGAGAAGAGCAACTGAGAGGATCCAAGTCCCGGAGACTAAAACATACGAAGAACGGCTGCAGGATTTGGGTTTGGCCAATCTGGAGAAGAGAAGAATTAGGGGGGGATATGATAGGAGTATTCCAACATCTGAGGGGCTACCCCAAAGAAAAAAAGGGGGGGTGTCACCTGTTCTCCAAAGCTCCTGAAGGCAGGACAAGAAGCAACGGATGGAAACTCATCAAGGAGAGAAGCAACCTGGAATTAAGGAGAAACTTCCTAACAGTGAGGACAATTCACCAGTGGAACAGCTTGCCACCAGAAGTTGTGAATGCTCCAACGTTTTTAAAAAGAGACTGGACAGCCACTTGTCTGAAATGGCATAGGGCCGTGATGGCAAACTTATGGCACGCGTGGCACAGGTGGCCCATAGAGCCATATCTGTGGGCACGTGAGCGTCACCCTAGCTCAGCTCCAGCTGATTTTCGGGCCTTCTGGGCCCACAGGAAGTCGGGAAATGGGCCGTTTCTGGCCTTTGGAGGGCTTCCGGTGGGGAGGCAGTTTTTGCCGTCCCCAGGCTCGAAGAAAACCAGCTGATTTTCAGGCCTTCTGGGCCCACCGGAAGTCGGGAAATGGGCCGTTTCTGGCCTTCGGAGGGCTTCCGGTGGGGAGGCAGTTTTTGCCGTCCCCAGGCTCGAAGAAAACCAGCTGATTTTCGGGCCTTCTGGGCCCACCGGAAGTCGGGAAATGGGCCGTTTCTGGCCTTCGGAGGGCTTCCAGTGGGGAGGCAGTTTTCGCCCTCCCCAGGCTCCAAGAAAACCCCTGGAGCCTGGGGAGGGCGAAAAACGGGCCTACCAGGCTCACTGGTAATCTTTTTGCCATCACGTGCCAACAGTGGGGGGGGGGGACACGGGTGGGGGCATTGAATTATGGGTGTGGATACACACGTGTGCGACCCCCCCCACACACACTTGCCCCCGCTTTTGGCACGCGACGGCAAAAAGGTTAGCCATCCCTGGTATAGGGTCTCCTGCTTGTGCAAGCAGGGTCGTAAAACAGGCCAAAGCTCACTTTGCAACTGTCTCTCGCTCGGGCACGGAAATGTTGGGACCGTTGCGGCCGTTTAGCCGAGGGCTCCCCCGCAATCCTGGGGTTTCCGCAACCAATTGGCGACCTCGGAGGGGCCTCGGGTGTCGCTGAAACCTCGGCTGTTCTCCAGCCCTTGAATGACGCTCGGCCGTTTTAATCCCCTGAGCCGTGTGATTGTTTTGCCCGGTAATTTGGCACAAAGATTGCGGCTTCCATGCTGTGAGACGCTTTGGAGACGGCCGCCCGCCCGCCGCTGGCAGCTATTAGCCGATTCCATTCCGAGCCTTTGCTGGGGAGGGAGGCCAGGAGGGGTGAATTGCCAGCCTTTGCCCCAAACTTTTCAACCGTTGTAGCCGAGAAGCCTCTGGTGGGAAGGTCCTCTTTTGGGGGTCCTTGTAGGCCTCCCTGCACTTACCTGGGAGCCAAAATGGGGTGCGTGTGGAAGGGGAGGGGCAGGGAGGAGTGGGGCGGGGCCAGCCAGCAATTTAACAACTGGTTCGGCCGAAGTGTGCGAACCGGTTGAATCCCATTACTGATCCTTGCCCATTGAGGCACTTTGGGGGGTAGTCTTCCTTTGTTTGGCACCCCCAGGAAAAAGAAGCCCACTTGGCAAGCGGGACCGGCCAAGGAACAACCCGTGAAAATAAATAGTCCTCGACTTACGACCGCCATTGAGACGTCCAAATTTCCGTTGCTAAGTGCGACAATCGTTTAGCGGTGACCTTTCTTGCCACGGTTCTTAAGATGAATCGCTGCAGTCATTAAGCGAACCATTCCGCCATTAAGCGAATCTGGCTCCCCTGCTGACTTTGCTGGTCCGAAGGTCGCAAAAGAAGGATCACGTGACATCCCCTCCCCTCCCTCCGGGGACGCTGCCACCGTCATAAATACGAGTCAGTTGCCAAGTGTCTGAATTTTGATCCTCGTGACCACGAGGATGCTGCCGCGGTCGTAAGTGTGAAAAATGGTCATGGGTCACTTCCCCCCCCCCGTTCCGTTTTAGCTTTGAACAGTCACTAAACGAATGGTTGTAAGTCGAGGACAGCCTCTAGAAGGGGATCTCTGCACCCAACCAGATGTGGCGGCCACCACCACCTCAAAAAACCGCATTTTGGGCAGCTCCTGAGAGTGGTGGGGACAACGAAGTCCACAAGTCTTAAAAGTGGCCACAAAGTTGGGACACCCCGGTAGAAGGTTTCCTGTTAAGAGCAGGGGGTTGGACTAGAAGACCTCCAAGGTCCCTACTAACTTTGGAATTCTGTATCGGTTCATATTGCACACCAGTTAAGAAAACCCCTCGAAATCTGTAATGGCCTCCTCACGGACACACAATCTTTGGGGTGAAGCCAAAAGGCTGAGGAGAAGTTGTGCGCCTTTCCCCAAACAGCTGGCACAGCCCGGCGTCACCATCTCCAGCCCGGACCTTATTTCCCTGAGACCCCCTTCTGGCCTTACCCCATAGACCCAGGGTGTCCAACCTTGGCCACTTTAAGGACTTGTGGACTTCAACTCCCAGAATTCCTCAGCCAGCAAGGGTTTCCCAGAATTCAGCATGGATAGGACGAGAAGAAATGTGCCTAGACTAACCTTTATCGCATTTTTTGACAGGATATATAAATATATTTTAATAGATAGTGGGAATGCGGTCAACGTAATATATCTTGATTTCGACCAAGTGAAAAAAAGCTGGCTTGGAGAATTCTGGGAGTTGAAGTCCACAAGTCTTAAGTGGCTATGTTTGAAAACTCCTGCTGTAGACCTTTGCTTTTTGATAGATAGTGGGAATGCGGTCGATGTAATATATCTTGATTTCAGCCAAGTGAAAAAAAGCTGGCTTGGAGAATTCTGGGAGTTGAAGTCCACAAGTCTTAAGTGGCTATGTTTGAAGACTTTGCTGTAGACCTTTGCTTTTTGATAGGATATTTTATAAAATACCGGTAGATAGTGGGAATGCGGTCGATGTAATATATCTTGATTTCGGCCAAGTGAGAAAAAGGTGGCTTGGAGAATTCTGGGAGTTGAAGTCTTAAATGGCTATGTTTGAAGACTTTGCTGTAGACCTTTGCTTTTTGATAGGATTTTTTTTTTAATACCGGTTGATAGTGGGAATGCGGTCAACATAATATATCTTGATTTTGGGCTAGTGAAAAAAAGCTGGTTTGGAGAATTCTGGGAGTTGAAGTCCATAAGTCTTAAGTGGCTATGTTTGAAGACTTTGCTGTAGACCTTCGCTTTTTGATAGGATTTTTTTTTTAATACCGGTAGATAGTGGGACTGCGGTCGATGTAATATATCTTGATTTCAGCCAAGTGAGAAAAAGCTGGCTTGGAGAATTCTGGGAGTTGAAGTCCACAAGTCTTAAGTGGCTATGTTTGAAGGTTCCTGCTGTAGACCTTTGCTTTTTGACAAGATAATTTTTTTAGTAGATATTGTAGTGGGAATGCGGTTGATGTAATATATCTTGATTTTGACCAAGTGAAAAAAAAGCTGGCTTGGAGAATTCTGGGAGTTGAAGTTCTGGGAATTTGAAGGTCTCCTACTAATAGACCTTCACTTATGGTTTTTCTCCGTCCGGAACACCCCCAAATGCACTGACCTCTCCCCCCCCCCCTATTTTTATTTCCCAAGATTCCTCTGGACCCCCGGGATGTGGCTGGCAACTCTTCGACCGTGGCTTAGAAGGGGCAGGCAGCTTGGGGATGCCAAGATTTGCCCCGGGCTGGGCAAGAAGAGGCATCACCCTACCCTCTTTTTCTGTCTCTTCCAGCTTCCATGATTCACTGGACGCGACAGATCAAGGACGTGCTGAGGGCCCAAGAGGCGGTCGAGAGCCGAGAAAGCGCGGGGCCCCTGGAAGAGATCGCCTTCTGGAAGAACCGCTGCACCGACCTGTCGGAGATCAGCAAGCAGCTGTGCCAGAAGGGGGTGAAGCACATCGAGAGCATCCTGATGCTCTCCAAGTCCTCCTACGTGGCTCCTTTCCAGCGGCTCTCCAAGCAGATCCAGGTTAGGGGCAGGGAGAGGAACCGGGGAGGGGGGGAGGCACTTGTCCAGCCAGGATGAGTTCTGCAGAATGGTGGCCAAAGGGCCAGGCTGGAGCAGGGGTTGCTGATGGTCTTCGGCCTGGCCGGCTTAGAATGTGGAACATAGGATATAGTAACACTGTTTGTTAGAAGGGACCTTGGAGGTCTTCTAGTCCAACCCTCTGCTTGAGCAGGAAGTGCTATATCAAAGAAGGAAGGAAGGAAGGAAGGAAGGAAGGAATCAGGAAGGAAGGAGAGAGGGAGGGAGGAAGGAATGAATCAGGGAGGAAGGAAGGAAGGAAGGAGGGAAGGAGGGAGGAATGAATGAATCAGGGAAGAAGGAAGGAAGGAAAGAAAGGGAAGGAAGGAAGAAAGGAAGGGAGGAAGGAAGGAAGGAATGAGGGAGGGAGGGAGGGAGGAATGAATCAGGGAGGAAGGAAGGAAGGAAATAAAGGGAAGGAAGGAAGGAATCAGGAAGGAAGGAAGGAAGGAATCAGGAAGGAAGGAGGGAGGGAGGAATGAATGAATCAGGAAGGAAGGAAGGAAAGAAAGAAAGAAAGAAAGAAAGGAGGGAAGGAAGGAAGGAGGGAGGGAGGAAGGAATCAGGAAGGAAGGAGGGAGGGAGGAAGGAATCGGAGGAAGGAAGGAAGGAAAGAAAGAAAGAAAGGACGGAAGGAGGGAGGGAGGGGGAGGAAGGGAGGGAGGGAAGGAAGAGATTTATTAAAAATACAGCTGCATGCTTTCCAATCTTTGCTTGAAAACCTCAAGATGATAGATAGATAAATAGATAGATAGATAGATAGATAGATAGATAGATAGACAGACAGACAGACAGACAGACAGACAGAGAGAGAGAGAGAGAGAGAGAGAGAGAGAGAGAGAGATAGGCAGGCAGGCAGGCAGGCAGACAGACAGACAGATAATAGAGGAAAGAAAGAAAGGAGAGGGAGAGAGAGAAAGAAAAGTTGATAATAGAGATAAAGAAAAATGACAGAAGAAAAAAAAGAAAAAAGAAAGAAACAGAAAAGAAAGAGAAGAAAGATAAATAGATGATAATAGAGATAAAGAAATGGCAGACAAGAAAGAAAAAAGAGAGAAGGAAAGGATAGATGGATGGATGGATGGATGGATGGATGGATGGATGGATAGATAGATAGATAGATAGATAGATAGATAGATAGATAGATAGATAGATAGATACGGTAGATAGATACAATGATAATGATAAATGATAGGTAGGTGATAGATAATGGATGGATGGACGGACGGACGGACGGACAGACAGACAGACAGACAGACAGATAGATAGATAGATAGATAGATAGATATTGATTCATATGGCTGGAAGTGCACCTTGGAGGTCATCTAGTCCATCGCACTGTTCAAGCAAGAAGACCCTATTATATACCATCCTGGACACTCTCTTTTGATGGCGCGATGTGGCACCCCTAACTTCTGGTGGCAAGCCGTTCCCCTGGCTAACTCTGGTTCTCTCGCTCTCTGCCGTTGCTTTGCAGGACGGGTCGGAGCAGGCCCAGTCCAACCTCCGCTTCCTGTCCATCCTGAAAGAGCCGTTCCAGGAACTGGCCACTCTACGGCCCAAAGATATCCCCGAAAAGCTGCCCCATCTCATCAGCCTGGTCCGGATCGTGTGGGTCAACTCCCCGTACTACAATAGCCGAGAGAGGATCACGGCGCTCTTCCGGAAGGTGGGGGGAGGCGGGGGCTGCCTTTATTTCTCCCCCCCCCCACCATCCCTTTGTTCTCTCTCTCTCTCTTTTTTTTAAAAAAAAACTTTTAAAAATATTTTGTTTTGTCCAAATATCTTAGCTGAACAACTCACCCACGTTCTTCGAATGCAAAAATACCAAATACTAATATGTCGACTGATAGACGGGAATATTTGTCACTTAGGAAAGAGGAGGAGGAGGAGGAGGAGGAAGAAAAGTATGGTGGTTTTCTTGCAAGACGTCTCACGACCCAACTAGGGAACGTTATCAGTATTAGAAGAAAGAGGAGGTGGCAGAGAGGAGGAGGAAGTGTGTGAGGTCTCTAATGCTCCTTAAGCTTGGCTGGTTTTTTTTTTTTTTTTTGGTAAGATGTTTCATGACCCAAGTAGGGAACATCATCAGTGCTAGAAGGGAGGGGGTATGTAGGCGAGGAGGAGGAGGAGGAGGAGGAGAAGAGGAAGAAGAAGGAAGAAGAAGAGGAGGAGGAGAAGATGAAGGAGGAGGAGGAGGAGAGGAAGAAGAAGGAGGAGGAGAGGAAGAAAGGGAAGAAGAGGAGATAAAGAAGGAGGAGGAGAAGAAGAAGAGGAGGAGGAGATGAAGAAGGAGGAGGAGGAGGAGAGGAAGAAAAGGAAGAAGAAGAAGAGATGAAGAAGAAGGAGGAGGAGAAGAGGAAGAAGAAGAAAGAAGAAAAAGAGGAGAGGAAGAAGAAGAAGAGGAGAGGAAGAAGGAGGAGGAGAAGAAGAAGAAAGAAGAAAGAAGAGGAGGAGGAGGAGGAGATGAAGAAGGAGGAGGAGAGGAAGAAAAGAAGAAGAGATGAAGAGGAGGAGGAGGAGAGGAAGAAGAGGAAGAAGAAGAAGAGATGAAGAAGGAGGAGGAGGAGAAGAAGAAGAAGGAAGAAGAAGAGGAGATGAAGGAGGAGGAGGAGAGGAAGAAAAGGAAGAAGAAGAAGAGGAGGAGGAGGAAAAATATGGGGCCCTTGGTGGTTTTCTTGCAGACGTTTCATAACCCAACTAGGGAACCTCATCAGTGCTAGAAGGAAGTGGAGTTTGTGAAGTGGAGGGAGGGAGGAGGAAGAGGAGGAGGAGGAGGAGGAGGAGAAGTCCACTTTGGGGTCCTGGGTGCTCTCTGAGCTTCTGTTTTCTTTGCAGACGTTTCATGACCCAACTAGGGAACGTCATCAGTGCTAGAAGGGAGGGTTTGTGGAGGAGGAGGAGGACGACGACTCTGGGGTCCTTGGTGCTCTCTTGGTCATTTTAAGACCTGTGGACTTCAACTCCCAGAATTCCCCAGGCCAGCCATGTAGGGTAACTTTCTTCACAGATGGTGGGTATGCAGTAAACGTAATATATCTTGATATTCAGCAAAGTGGGGGGAAAAAGAGCTGGCTGAGGGATTCTGGGAGTTGAAGTCCATGAGTCTTAAATCAGGGGTCTCCAACCTTGGCAACTTTAAAGACCTGTGGACTTCAACTCCCAGAATTCCCCAGGCCAGCCACGTAGGGTAACTTTCTTAATAGACGGAGGGTATGCAGTGAGCGTAATATATCTTGATATTCAGCAAAGTGAAACGAAAGAGCTGGCTGGGGGATTCTGGGAGTTGAAGTCCGCGAGTCATCAAAGGACCCTCGTTTTCCCCCCACCCCTGCCATGGAAGGACCTCAAAGGGGGGTTGGGTTGTCCCCGAGGGGATTGTGAGGTCTCCCTCTCTCTCTTTTCTCCCCAGATGAGCAACAAGATCATCCAGATGTGTTGCAAAGACATTTCCTTGGACCGCCTGTTCGAAGGCTACATCAACTCGTCCCGTCAGACACTGCACAGCTGCATCTCCTGCATGTCGTCCTGGAAGGAGTGCTACCAGCAGGCGGCCTACATGCACAACAAGTAAGGGGGGGCGGAGTCTGGGGGGGTGAAGTTGCGCCGTGCCAAGAGGCTAGTCCTCAGTGATCACGATTGGCCGCCACTCGGATACAGGACCGCTTGCGGTGCGGTCACGATCGGTGACCTCACTAACTGATCTCTGACTAAGCAAAATGTCCCTTGGGGCAAGCGGGATCTGCTTAACGACCAGGGGATTCACTTAACGACCGCCAGTGTCTGTGCTAAAAATGGTTGTAACAGGAAATATTCTGCTGTAAGGTACACAAATAATTCTCTTTATTTTCATTTTTCACCATTTTATGGGTAACATTGCAACTCTTGGTTTCATTTTCCCTGTCAAATCCGGCTACTTTTGGCCTTTTAATTTTCATTTTTCATTTCATTTTTATTTTTGGTGTTAATTTTCAAGTCTAACATTCACTGCAAAAATGTGATTTTTTCAGACAACGTGCAGAATAGAAGCGGTAAGATATATCTTCTCAACTTGTGCCTCTTTATATTCCTTACAGGCAGGCCGTCCTCGACTTACGGCCACAATTGACCCCCAAATTTATGTCGTTAAGTGAGACATTGGTTTTTGCTCGTTTTATGACCTTTCTAGCCACCGTTGTTAGGTGAACCGCTGCAGTTGTTAAATCGGTAACTCGGTTGTTAAGTGAATCTGGCTTCCCCAGTGACTTTGTTGGTCAGAAGGTCATAAAAGCGGATCACGTGACACTCCCCCCCCCCCGGGGACACTGCGACTGTCATAAATGTGAGTCAGTTGACAAGCATCTGAATTTTGATCATGTGATCACGGGGAGGCTGCAACGGACGTTAAGTGTGAACAACGTTCCATAAGTCATTATTTTTCAGCGCCGTTTTAGCTTTGAATGATCACTAAATGAACCGTTGTAAGTCGAGGACTACCTGAATTCCTGAGCTTTTTCCCTTGTTTTTCTGACCCCCTTAATTCAAGTTCATTTAGTGACCATTTGCAGTTGCAACGGCCCTAAAAAAAAGGGGGGGGACTTATGACCGTGTTTCACACTTACGACCGTCGCAGCCTCTCTGTGGCCACGCGATTTACATTCAGATGCTTGACAACCGACTCACATTTATGACGGTTCCGGCATCCCGGCATCACGTGATCTCCTTTTGTGACGATGGGGGAATCTGATTAACTTAACAACCGTGTGACTCACTTACCAACGGCAGCGTTTCACTTAACAAGGGGGGCAAGAATGGTTGTAAAATGGGGCAAAATTCACTTCCCCGATGTAGCCGCAAGAAATTTTGAGCTCCGTTGCGGTCGTAAATTGAGGACTACCCTGTATTGGAACAAGCGATTCATTCTCGAAACTTTTTTTAAAAAAATTTCCCGAGCTTCTCCCCAAAAGCTGCATTTCGAATCGAATACAAACCGAGCTGGAGGGGGGGGGGGACCTTGGAGGTCTTCTAGTCCAGCCCTCAGTTGTCGTTTTTGCTCGGATTTTCTCCTCTCCTGCTCGCACCGACACACTCTTTGGCTCTGTTCTGCCCCAGCTACGGATCCCAAAGAATGTAACACACAAAAAACTCCGAACAAAACTCAGTTTACTTCAAAACACAGTTTTTTTGCAAATGCAGGGCTGCAGAAGCCAGGTTTGCAGAGAAAATTCAAAACTCAACGATCAGCGAACGAACGGACGGACGCACGTTGTTTCCTGCAGCTTTTTACAAGCTGTGTGCAAACTTAAATAGGCTAAGGGGAGTGGCCAATTAGCCCCAAGCCTTACTCTTGAGGAGACCTCCTCCTGAGGAGCCACTCCTGCCTTTTGGCAGCTCTGCGTGCTCGTGCATTGAGAAGTGACGGGCGTCAGACTTAACGACCGTCGTGGTATCCCCGTGGTCACGGGATCAAAATTCAGACGCTCGGCAATCGACTCATATTTATGACGGATGCAGTGTCCCGGGGTCATGTGATTCCCTTTTGCGACCTTCCGACAATGGGTAAGACAGATTCACTTAAAAGGACCGTGTTGCTCACTGAACAACTGCAGGGGTTCACTTCACGACGGCGGCAAGAAAGGTCGTAAAATGGGACAAAGCTCACTGAACAAAAGTCTCCCTTAGCGACATAAATTTGGGGCTCGGTTGCGGTCGTAACTCGAGGACTACCTGTATTTTCCTGTCCCAGGGATGGACTGCCACAAAGGACAGGCAGCCCTTGACTTATGACCGCAATTGAGCCCAAAACGTCTGCTGTTAAGTGAAACATTTGTCAACTGAATTTTGTCCCGGAGAATGCCACCGTTGTTAAGGGAATCACGGCCGTCGGGAAAGTTAGCCACTCGGTCGTAAAGTGAATCTGTCTTTCCCCGTTGACTTTGCTTGTCAACAAAAGGTCGCAAAAGCGAATCGCAGGACACACACACTCCCCCGGGACACTGCGTCCGTCATAAATATGAGACAGTTGCCAATCGGCCAGAGATGGTGGCCACGGTCCTAAGTGCGAAAAACGGTCCGCGCGTCCCTTTTTTTCAGCCCCGTCGTAACTTCGAACGGTCACTAAACGAACGGTTTATAAGTCGAGGTCTACCACCTGTCCACAAAGACCCCTCCAGAGATGACCTTGAGCCACGCCCTTCCCATCCTGGTTTGATGCCCGCACCCCCTCCCCTTTGGCAAGCTTTATCGGAGCTGGCAAACCACGGCTTATAATAACCGTGATGGCGAACGTACGGCCGGTGTGCCACGCAGGTGTGCCACGCAGAGCCATATCTTCGAGCACGCGAGCCGTTGTCCTAGCTCAGCTCCATGTGTGTGCCAGCCGGCTGATTTTCCGGCTGGCCCCGCCCGTGCCATCCCTCGCCTCCCGGGAGTCTCCACCCAGCCCATTTTGGATGCCAGGTAAGTACGGGGCTGACGCAGAGGCTCCGGGAGGGCATTTTCGCCCTCCGAGCGGGTAAGGGAGGCTGTTTTTACCCTCCTCAGGCTCCAGAAAAGCCTCTGGAGCCTGGGGAGGGTGAAAAAATGGGCCTACCGGAAGTCTGGAAACAGGCCAGACCATTACGTTAAATTTTTTGGGGGGTGGGTGGGGTGGAAAACCTTGCCATACTTGGCTCCCCCCACCCCCCCGTCCTTTTCCAGCCCTGCCGGGGAGGCTTCTCCGAGCCCCCCCTCCCTTCCCCTCCGCCCGCCCGCCCGCCCAGCTTCTCCGCACTTGAGAAATAATCCATCATTATGATTAGGGCATGTCAGGTTTAAGTGGTTGCCTGGTCCTTGACAATTAAGTCTTAAGTGTTCCTTGCCCGCTTCAAATTCAAATTAGCAGGGCTGGATCAATATCCAGCAAGATACAAAAAGGCATTTTAAGACCCCCGCGGAGACCGGACCCCCGGATTAAGCTCTTGAGCTTAGTCTGTGGGGCTGGGTGGGGGGGGTCTCCGTCCTTCCCTGATTAGCTGATTTCTTTGGAAACCTCTTGCCCACCGAGGGGGGGTGGGTGGGCATGGAGAGAAGAGGAAGATGAAGGAGATCAGCCAAGCCCCCCTCTCATTTTACTAAGGTTCTGGGCTGCTTGCTGCCGAGACCCTTCGCCCTTAGCCTCCCCGTGAGAATAACAATAATAGAATTGGAAAAGGGTCCTTGGAGGTCTTCTAGTCTGAAACAGGAGAAACTATCCCATTTCAGACAAGTGGTTGTCCAATTTTTTTAAAAAAAAATCTCCGGTGTTGGCAACGTCTGGTGGCAAGTTGTTCCACGGGTTAATGGTCCTCACCCTTAGGCAGTTTCTCCTCGATTCCAGGTTGCTTCTCTCCTTGATTCGTTTCCGTCCGTTGCTTCGGGTGCTATGGAGAATAAATGGAATACCCACCCACCCCACCCGCCTCTTCTTTGGGGCAGCCCCTCAAATATTGGAACGCTGATACCATTTCACTTCTCTTTGTTAGACTCACAGAATAATAGAGTTAGAAGGGACCTTTGAGGCTGCCTAGTCTGACCCTCTGGCTCAAGCAGGAGAACCGTCCTAGACCATTTCCGACAAGGGGTTTTCCGGTCTCTTCTTAAAAGCCTCCAGTGTTGAAGCACCCACAACTTCTGGTGGCAGGCTGTTCCACGGGTTAATTGTCCTCACCGTTGGGAAGTTTCTCCTTCAATTCCAGCTTGCTTCTCTCCTTGATTCGTTTCCATCCGTTGCTTCTCGTCCTGCCTTCAGGGGCTTTGGAGAATAGGTGGACCCCCTCCTCTTCTTTGGGGCAGCCCCTCAAATACTGGGAGGATGCTATCATGTCCTCCCTAGTCCTTCTTTTCATACACAAATCCTGCAACCGTTCTTCGTATG
Source organism: Pantherophis vulpinus (assembly GCA_037215915.1). Classification (NCBI taxonomy): domain Eukaryota; kingdom Metazoa; phylum Chordata; class Lepidosauria; order Squamata; family Colubridae; genus Pantherophis; species Pantherophis vulpinus. The sequence continues at coordinate 2,371,272 of JAXLNS010000009.1, forward strand.
TTTTCGTCTCCGGGCCTTCGATCCTCTTCGTTGCTCTTCTCTGCACTTTTTCCAAAAGTCTCAACGGTTTTTTTTTTTTTTTGTAACAGGACCAAAACTAGATGCGGGATTCCAGATGTGGCCTTACTAAGGCTTTACAAAGCAGTAGTAATCCTTCACCTGATTTTGATTCTATTCCTCTGTTTATACAACCGAGGATCGTATTAGCTTTTTTGGCTGCTGCCGCACAGGCCTGTCTGACATTTAAGGGATCGTTGTCCATCCCCTTTTCTCCTGGGTCAAGATTTCCGGAGGGCTGTTAGGATATGGTTTGAGCCTAACAAGTTGTCCAGGCAATATATGTGTTCTGTGACTTTAATATGAATATGTATTGTGTGACTTTAAAGTTTTACTGCTGATTCATTGTAATGCTGTAATTAGATAATCACTAGTTGTAAACGTATTTAAGAAAGGTACTGTAACGTATTCAGTTGATGATATGCTACCATTGTGTGAGGAGTTGCTTACCATTGTGCTATCATCGTTGGATGGATCTGCTACCATCGTGGTTTGTGAACCGGAGTGAGTTTGTTATTCTAACCAACTACTGTTTGTGTGGTTAGAAGAGTTTTTGTATCGCTGGACTGATTGAACTGGCAAAGACTTGGATTGATTTAAAAGACTACGAGATTGTTTTTTCCCTATAAAGTAAGCTTTTGATAAATTTATTTATTTATTATTATTTATTAATGTTATTTCTATACCGCCCTTCTCCCGAAGGACTCAGGGCGGTGTACAGGCTAATTAAAAACACAGACAAAATTTAAAAATAATTAAAATCATTAAATAATAGGCCCAATTTATAAAACCCCAGATAAACCAGTTTGCACATCTCTTATTCATTGCTCTCAGCAATGTTTCTCTGTGCTCTACACTCTGCTGGTTAGTAACACAACAACAATATCCTTAACAAGGGCAGTGTCCCCATTTTTTTTTTTTTAAGGTCTGGGGGATGTTTGCTGCTGATCCACATCCTTCCCTGCCCAGCGTAGCCCCCGTGAGAATCACAGAACGGCAGGATTGGTCGGGACCTTGGAGGTCTTCTAGTCCAACCCGCTGCTCAAATCAGGAGATCCTATCCCTGGGGGTCTCCCAACATGGCCGCTTTTAAGACTTCTGGACTTCAACTCCCAGAATTCCCCAGCCAGCCAGAATTCTGGGAGTTGAAGTCCACAAGTCTTAAAAGCGGCCATGTTGGGAGACCCCTGCCCTATACCATTTCAGAAAAATGGCTGTCCAGTTTTTTCTTACAAAACCTCCAGGGATGGAGCGCCCCACAATTTCTGGTGGCAAGCAGTTCCGTTGGTTCATTGTTAAAATTAACTAGTGACTCTTCTGACAGGCTTTCTGGGAAAGGATGGGTCCTGGACCAGACCAGCATCTTCGCCCAGGTGGATGCGTTTGTCCAACGCTGCAAAGACCTCTTGGAGGTAGGTGTGCGGTGACCATCTCTAGCGATCCATGTGTCAGGTTTCGAGGTCGTCGAACACCATGTTAGCTTCCAAGGGTTGACCTCTGCAATCCATCCATGCCTGCTGGCACCGTTGAGGTCCGGTCTTCTGCAGACCAAGAATGGATTGGCTGGATGGAGGGATCTCCAGCCTGGTGGACAGCTCCATGTTCCCGCATCTTTTCCCATAATTCTCTGGGCCACCTGGATTCGTGCCCAAGAGAGTAGATCCCAGGGAAGACGGTGATCGCAGCCGCTTCTTTCTCCTGGTAGGTGTGCGACAGCCAGCAACACTTCGCCCGCTGGGAAGACGGCAAACAGACTCCACTGCCCTGTTTCTTTGGTCAACAAGGCCCTCAGATGACCCGCAGCTTGCTGGAGATCGAGGAGACCTTCAATAAATATCTCAACAACCTTCGGAACGTGAAGGGAGGAATTCTGGATGTGAAAAACACGACCTGGCATGAAGACTTCAGCCGGTGAGAAAAGTCTACTTCAACGAGAATAGACGGGTTTTCCTGTGGGTGTGGAGCATGGGAGCTCCATGGGACGTGTGCCATGGAGGTCCACCACGAGCTTCTTCTCCGTTCTTCTTGCGCCATCAGTTTCCGCGCAGGAGTCAAAGACCTGGAAGTCATGACCCAGAACTTGATGACTTCGGCCTTCGAGACGGTGAAGGATGTAGAACACGGGGTGCAGATTCAGGACATCTTCCAACATCTGTCATCCCGAGAGGTACACTTCTTGGACCAACAGTGGTTGGCCTGGGGAGATGAGGGTTTAGGTCTCCTGAATGATGCTTGGAAGGGTTGAAGGGTTGAAGCAACTTGACAATGGACAATAGACTTCAATTCCCAGAATCTGGGAGATGGTGTCCACCTATCTTAAGCATAGAATTCTGGGAGTTGAAGTCCATCCATCTGAAGCAGGGAATTTTGGGAGATGGTGTCCACCTATCTTAAGCGTGGAATTCTGGGAGTTGAAGTCCATCCATCTGAAGCAGGGAATTCTGGGAGATTGTGTCCACCTATCTTAAGCGTGGAATTCTGGGAATTGAAGTCCATCTATTTTAAGCAGGGAATTCTGGGAGTTGAAGTCCATCCATCTGAAGCAGGGAATTCTGGGAGATGGTGTCCACCTATCTTAAGCGTGGAATTCTGGGAGTTGAAGTCCATCTATTTTAAGCAGGGAATTCTGGGAACTGAAGCGGGGTGAAATTCAATTTTTTTCCCTACTGGTTCTGTGGGCGTGGCTTGGTCGGCATGGCAGGGGAAGGATACTGCAAAATCCCCATTCCTTCCCCACTCCTGGGGGAAGGATACTGCAAAATCTCCATTCCCACCCCACTCTGGGGCCAGCCAGAGGTGGTATTTGCCGGTTCTCCAAACTACTCAAAATTTCCACTACCGGTTCTCCAGAACCTGTCACGCCCTGCTGAATTTCACCCCTGAACCGAAGTCCCATGCATCTTAAGCAGGGAATTCTGGGAGTTGAAATCCACCCATCCTGAAGTTGCCGAGGTTGAGCTAGAACGTCTTAGCACAGCCTCTTCCAAGCTGGACTTCAACTCCCAGAATCCCTTGGCCGGGAAGGGAATTCTGGGATCCTGGAAGGGCCCTTTAGTCTAACCAAAGCAACCAATCTCCTCAGTTGTGAGATGCACGTGAGCGCAAGAGAGAAGTGAGGAACATGGTGGTAGCAACCAGAACAGTCTTCTCAACCTTGATAGCTTGAAGATGTCTGGACTTCAACTCCAACATGGCTGGCTGGGGAATTCTGGGAGTTGAAGTCCACCCATCTCCAGGTTGCCCAGTCTCGAAAACACCAGGTTCAACGAATAGAAGAGAGCTGGTAGGGACCTTGGAGGTCTTCTAGTCCAGCCCTCTGCTCAAGCAGGAGATCCTATCCCGGTTCAGACAAAGGGCTGTCCAATCTGTTCAATCCAGCACCCACAACTTCTGGTGGCAAGCAGTTCCACTGGTTAATTGTCCTCCCTGTTAGGAAGTTCCCCAGGTTGCTTCTCCCCTTGATTAGTTTCCATCCGTTGCTTCTTGTCCTGCCCTCTGGTGCTTTGGAGAATAAATTGGAAAGAAACCCAACTTAGATTGGAAGCTGGGGAGATGCAGGAGGACCTGATAACAGAACGGAAGGACAGAGTTGGAAGGGGCCTTGGAGGCCTTCTAGGACACCTTTCGCTCCCTTGACCTGTCCCAACCGGTGTCTTCTCCTTCCTTCAGGCCATCAAGCGCACCTTCGACAAGAAGACGGTGGACGTTTTCATGCTCTTCAACCGGGAGCTATCCCTGGTCAACAAGGAACTCAGCAAGAAGGCCCCGTTCCTGACGCCATACATGTGTCATTATTCAGGCATGGCCCACTGGATGCGCGCGCTCCGGCGGCGTGTGGACAGACCCATGAAGGTATGGCTGATGCTTCTAAAAGGCTGGGTCGGAGACTGGTCTGAGGGCATCTCCCATAGCTTTCCAGCGTGGCTTCTCCTGAGCTTCTGGTTCAGTTGGGTGGCCATCAAGAGAACGGTGAAGATATTTTACAGGGAGTCCTTGACTTACGTTGGAGACTAGGCTGAAGGCATCTCCCATAGCTTCCCAGCGTGGCTTCTCCTCAGCTCCTGGTTCAGTTGGGTGGCTAGGGGTTCCTTGACTTATGTTGGAGACTAGGCTGAGGGCATCTTCCATAGCTTCCCAGCGTGGCTTCTCCTCAGCTCCTGGTTCAGTTGGGTGGCTAGGGGGTCCTTGACTTACGTTGGAGACTAGGCTGAGGGCATCTCCCATAGCTTCCCAGCGTGGCTTCTCCTCAGCTCCTGGTTCAGTTGGGTGGCTAGGGGGTCCTTGACTTACGTTGGAGACTAGGCTGAAGGCATCTCCCATAGCTTCCCAGCGTGGCTTCTCCTCAGCTCCTCGTTCAGTTGGGTGACTAGGGGGTCCTTGACTTACGTTGGAGACTAGGCTGAAGGCATCTCCCATAGCTTCCCAGCGTGGCTTCTCCTCAGCTCCTGGTTCGGTTGTGTGGCCATCAAGACAACAGTGAAGATGTTTTACAGAAAGATGGGGCAGAACTCCCTTCATAAATGTCTCGCTTAGCAACAGAAATGTCGTCGACATAAGTCGAGGACTTCCTGTATTGGACAGGGCCCCGTCAGGAAATCCCAAAGCTGCCGATTAGATCAGGAAGGGGGAAAAAGCGACAAATGCAAAGTGTAACAAATGATTTTATCTGAATATCAAACCTTCTGACAAGCTTTGGGAAGCCGGATTTTAATGAACCACTGTGTGATTAACGACGCAACTGCAGCGACACACTTAACAACGGTGGCCAGGAAAGTTGTGAAAGGGGGCCAAAACCCGCTTCACAAATGGCTCGCTTCGCAATAGAAATGTTGGCCTCCATGTGTGCGGTCGTAAGTCGAGGAAATTACCTGTAAATAAGATTGTGGCTTCCCGGTGCTCTGGGCGTTAAAAACAGGGTGGAAAAATCCTTCTTCGTTTCCACCGACCAGCAAAATAACAACAACAAGAAGAAGAAAAAGAAAAAGAGGAGGAGGGAGAGGAAGAGGAGGAGGGAAGAAGAGGAGGAGGAGGAGGAGAAAAGAAAGAAGGGAGAAGAAGAAGAGGAGGAGGAGGGAGAAGGAGGAGGAGTAGAGAAAGAAGAAGAAGAGGGGAGGAGGATGGAAGAAGAAGAGGAGGAGAAGAGGGAGAAGAAGGAAGAAGAAGAAGAGGAGATGAAGAAGGAGGAGGAGGAGGGGGAGAGGAAGAAGAAGTAGAGGAGGAAGGGAGGAGGAGGAGGAGGAGGAAAGAAGAGAAGGAGGAGGAGGAGGAAGGAGGAGAAAGAGAAGGGGAGGAGGAGGAGAAGGGAAGAAGAGAAGGAGGAGAGGAAGAAGAATAGGAGGAAGAAGGAGGAGGAGGAAGAGGAGGGGAGGAGGAGAAGGAAGAGGAGGAGGAAGAGAAGAAGAAGAGGAGGGAGGAGGAAGAGGAGGGGAGGAGGAGGGAAGAAGAGAAGGAGGAGGAGGAGGAAGGAGGAGGAAGAGAAGGGGAGGAGGAGGAGAAGGGAAGAAGAGGAGGAGGAGAGGAAGAAGAAGAGGAGGAAGAAGGAGGAGGAGGAAGAGGAGGAGGAGGAAGGAGGAGGAGGAAGAGGAGGGGAGGAGGAGAAGGGAAGAAGAGAAGGAGGAGGGGAGAAAGAGGAGGAGGAGAAGAGGAAGAAGGAGGAGGAGAAGGGAAGAAGAGAAGAAGGGAAGAAGAAGAAGAAGAAGAAGAAGAAGAGGAGGAGGAGGAGGAAGAAGGAGGAGGAGGAAGAAGGAGGAGGAGGAAGAGGAGGGGAGGAGGAGAAGGAAGAGGAGGAGGAGGAAGAAGAAGAGGAGGAGGAAGAAGGAGGAGGAGAAGGAAGAGGAGGAGGAGGAAGAAGAGGAGGAGGAAGAAGGAGGAGGAGGAGGAAGAGGAGGGGAGGAGGAGAAGGGAAGAAGAGGAGGAGGAGGGGAGAAAGAGGAGGAGGAGAAGAGGAGGAAGAAGGAGGAGAAGAAGGGAAGAAGAGGAGGAGAGGGAGGAGAGGAAGAGGAGGGGGAGAAGGAGGGAAGAAGAGAAGGAGAAGAAGAAGGAGGAGGAAGAGGAGGGGGAGGGGGAGGAGGAGGGGTGTGAACCAGTGTCAACATCTGGCTGTACGATTAATTACAATAAGAATAACAATAAGAACAATAATAATAGAAACCCCACTTCGGTCTTTGTTTATGGCCATCGTGGCTGTTCGCGATTCATTCCTTTTCTTTTCTTTTCTTTTTTTTTCCCCTTCTCCTTTTTGGCTCTTTACCTGAATAACCTCCTCCTTCGCTGGTTCCTTTTAGCAGCTTTAATTATAAGCCAGGAGAGAAACAACCTGGCATTCCAGCCGTCAATCAAACGCCAATGCCCCCCCCCCGCAAGCGCCCCCCCCCGTCCTCTCCCGGTGCCCACTCGAAAATGGAAAATAGACAAATCGGCGAAAAACAAAATGGTTTCCTCCGAAGGTCCTGGAGGAAATTATCCCTCAGGAGGGCGAGAATGTTTTTTTTTTTTTATGCCCTCGCTGGCTGGCTTGGAGCGCAAAAGAAGCACTTTTCCGGCTTTAATGTTAGCGGCGTGTGGTGGGAGATGTGCCCGGCCTTTGAAATGCAGGCGGTCCTCAGACTTACGACCGCAATTGAGCCCCGTCACTAAGCGAGACATCGGTGAAGAGACTTACGGCCTTTCGTGCCACGGTCGTTAAGGGAAATCGCTGTGGTGGTTCAGCGAGTGACGTTGACAGCGAGTGCCGTCGTAACTTGGAACGGTCGCTAAATGAATGATGATGAGCCCAGGGCTGTCTTACAGGTCGTTGTGAGGTCCTTGGGGGTCCCTGAGCTCGGTGTTTTGTTTGGAGACGTTTCACAACCCAGCTAGGTAACGTCATCAGCGCTGGAAGGGGGTGGGATGTGTGAAGTGGAGTAAGGAGAAGGGGAGGAGGAGGAGGAGGAGAAGGAGGAGGAAGAGGAGGGGGAGGCCGCTCACCTCCGTCTTATGAACTAAACGAGGTCACGGAACTGACCGCACAACTCTATTTCACCATTGATGGAGGAAAGGTATCGCAAGAGTGGGAAGGGTCTTAAGAGGTCATCCAGCCCAACCCCCTTTACACTGCAGAATTCACACCATCTCCCACACTGCACTATTCAGTGACCGTTCAGCCTCAGTTTGAAAACCAGCAGGGAAGGGGAAGAAATGCCTCTCTGTCAATCATTGATTGGATTGACAGCTCTTCCTGTCAACAAGACCTCCCTAATATCTCATCTATTGATCCCTCATCTCATTCCTTCTCATCTTACTCTCTGGAGCAGGTGAGAAGGAGCTTTCTCAACCTTAGCAACTCTTAAGACAGGTGGACTGCAACCCCCAGAATTCCACACTTACTGTAAGATGCTTAGACTTCAACTCCCAGAATTCCACACTTAAGGTCCACGTTTAAAATGGAGGGATTTCAACTCCCAGAATTCCACATTTAAGGCGAGTGGATTTCAACTCCCAGGATTCCATGCTTAAAATGGATGGACTTCAACTCTCCCAGAATTCCCTGCTTAAGATGGATGGACTCCATCTCCCAGAATTCCATGCTTTAGATGGGAGGACTTCAACTCCCAGAATTCCATGCTTCAAATGGACGTACTTCAAATCTCCCAGAATTCCCTACTTAAGATAGGTGGACACCATCTCCCAGAATTCCATGCTTTAAGTGGGACAACTTCAACTCCCAGAATTCCATTCTTAAGACAAGTGCACTTCAACTCCCAGAATTCTACACTTAAGGCGAGTGGATTTCAACTCCCAGGATTCCATGCTTAAAATGGATGGACTTCAAATCTCCCAGAATTCTCTGCTTAAGATGGATGGACTCCATCTCCCAGAATTCCATGCTTTAGATGGGAGGACTTCAACTCCCAGAATTCCATGCTTCAAATGGACATACTTCAAGTCTCCCAGAATTCCCTGCTTAAGATAGGTGGACACCATCTCCCAGAATGCCATGCTTTAGGTGGGACGATTTCAACTCCCAGAATTCCATGCTTCAAATGGACATACTTCAAATCTCCCAGAATTCCCTGCTTAAAATAGGTGGACACCATCTCCCAGAATGCCATGCTTTAGGTGGGACGACTTCAACTCCCAGAATTCCACGCTTCAGATATGTGTGGACTTCACCCATGGTGCTCTTTCCTTCTCTCTCTCTCTCTCTCTCTCTCTCTCTCTCTCTCTCTCTCTCTCTCTCATGCCCCCATGCCTATGCAATGCTCACAACCATTCCCCATTTGTTTTTACGGACTGTGCCTTCTGGGTGTTGTGATCCCAGCATCCGAGGCGATCGGGTTGCCTGCCCCTCCGCAGATGGAAAGCAAGATGGCTTCCCAGGCAGCACCCACAGAACGGCTGGCGCCGGTTTTGAAGAGCGGGGGGGGGATGCGTTTGTGGGGCGATGCCCCTCCTGTCGTTCTTGGGAGGGCACAGGGAGCAACCCCCCCCCCAATTCTGCGTCCCGCGCCAGCTCTGACAAAGCGACCCCTCGCTGGGCGAGTTGGCACAGGCGGCAACTGACTCAACTAAGTGTTAATGGCAGCTGTTTTTTTCCGAAAACATTTCTTACTTTTTTATCTTGGCACCGACGGTTGGCACCCCTTTTCCTAAGGTGGCATGTGTTGTTTTGTTCATTACGCCCACCCGAACGTCTCTCCATGGGCAACGGGGAATGTATTTTGCAATTTCCTGTTGACCGAGCCGAGGACGAGGTGAGCAAAAAGACTCAGGGAGTGGAACATGGGAGCTCTGGTTGGCAGCCAGGAAAGGAATGGGCTCTGGCCAGCTTTTGAAGTCCCTGAACGGGTGCCAGGAGATCGTGGGCGTTACCGTTAGGATGTCACACACACACAGCGCCATGATCACCTTTGCCAGGTGCGTGGTAGCTGCTAGGAATTACAAGTGGTCTTTGACTTACAATGGTTCACTTAGTGACCGTTTGAAGTTACGACGACGCTGAAAAAAAGGACCGTTTTTCACACTTAGGACCGTTGCAGTCACATGATCAAAATTCAGACGTTTGGCAACTGACTCATATTTATGATGATTGCAGCGTCCCTGGGGTCATGTTGATCCCCTTCTGGCAAGCAAAGTCAACGCGAAATCCAGATTCGCTGAGCAACTGTGTTACTGCAGCAATTCCCTTAACGACGGTAGCAAGAAAGGTCGTAAAATGGGGCGAGATCAGTGGTGGGCTTCAGCCAGTTCGCACCTATTTGGGAGAACCAGTTGTTAACTTTCTAAGCAGTCCAGAGAACCAGTTGTTGGAAGAAATCTTACTTTGTTTGTTTCCCACTTTACAGGGCTAATCCTGTAAGGAAGGCAGGAAGGAAACATTCTGGTGGTGTTTCTAGCCTAATCTTTATTGCCCTGCTTACAGAAACTGCCTCTCTGGTTAACCCTTATTACATTGTAACAGCTAAGGCGAAGCGCCCATCAACGTGAGTGACGTTGAGTTGGCTACGCCCACACGGTCACATGACCACCCAGCCACGCCTACCCAGCTGGTCATTTAGGGCAGAGAACTGGTTGCTAAATTATTTGAATGCCACCACTGGGCAAGATTCACTTAACAACGGTCTGACTGAGCAACAGAAATGTGGGGCTCTGTTGGGGTCATAAACTGAGGACTACCTGTAATTTACGGCCTTCTTTCACATTCTGGCCTCTCCTGATGCAATTTGCACGCAAAACGTTTTCGCGCTTGGAAAGAAATTGCGTGATAGGTAGTCCTCGACTTACGACCGCAATTGAACCCAAAATTTCAATTGCTAAGAAAGACAGTTGTTAAGTGAGCTTTGCCCCGTTTTTAACCACCTTTCTTGCCACCGTTCTTAAGCGAATCACTGCCGTCGTTAAGTTAGTCATGCGGTTGTTAAGTGAATCGGGCTTCCCCCATTGACTTTGCTTGTTGGAAGGTCGCAAAAAGAGGATCATGTGACCCCGGGACACGGCAGCTGTCGTGATGGTGCAACGGTCGTCAGTGTGAAAAATGGTCATATAAGTCGTATTTGTCACGGTCGTTAAATGAAAGATTATAAGATGAGGACTACATGTACACAAGAATATAGTCACTTAACAGTCAACATTACATTGGTATTAGATAAGGGTCAAGGGAATTCAAGGGAGGCTGAACTTGCATCATTTACGGCAACGCAAAGGATTCTGCACTGATGACGCATTTAACGCCACCCTCCAAGGCTCTGCAGACTATTCTCCTACAGTCCCTTTCTCTTCCTCCCTGGCCAGTGTCTCACCAAAGCCCACTTCATCCCTCACATTGGGACTGGAGAAGAGAGCTTCCAGACCTATCAGCTTCTGGTGCAGGCCATGGATGAGATCGAGAGGAAGACCTTCCACGAGTGGACCCAAGGCTTGGACAAGGACAGCTTGAAGCGTCTGGACACCCCGCTCCTCATCACGAGTGCCGAGATGCCAGGAATGCTGGACATCAATTTTGACAAGTGAGTGAAAAACGCGGGAAGAACCGGAAGAGGACCTTGTTGCCCTGGCGTTCCACCACTGTCTCATGGGCTCCCTTTTTCCTTCTCCTTCCTCCTTCTCCCTCCTCCTTCTCCTTCTCTTTCTCCTTCTTCCTATTCCTTCTCTTTCGTCCTTCATCTTCTCTTCCTTCTCCTTCCCCTTCTTCTTCTTCCTTCTCCTTCTCTTCCTTCTCCTTCCCCTTCTTCTTCTTCCTTCTCCTTCTATTTCTCCTTTTTCCTCCTCCTCCTCCTTTTCCTTCCTCCTTTTTCTTCTTGTTCTCCTTCTTCTTCTCTTTCTCCTTCTTCCTTTTCCTTCTCCTTCTCCTTCTTCTCTTTCTCCTCCTTCCTCCTTCACCTTCTCCTTCTTCCTTCTCCTCCTCCTTCTCCTCCTTCTCCTTCTTCTTCTCCTTCTTCTCCTTCTTCTCCCTCTTCTCCTTCTGCTTCTGCTTCTTCTTCTTCTCCTTTTCTTTCTCCTTCTTCTTCTCCTTCTCTTTCTCCTTCTTCTCTTTCTCCTCCTTTCTCCTTCCCCTTCTCCTTCTCCTTCTCCTTCCCCTTCTGCTTCTCCTTTTCCTTCTCCTCCCTCTTCTCCTTCTCCTCCCTCTTCTCCTTCTGCTTCTCCTTCTCCTTCTCCTTCTTCTCTTTCTCCTCCTTCCTCCTTCTCTTTCCCCTTCTCCTTCCTCTTCTCCTTCTTCCTTCTCCTCCTCCTTCTCCTCCCTCTTCTCCTTCTGCTTCTCCTTCTCCTTCCCCTTCTCCTTCTCCTTCCCCTTCTCCTTCTCTTTCTCTTTCTCTTTCTCCTTCTTCCTTCTCCTTCTCCAGGCACCTGCTAAAATTATTTGTGGAAATCCACTACTGGGAGAGGGTGCTCTTTGAGATCCCACATTACGTGGTGGAGGTGTACGAACGGAAGGAGGACCTGAGGAACCTGAGGGAGAACCTTCTGCTGGTGGTCCGAGACTACAACAGGTGAGTAGCTTCGTATCCCACGAAACTTGGAAAGTCCTCCCGGCCTCCTTTCGATTTCGGAAGAGCTGTTATGGGGTCCGTAATCCCTGCCCGATCCTGTGGGAGGGTAGACATCTACCTCAGCTTCACAACCAATTAACACGGCAACCTTTTGCACCCTCCTCCTTGCAAGCAGGTAGGACTTGCCCCTTGAGGCCTAGGTGCTGATCCAGTTAATCAGTGGAACTCCTTGCCTCCAGAAGTCCGTAGAGATTCTCAGCCATCCAGGTCATGGCTGTCCCAAAGGTGCTTTTTTCAGGAGACAACTGGACTTCCTTGTTGTTGTTTTTTCTTTTTCTTTTGAAGACCTTTCGCTTCTCATCCAAGAAGCTTCTTTCAGCTCTGACAGGATTCCCCATTATCCGTCAGACATATTGTTGGGCATGCGAGCTCAGCTCCGGCACGCATGTGTTTCGGGCCTTCTGGGGCCACCGGAAGTCGGGAAACAGGCAGTTTCCGGCCTCCGGATGGCCTCCGGGCAGGTGGGGAAGGCCGTTTTCGCCCTCTCCGGGCTCCTAGAAAGGCTCTGGAGCCTGGGGAGAGTGAAAAACGGGCCTTTTGGTCTCACCGGAAGTCGGCAAATGGGCCATTTCCGGCCTCCAGAGGCCCCCCCCCGGGGGGGGGGAGGCCGTTTTTGTCCTCCCCAGGCTCCTAGATAGCCTCTGGCGCCTGGGGAGGGCGAAAAATGGGCCTACCGGGCCTCCGTGCCATCACGTGCCAAAAGTGGGGGGGTCACGCGCGCATGCGTGTGGGGGGGTGCATAGAATTACGGGTGTGGGCACATGCGTGCGAGAAGGTTAGCCATCACTGGTCTAGGGTCTCCTGCCTGAGCAGGGGGTTGGACTAGAAGACCTCCAAGGTCCCTTCCGTTATTCTGTTAGTCTGACGAAGAGAAGGACTAGGGGGGACATGACATCAGTCTTCCAATATTTGAGGGGCTGCCCCAAAGAAGAGGGAGTCAAGCTATCCTCCAAAGCCCCTGAAGGCAGGAGAAGAAGCAACGGGTGGAAACTCATCAAAGAGAGAAGCAACCTGGAATTAAGGAGAAACTTCCTGACAGTGAGGACAGTTAACCTGTGGAACAGCTTGCCACCGGAAGTTGTGGGTTGCTCCATCACTGGGGGCTTTTAAGAAAAAACTGGACAGCCATTTGTCTGAAATGGTATATAGGGTATCTTGCTTGGGTAGCGGGTTGGACTAGAAGACCTCCAAGGTCCCCTCCAGTTCTTCTCTCTGAAGCCCCTTGGCTCAGGTGTCTGAGAAAGAGGAAGGACAGGGCTGCCCTCTTCTCATTCCTATGTCCCCAGATTTGAAGTCTGGGACCTCCCGATGTAGAAGCCAGGACGTCCTGTCGAAAAGCTGATGTTTGTTTGAGTCCAAATCAGGGTGGATAAAAATCAATGATTTTTTTAAAAAAAATCAAAATAAATCAGATTTTTTTGATTTAAATCGGATTTTTTTGATTTTTATCGAATTAATTTTAATAAAAAACTTTTGGGGTAAAAATCTATCGTAAGATAGTTTTCTATTTAAGATACACAAATAATTTAGTTTATTCAGCATGAAATGGAGCTTAGTTATGTAGCAGGAGGCTGTATATTCTGCAACACTGGGACGATCGGTGAGTCAACAGTGGGTCAAAGGAGTAGCAGAGATGACAGTTGCTCTTTAAAAATTAGGATTTAAATCATAATTTAAATCGAGTTGATTTAAATCAAGCCTTTTTACTAGTGATTTAAATCATGATTTAAATTGTGATTTAAATCAACTCGATTTAAATCAAATCCACCCTGGTCCAAATGGGGGGCTGCCCGCCCAGCGGCGACCGCCCACGGCCCCTAATCTAGCTTTGGTGGAGAAGACCTTCCTCAAATCCTCAAATCCAGATGCTGAGCAACTGTTTCCCGTTTATGACGGTTGCAACGTCCCTGGGGACATGCGATGCCTCTTTTGGCGACCAGCGAGAAACCCAGACTCGCTTAACGGCGGTCTTCCTGTCGCGATTCGCTTGCCGACAAGACTGGCAAAATACTTCAGATCGGTTGACGTAATGGAGAAAATCCGGGCTACCAACCAACCACGGCTGGCGGGTGGGATTGGAAGGGAGCTTAGAGGTCTTCTAGTCCAACCCCAGGAGACCCAGAAGAAGGACCCTATTATCCAAAAATCGGATCAGAGATTCGGGGGTTGTCGAGGGACTGAAGAACGTCTTCCCGCAGGAGAGGCCACGGGGTGGAGAAGTCATTTCAGTGGAGCCCCCTCGAGAGGGTCCTTGTGGAGGTGGGTTTGGCAAGGAGGGTCCCTGTTTTTCCTTTCCTTTCTGGAGGCGCCAGGGAGAGGCGTTGGCTCTGCCGAGGAAGCGCGGCTTGCAACGAGCTTTCTCTTGGCAGCTGTGCTTTTTGTCATGACACACACGTGTGCGAAGCTTGTGTTTTTTTTGCGCCTGTTTTATTTTCTCCTCGGAAGTTAATGGGGTGGGTGGGAGGGAGGGAGGGAGGGAGGGGCAGGATGCGGCGGTCTGTTTTCGTCCAATTTGCAGATTCCTCTCAGGAAGGATGGACACGGGCCTGGGCATTCGGTCTTCCTGGGGATTATTGTTACCGTCGTCCATATCCAACATGGGTTAGGGTGGGAATGTGGGGGAGGGGGCTGGGAGTAATGGGTCTGTAGGCCAACGTGCCACCAGGGCAGGGAAGATGGAAGGATGGAGGGTCTTAGGACAGGGTTTCTCAGTGTTGGGCACTTTAAGACACATGGACTTCAACTCCCAGAATTCCATCTTTAAGATAGGAGGACTTCAACTCCCAGAATTCCATCTTTAAGATGGGTGGATTTCATCTCCCAGAATTCCACTTTTAAAATGGGTGGATTTCATCTCCCAGAATTCCACGTTTAAGATGGGTGGATTTCATCTCCCAGAATTCCATGTTTAAAATGGGTGGATTTCATCTCCCAGAATTCCATGTTTAAAATGGGTGGATTTCATCTCCCAGAATTCCACTTTTAAAATGGGTGGATTTCATCTCCCAGAATTCCACGATTAAGATGGGTAGATTTCATCTCCCAGAATTCCATGTTTAAAATGGGTGGATTTCATCTCCCAGAATTCCATGTTTAAAATGGGTGGATTTCATCTCCCAGAATTCTACGTTTAAGATGGGTGGACTTCATCTCCCAGAATTCCACGCTTAAGATTTTCATCTCCCAGAATTCCACATTTAAGATGGGTGGATTTCATCTCCCAGAATTCCATGCTTAAGTGGATGGACTTCAACTCCCAGAATTCCACGTTTAACATGGGTGGACCATCTTCCAGAATTCCCCATTTAAGATGGTTGAACTTCAACACCCAGAATTCCATGTTTAAGACAGATGTGCCATCTCCCAGAATTCCATATCTGGCTTCATCTCCCAGAATTCCATGGTTAAGATGGGTGGACTTCAATTCCCAGAATTCCACACTTAAGATGGGCAGATTTCATCTTCCAGAATTCTACCCTTAAGTTAGGTGGGCTTCAGCACCTGGAATTCCATGCTTAAAATGGGTGGACTTCATCTCCTAAAATTCCATGCTTAAGACAGGTGGACCAACTCCCAGAATTCCACGCTTTAAGATGGGTGGACTTCAACCATGCCGGCTGGGGAATTCTGGGAGTTGAAGTCCCCTTCAACTTGCTTTAAAGATCAGTTATGAAGGACCCTTGAGGGACCTTCAGGGTTTGGGGTTGGGCAAAATTTGCCGGTTGTCCTTAAGGAAACCCAAAGCTACGAGAGGCTGAGCCATCTCCAACAGGCCTCTCTCTGCCAGAACCAGGGATGGGAGTGATTTATGGAAACGAGGAACATCTGGCCGGAAGGCCTCCTCCTGCATAATGTATTTTGTCGGCAAGGCCTGGAATGCGTCACAATTTGGCTTCTTTCCCCGTCTTGGGGGAAGGAGGAGCTGCATCTTAACACCTTCCACCCTTCATTGGGTACACACACAGGATCATCAGCATGCTGTCTGACGAGGAGAGGGGCCTCTTCCGGGAACGCATCCGCTACCTGGACCGGAAGATCCAACCTGGCCTCAAGAAGCTCCACTGGTCCCTCAAGGGAGCCAGCACGGTCTTCATCTCGGAGTGTCGTCTCCATGCCAGCAAGGTCAGGACGAGGGCTCCTTGGGCCCCCAGGATGCCTTGAGAGACCCGAAAAATGAGGGTTGACATCCCGAGGCCCATAACTCACTGCGTAGCAGATCTGACCCTCTCCCAGTTGCTTTGTCCACTCGGCACAGGGGGATTGTGAAAGATGAAGGACATCTGGGTAGGGTTTCTCTCCTTCTGAGGTTCTGCTCCGGCAAGGAGTACCTCAGTCCCCTTATTATGGAAATGATGGCATTAGCCTTTTCTTGCCTATCTTCAAGTGGGCTTCACTTCTAGCTTGGTTGCCCTCTTTGGTAACCCATCAGCCGCCTCTTGGGGCCAAAGCCACCTCCTGCTCCTCTGACTGTGTCCTCCAAGACAGAGGAGATGCCCGTTCTGACCCAGCCTTAGCAGAAGCAAGAAACAAACTCCTGGTCACGAAAAAAAACACCTCTTGTGAAATAATGGCCTCCACCCACCGAAAAGTCCAGGCAAGGAGTTAACTGTAGTAACAGACCTGATCAGTTCCTTCCGATAATTGCCAGGCCGAAGTTCTGGCAAACGGTCCTTGCGGCACGAAACGCCATGAGCAAAATCTCCAGAAATACGAACAGTTGTCTCCTACGACCACCACTCCCCCTTTCCTCCTGTTTATTTCCCCAGCCAGGGAGGGGCCATTCAGCGTCCACGTTTGCTTTGCTTCCCGAGTCAACTCCTTGTCCTCCGTTGCTCCCCTCTCCTAACTCCTCTGCGCATACCACGTGCATCTGGAACAGGCCCCAGCTGTTCTTCCTCCTCACTCATCTCAGTTTCCGAAGGCAGCTGCCTCTCCGGTGGCTGAGAAATGTCGGACGGCCCTGGCTCTATCTCTGCGTCCGACGCAGAGCATCCATCAGACTCCAGCACTGGCCCAAGTTCCTCTCCATCTCCTCATCGTCCGAGTCTGCAGCCAGCTCTGCTGGCAGCTGGAGGCCCACAACAATGCCCTTCAGATCCCTTGCGATCTCTTGGGACGGCTGTGTCATCTCCTCTTGTCATTCTGAGTGTGGTCCTCCAGGCCCACTAGGAACCACCTCTTCCCAACGTCTGTGGCTCTTCTCCCATCTTCTCTCCTGATGTCCTCCCTCTTCCCACAGGTCCAGAACATTGTGAACGAATACAAAGCGGCCACCTTGGCCATTGCTCGCCGGGCCCAGCAGATGAGCGAGGCTCTGTTGGTCCGGATCACCGGGAAGCGAGTCTACAACGACCTGGAGTTTGAAGAGGACCAGAAAGAGCACCGGGACATGGTGCAGAAGAAGCTGGTCACCTTCCACGAAGGCAGCATCGCCATCATGCGGCAGACGTACGAAGTCTTCAAGAACGATGGGTCGGAGGTGAGGAGGACCAGCGAGTAGCCGTTGGCCAGGGAGATCTTCATGAGCGGCATGCTTGAAGGACACAGGACCGAACCCCTGTGTGATGCTTTCAGAAATTATTATTTCTTCTTCTTTTTCTCCTTCTCCTTCTCCTTCTCCTTCTCCTTCTCCTTCTTCTTCTTCTTCTTCTTCTTCTTCTTCTTCTGCTTCTCCTCCCCCTTCTTCTCCTCCTTCTCCCTTTTTTCCTTCTCCTTCTCCTTCTCCTTCTGTTTCTGCTTCTGCTTCTCCTTCCCCTTCTGCTCCTCCTCCTCCTTCTTCTTCCTCCTCCTGCTGCTTCTTCTCCTTTCCCTTCTTCTCCCTCTTCTCCTTCTTCTCCTTCTTCTCCTTCTCCTTGTTTCTCTTTCTTCTTCCTCTTCTTGTCCTCCTCCTTCTTGTCCTCCTGCTTCTTTCTGCTTCTTCTTCTCCTTCTCCTTCTCCTTCTTCTTCTTCTTCTTCTTCTTCTTCTTCTTCTTCTTCTTCTTCTTCTTCTTCTTCTTCTTCTTCTTCTTCTTCTTCTTCTTCTTCTTCTTCTTCTTCTTCTTCTTCTTCTTCTTCTTCTTCTTCTTCTTCTTCTTCCTCCTCCTCCTCCTCCTCCTCCCCCTCCTCCCCCTCTCTTACTCCTCTTACTCCTCCTTCTTCTCCTTCCCCTCCTCCTCCCTCTTCTGCTTCTCCTCCTTCTTCTTCTCCCTCTTGTCCTTCTGCTTCTTCTTCTCCTCCTCCTCCTTCTTCTCCTCCTCCTTCTTCTCCTCCTCCTCCCTTTTTTTTCCTTCTGCTTCTCCTTCTGCTTGTTCTCCTTCTCCTTCTGCTTCTCCTTCTCTTCCTCCTTCTTGTTCCTCCTCCTCCTCCTCCCCCTACTTCTTCTTCCCCTTCCCCGTCTTTGATGGGTCTTTGATGCTGCCTCTCCATCTTCTTCTGGGTCTGCCTCATGTTCTTTGGCCTTCTCCTCTTTTTCGCGTATGTCTTGTGTGGTATAGAATCCCAAGAATTCAGAATTTAGTAGCACCTGAAAATTGGTGGTTGGTATCTGCTGGAATGGTGGGGTGGTGACCCCTGGCGTTTCAGTGAAGGCCCTGTGTGATTGGAGGGGCTACATTGTCCCTTGATCTGGTGATGTCCAGCGGCTGCCTTTGCCATGGATGTTGAAGGCCCACTTAGGATCCTGAGGAAGG
Organism: Pantherophis vulpinus; assembly: GCA_037215915.1. NCBI lineage: Eukaryota > Metazoa > Chordata > Lepidosauria > Squamata > Colubridae > Pantherophis > Pantherophis vulpinus. The sequence continues at coordinate 2,389,523 of JAXLNS010000009.1, forward strand.
CTTTCTCCTCCTCACCTCAGTGGGCTGGTCGAGGCCCTCTTCTGCAGATTCCCAGTGGACCTTTCCTGGTGCCAACCCATCCATCCCCTCTTCCCCGACTCTTCTCCATCAGGTCCAGCAGCACTGGTTCAACTACACGGTCAGGATGAACCGGATGATGGAGGACGCCCTGCGGCTGAACGTCAAGTGGTCCCTGATGGAGCTCTCCAGGGCCATCAACGGCGATGGCAAGACCAGCCCCAACCCGCTCTTCCGGGTGAAGGTCATTCTGCAGGACAACTCTCCTGGGCAGACTCCCCAGGTGAGCCCTGGTGGCCTTCTCGCATCTAAGAGCAACCTTTCTCCTCCTGAAGTGTGCAGATGAAGGTTAGATCTCTGCTTTGTTTCCAGAATCAAAGGACATGCCAAGCTCCTTTGAGGAACCTGAAAAACGGGTCCACCTTCTCCTGAGCTTGTGGTCCTGTCCTCAGCAGCCACCCTTTCGACTCTAGCAGAGTTGTGGGTCTGGAGACCCCAGATTTCATCGATTTTTCTTCCTCCTGGCCTCGCCTTGTTTCTTGGTAGACCTTGAGGTCCCCTTGTTGACCGTTGTTGACTCCCTGGCTGGTTTCTGCTCTCCTAGGTGGCCTTCTCCCCTTCGCTTCTCCAGCTGGCAAGCATGGTCAATGACATCAGCAGCCACCTGATCTCCAGCATCACTGTCTTCCGGCATCTTCCGGAGATCCTCGTCCGGCGGAAGTTTGCCCGCGACCCCATTTCTGTCCTCGTGGGTAAGGTAGCCTCCTTAGGCGGGTCACTTGTCCCTAGTCCACCAAGATCTGTTGGGGTTCAGATTACAGATTAAAAAGAGTTGGAAGGGACCTTGTAGGTCATCTAGTGCAACCCCCCACCCAAGCAGGAAATCCTACACCATTTCTGACAGATGGCAGTCCAGTCTCTTCTTGAAAGCCTCCAGTGATGAAGTTCCCGCAACTTCTGAAGGCAACTTCTGTTCCATGGGTTGATTGTTCTCACTGTCAGAAAGTTCCTCCTCATTTCTAGGTTGAATCTCTTGTTTGTTTGTTTGTTTGTTTGTTTTATTAGATTTATATACTGCCCTACTCCCGAAGGACTCACGGCAGTGAACAGGCACAAAATAATTTATTTATTTATTTATTTATTTGATCAAATTTGTATACCGCCCTACTCCCGAAGGACTCAGGGCGGTGAACAGGCACAAAATAAAACACATAGATACAAAAGTTAAGAGCAGAATTAAAACCAAATTAAATATTTGAGCCCAAGACAATTTAAAACATCCCAAAAATTTAAAACAAATTTAAAATTTCAATTTAAATTTAAAAATTAAAAAATTAAAAGGGGAAAAGGTCAGGCCAGGCCTGCTTGCTGAAATAGAAAGGTCTTTAGAGCGCGGCGGAAAGTGCGCAGGTCCGGGATCCTCCTTATCTCCGGGGGGAGCTCGTTCCAGATAGTAGGTGCCCCCACAGAGAAGCCTCTCCCCCTGGGGGCCGCCAGTCGACACTGTTTGACCGACGGCACCCGGAGGAGCCCCTCTCTATGAAAGCGTACCGGCCGGTGGGAGGTTAATTGTGGTAGTAGGCGGTCCCGTAAATAACCAGGTCCTAAGCCATGGAGCGCTCTAAAGGTGGTGACCAAAACCTTGAAGCGCACCCGGAAGACCACCGGGAGCCAGTGCAGCTCGCGCAGGAGAGGTGTCACATGGGAGCGCCATGTCGCTCCCATCACCACCCGCGCGGCCGCACTCTGTGCCAGTTGGAGCCTCTGGGTGCTCCTCAAGGGGAGCCCCATGTAGAGAGCGTTGCAATAGTCCAGGCGGGAGGTGACAAGGGCATGAGTGATTGTGCGTAGAGAGTCCCAATCCAGAAAGGGACGCAATTGGCGGATCAGGCGAACCTGATGAAAATCCTCCCGGTCACGGCCGTCAAATGCTCTTCTAAAGACAGCCGTGAATCCAGGAGGACGCCCAAGTTGCGAGCTCTTTCCGTGGGGGCCAATGATTCGCCCCCAATAGTCAGCGATGGCGCCAACTGACTATATCGGGATGTCGGAAACCACAGCCACTCGGTCTTGGATGGGTTGACCCTGAGCCTGTTAATGCAATTTAGGATTGCGTTGGCTTTTTTGGCTGCCGCCGCACACGCCTGGCTCATATTTAGCTGGTTGTCCACTAATTCTCCCAAGATCCCTCTCACAGTGACCGCCATTAAGCCTGGTTTCCCCCAGTCTGTATGTGTACTTGTGGTTTTTCTTGTCTCAGTGTAAGACTTGACTTTTCTCTACGTTGAATTTCATTTTGTGAGATAGGGCCCAGGGTTCGAGTCTGGCAAGATCCATCTGGATCTTGAGCCTAGTTCAGACACAGGACCTCAGAGAACGTCTCTTGAGTGCGTGGACTCTGCCCGTTTCCTCCTTCCCAGTTTAGATGGATGCAGTCGCCCGTCGGTTCAGACCTTGTCTTGAATGAAGCTAGGTAGAAAAGCAGAGAGAGGTTCCTCACACGAAGAGAATGGTTGGGTACCCCATAACTGGGACCAGAAGGCTGTGGCCAAGCAGTTATGGAGACAACACTTCTGCTTTGTCCCTCAAATTAGGGTTCCAGGTGCAATTCACGGTGCTAGTTCACATACCTCAGCGAAGAGCCTAGGTCCGTGATGGCGAACTTATGGCACACGCGTGCCACAGGTGGCACATTATAGCCATATCAGTGGGCACGCGAGCTCAGCTCTGGCACGCGAGCTCAGCTCTGGCACGCGAGCTCAGCTCTGGCGCGAAACAGGCTGTTTCCTGACTCCAGAAGGCCTTGCGGTGTGGTGGGGAAGGCCTGTTTTTTGCTGTCCCCAGCCTCCAGAGCCTCTCTAGGAAGTTGGCAAACGGGCCATTTTCGGCCTCCGGAGGGCCTCTGCGGGGGGGGGGAGGCCGTTTTTACCCTTTCTAGACTCCTAGAGAGGCTCTGGAGGCTGGGGACAGCAAAAAACGGGCCTTCCGGTCCTACCGGAAGTTGGCAAACGGGCCATTTCTGGCCTCCAGAGGGCCTCGGGTGTGGGGTGGTGTGAGGAAGACCGTTTTTGCCCTCCCCAGACTCCTAGAAAGGCTCTGGAGCCAAGTGAGAGAGAAAAACAGGCCTACTGGGCCATCATGTGCCAGGAGCAGGCAGGGGGAGGGTAATGTGCGCATGCGCAGGGGCGGGGTGCATAGAATTACGGGTGTGGGCACGTGGGCACGCAACCCCTCTAGCCCCTCCCTCCTTACACGCGATGGCAAAAAGGTTAGCCATCCCTGGCCTAGGTCCATGATGGCGAACCTATGGCACCTCTGCCCAATGTGGCACGCAGAGCCATGTTGCCCAGTACGCACGGCCTAGCCTGTTTGTGTTCCGGGTTTCTGGCGCACATGCGCACACAACGACCAGCAGTCTGTGCGCACGGCAGTGCTGAAAACCAGCCTGCGCATGCACGCCAGCCAGCTGATCGTCGGGCACGCATGCATGCTAGAACCCGGAAGTTCGGCTTTTCCGGAGCACGGCGCCGACAGGTGTGCGTGCGATGTTTCCGCGTGACCTTTTTGGCACTCGGCGGCTCAGTCACTGGCCTAGGTGATCTGAGGAACCATCTCTCTTGTGTGTTGAATTTATATTTTACTCATTTTATTCGGTAGACAAGGTTGTCCTGATTGACCCGGTCTCACCGGAAAAAAAACCACTTAATCTCTCCCCTGGTAAAAGGCGAAAGATTTATACGATCTGAAGAGAAACCAGAGGATTTTGGTTATAATGGGGAGAATTATAATTGCTAGATATTGGAAATTAAATGTTGACTTAAAATTAGAAGAATGGTACAATGAAACATGGAAATTTGCATTAAATGATAAATTGACTTGTGATATTAAAATTAGAAGTGGTATATATAAAGAAAATGTTTTTTGGAACACTTGGCAACCATTTGTGGACTTTGCACTTGGGAGATTGGATGAATCGGCACCAGTACCTTATCAAAGAGATTTCTGGAAGAATTGAAGACTTCAAGTTCCTAAAACTTCCTTTCTGTTTGTATAGCACGTTGGGGGAAAAAATTTTTTTTTTTCTTTCCTTACTATTGATTTTTTGTATTGATTTTTCTTCTTTTTTGTTATTCCTTAACAATAAAAATATAATAAATTTTTTTTTTAAAAAAATAATAATCTCTCCCCTGGTATAGCCGACAAAGCGAGGAGAGCCCGTGGTTCAGAGGTTAATACCAGAGGCGTGCGCCGAAAATGTGAGCGCACACGGCTTGCATGCATGCGCGCGGCTTAAAAAATGTGGCTAAATAGGATGGCATAGCGCCAGGGCGGGTGGGTGGCCCACCCGCAGGTCGCAACTAGCGGGTCGCCTGAACCGTTCTGAACCGCCGGTAGCCCACCACTGGTTAATACATCTACCTAATATGCAAGCAGCCTGGGTTTGAATCCCAGAAAAGATATGGCTAGCTGATGAGAGCTAAATAGCTCAAAAGGGTAGCGTGTCATGGCATGACATAGGACAGTTTTTTTTTTTTTTTATTTTTATTTTTTATTTTTTTTTTTTTTTTTAATTTGATTTATATGCCGCCCTTCTCCGGAGACTCAGGGCGGCTTACAGTGCGTTAAGCTGTCACTGTGACAGTGACAGTGATGGCTAACCTTTTTGTCATCGTGTACCAGGAGGGGGGGGGAGGGGGGGAGGTTTGCGTGCGCCAAGACCCATAATTCTATGCACCTCGCCCTGTGTGTCAACCCTCCCTCCCCCCTGCTCCTGACACGCAATGGCCCAATAGGCCCGTTTATCTTTCTCACCTGGCTCCAGATCCTCTCTATGCATCTGGGGAGGGCAAAAACAGCCTTCCCCACCCCCTCGGAGGCCCTCCAGAGGCCTGAAACGGCCCATTTCCCAACTCTCGGTTGGACAGGAAGTGACGTATTTTGCTGTCCCCAGCCTCCAGAGCCTCTCTAGGAGTGGCACGTGTGCCATAGGTTCGCCATCACGGGCATAGGATCTCCCCGAGTCCTACTGACTGTGCGGGATAATTGGTGCGGAATCTCGGGAAGTCCTGGGTAACTAGATGTTCCTTCTTCCTTCAGAGCGGGATGAAGACATCAAGAAAATCCAGACTCAGATCAGCAATGGCATGCAGAACAATGCCACCCTCCTCCAGGCCTACCTGAAGACCTGGGACGTCTACCGAGAGATTTGGGAAGTCAACAAAGACGCCTTTATCAACCGATACCGGCACCTCAACCCACTGGTCTCGTCCTTCGACGCCGATACTGCTCGGTAAGGGGCTTCTCGGGCTACGGGGGTAGAGGCAATCGACTGACCTCCTACTGACACCAAACCTAGAGGTGCCTTGAAGGCTTCAGGAGAACCTCAAGAGATACCCTCAATTGGTATTCCAATTCTCCTTTAGACCCATCCTTTTTAGTAGCCATCATCATGTCTTGCAGATAAGAATGGAATGGAATGGAATGGAATGGAATGGAATGGAATGGAATGGAATAGAATAGAATAGAATAGAATAGAATAGAATAGAATAGAATAGAATAGAATAGAATAGAATAGAATAGAGGAATGGAATGGAATGGAATGGAATGGAATGGAATAGAATAGAATAGAATAGAATAGAATAGAATAGAATAGAATAGAATAGAATAGAATAGAATAGAATAGAATAGAATAGAATAGAATAGAATAGAGGAATGGAATGGAATGGAATGGAATGGAATAGAATAGAATAGAATAGAATAGAATAGAATAGAATAGAATAGAATAGAATAGAATAGAATAGAATAGAATAGAATAGAGGAATGGAATGGAATGGAATGGAATGGAATAGAATAGAATAGAATAGAATAGAATAGAATAGAATAGAATAGAATAGAGGAATGGAATGGAATGGAATGGAATGGAATGGAATAGAATAGAATAGAATAGAATAGAATAGAATAGAATAGAATAGAATAGAATAGAATAGAATAGAGGAATGGAATGGAATGGAATGGAATGGAATAGAATAGAATAGAATAGAATAGAATAGAATAGAATAGAATAGAATAGAATAGAATAGAATAGAATAGAATAGAGGAATGGAATGGAATGGAATGGAATGGAATGGAATGGAATAGAATAGAATAGAATAGAATAGAATAGAATAGAATAGAATAGAATAGAATAGAATAGAATAGAATAGAATAGAGGAATGGAATGGAATGGAATGGAATAGAATAGAATAGAATAGAATAGAATAGAATAGAATAGAATAGAATAGAATAGAATAGAATAGAGGAATGGAATGGAATGGAATGGAATGGAATGGAATGGAATAGAATAGAATAGAATAGAATAGAATAGAATAGAATAGAATAGAATAGAATAGAATAGAATAGAATAGAATAGAAAATATGGAATGGAATGGAATGGAATGGAATGGAATGGAATGGAATGGAATGGAATAGAATAGAATAGAATAGAATAGAATAGAATAGAATAGAATAGAATAGAATAGAACAACAGAAGGGACCTTGGAGGTCCTCTAGTCCAACCCCCTGCTCAGGCAAGAAACCCTATACCATTTCAGACAAATGGTTGTTCTCCCTGACAGGAAGTTTCTCCGTAATTCGAGGTTGCTTCTCTCCTTGTTTAGTTTCCACTCGTTGCTTCTTGTCCTGCCTTCTGGAGGATAGCTTGACTCCCTCTTCTTTGGGGCAGCCCCTCAAATATTGGAACTCTGCTATCACGTCACCCCCGGTCCTTCTTTTCATCAAACTGGACATCCCCAATTCCAGCAACCGTTCTTTATATGGACCCCACGAAGCATTTGATCCCATCAAGGCCCATTTGATCAGACCCAGCGTTGGTTTTTCATGGCAACTTAGCAGGTGGCTCTGAGGACCTCCCACCAAGAGAAGGCCTCTCCTGCCAGAATCCCCCGCCCCCCCCCCCAACGGTCAATGGAGGCCTCTTCCCTCAACCTTGGAGGTAGCATGGAGTCTCCTTGAGGCCTACTAGCCTTCGATAGATCTGTCCCCCGGGAACGGATCCATTTTCCTTCCCTCCAGGTTGGTGGCCATCCCCACCTTGAGTCATGAATTCTCACGAGTTAATTATGCGGTACTTTATCTCTCGTAAATCTCCTTTAAGTCAGCTCCGTTGCGCAATTAGATGCTTCAAATCTTGCCGGCACGACGCTAATAAGCTGTTTGTGCGCGCACGCATAAGGGGTGGATGGTGAGGGGACCGTTCAGATCCACGAGTCACGGGATGCCGCTGCCGGAACAGGTGTGACGCCGGATGGCGTCCATGAAGAACCAACCCAGTGGGAGGTTGAAGGGCTGCAGGTCCCAGGAGAGGTTCTTCAGACCAGGAGTGAGAACAGCTGACTGGGTCTGGTTCAGGGGTGGGATTCAGCCGGTTCGAGCCAGTTCAGGCGAACTGGTAGTTAAATTTCTGGCTGACCCCGTCCCTCCCCATCCTGCCCCTTCCAGGAGTCCCCATGAGCCCCATTTTGGCTCCCATGTAAATGAAGGGAGGCCTCCTAGGCCCAAAACAGGCTGCGGGGATGCGGCAGCACCTCCGCGGCCCGTTTTTGCTCCCAGGGGGATGCAGGAGGCGGAGTGCTGCCTGTCACAATCCCTGACCACGCCCACCATGGCCACGCCCACCAAACCAATCATTAAGGCAGAGAACCGGTTGTTAAATTATTTCAATCCCACCACTGGTCTGGTTGACCCAAAGCCACAGGCCCATGTAGGACCATTTCAGATCTTCTCAATGACCCAAGAAGACAGGTCAGGTTCTCCAAGGAGGTCAATTTTTGAAGAAGAATCCGCTGGTCCAGAGAGTGGCGCGGTGACCTAGAAGTGGATCTCTCGCCACCCAATCAGGAGGCTGTGAGTTCGGTCCTAGGTAGAGTCAGATATTTCTCTCTCTCTCAGCACAATGAGAAATATATCTGCTGAACAAACTCCTCATTGGTGATAAGAAAGGCATCCGGCCAGTAAAACACTCAGCTCCATTCAGTTGCCCAGACTCCATCCCGCAAGGGATTATGGGGTCGTTAAAAGATTATTATGATATATACCTAAATGCTGAGTGGTGCAATGGCCTAGAGGCAGGAGGCCGTGAGTTCAATCCTAGGTAGAGGCAGATATTTCTCTCTCTGGGCACAATGAGAATATATCTGCTGAACAAAACTCCGCACTGGCGACAAGAAAGGCATCCGGCCAGTAAAACACTCAGCTCCATTCAGTTGCCCAGACTCCATCCCGCAAGGGATTATGGGGTCGTTAAAAGGTGATGAATCCGCTGGTCCGGAATAGTTTCAGGAGAGGATAAGCTGAGCATGGAAACCCACCTCCGAGCAGATGTCCACCTCAAGTGGGCAGGGAAGGCCAGGAAAGATAGAAATGTGCGGTGTATTCTCTACGAGGAATGTTTCTTGCTTGAGTAGGGGGTTAGTCTCCAAGATCCCTTCCAACTGTTATTGTGTTACACCCATTTCTTTGGTGACCAATCGAAGTTACAACGTCAGTGTAAAAAGGGGACCTTACGACCGATTCTCACACTTAACGACCGTTGAACCATCCCCGCTGTAACGTGACCATAATTCGGACACTTGGCAACTGGCTCCTCTTTATGACGGCTGCAACATCCCGGGCCTTCTGACGAGCAAAGTCAATGGGGAAGCCATTAACATCCATGTTCCTAACTTACCACTGCAGTGATTCACTTAACAGCTGTTGTAAAATGGGGCAAAACTCACTTATCAACTCTCTCACATAGCAGTGGAAAGGTTGGTCTCAATTGGTCTCTTATCTATAATTACAATTCGTGTATAAGTGTAGTAAGTGTATTAATTATTAAGGATAACTCTAATTGTAATTAAGAGGCCGACGCGGGACGGATGACTCCCGGGGCGCCTCCGTGGTTGCCAGTGAATGGCATCCATACCAGGAGCAGAACAGCTGAGGCCCGTGGGACCAAAGTCTCCCCTCCCTCTCTCTCCCCCCCCAACCCGTCTTTCCCCACTGAGCCTTTGGCAGGCTTCCCATGTCCGCCCTCCGCTGTGGGTCGGCAGGACCGCTGCTGTTGCTGCCGCCCTGCCCATTCCCCCTGGAATTGAGCGTCTCGCGCGAGCCACGGCAAACGAGCAGCAGCCGGGAGATGGAAAAACCTGTTTCCATGCAAAATGTCAAAAGCGATTGGGGGGAAGCGTTAAAGCCGGGGGCCGAAATGCAGAGCGTCTGTGTGCGAGTCGGATGTTTGTACAGCTCTGCCTCTGGAGACCTCCCATTAAGGGCTGCGTCAATGAGATCCAGCTGCTGCCGCAGGCCGGAGGGGGGGGCCCTCGGAAGCCCCTCCCCATCCTAGGCCTGGTCTAGGGATTGTGGCAGGGGGGGGGGCTGGCGGGTGGAGAGAGCCTGTCTTGGGAATGCAGTGGCTTTATTTTGGAGAGGGGATTACATTCCCCCTTGGCTATGATCAGTCACATTTAATTCAAGTAGTCCTCCACTTATGACCCTAATTAGAATAGAATAGAATAGAATAGAATAGAATAGAATAGAATAGAATAGAATAGAATAGAATAGAATAGAATAGAATAGAATAGAATAGACAACACAACACAACACGTGAGTGAATCTGGCTTCTCCATGGACTTTGCTTCTCAGAAGGTCGCAAAAGGGGATCAGGTGACCCCCCCCCCCAAAACACTGCCACCGTCATAAATACAAGTCAGTGGCTAAGCGTCCAAATTTGGATCACGTGATGATCGGGTGGCTGCAACGGTCGTAAGGGAGAAAACCGTCTGGAGGTCACGTTTTTCAGTGTCTTGGTGATGAAGTGAACCGTCTTAAGTCGAGGACTCCCTGTGATTGTGGAAAGCCCTGTCCGTTGGCTGAGGTAGGACACGCGGTCCTTCACTTGCGACCGGTCTCTTAGCGACCAAAGTTTTGACAGCTCTCCCTGGGATTACAGGGAGTCCTCAATGGGGACCATAGAAAATCCATTGCTAAGCAAGGCTGTTGTTAAGGGAGTCGCACCCCATTTTATAACCTTTTTTTTTTTGCTCCGGTTGTTAAGTGAATCATCATGGTCGTTAAGCGAATCTGGCTTCCCTCATTGCTTGTCGGAAGTCAGCTGGGAAGGTCATGTGACCACTGCAACTCGTGGTAAATCCAGGCTGTTTACCAAGCGTACGAATTTTGATCACATTAATGTGGGAATGCTGTGATGGCCGTACGTTCGAGGACCAGACGTAAGTGTGAGGACTGGTCATAAGCGCGAGGACCTGTTGTAAGTGTGAGGACTAAGTCGCAAGTCACTGTTTCAGTGCTGCTTTTAACTTTTAGCGGTCCTTAAACATGTGGTTTTAAGTCAAGGACCTCCTGTACTTATGACCCGGATTTGAAGTTGCGGCCTACTGCAGTCCCGTCGCTATCTTTACATTGGCTCATTTAACGACCGCAGCCTTCGCATAACAACCACGGCGGCCGGTTTACAGTCGCCACGCTTTCTTGATGACTGCCTGCTGTTAAAAAAGGTCACGAAATCGGGGTCGATCGTGCGGTCATTCCAAGTTAACAACCGTGGCGGGCAGGCTCCGTTCCCGTCGTACCTCGAGGACCTCCTATAGCCACGCCCACTCGCCCTTCGAACTCCCTTTTGCTTTCAGCCCTCTGTGGGGCTGGGGGCATCTGTCGGATGGACCCTCGGGTGCATTCCCAGATTTGGGACAGGCAGAGGGGAGAAAAAACAGAATAATGCTGTTTATTGATTGATTGATTGATTGATTGATTGATTGATTGGTTTAGGAAATTTATATTGCCGCCTATTCCCCCATGGCGACTCAAGGCGGCTTACAGAATATAAAACCCCGTATAAAAACAATAAAACTAATAAAAGAAGTCATGTAATAAATTAATATACTAAAATCACCCACCCCCACCTCCACCCCGGCGACAGCACCTCACAACGAGTCATTTCATGGGCTCCATCCCGCACTGGGTTCCCCAGGCCCGTTGGCAGAACCAGGCCTTCAGCGCCTTCCAGAAGAGGGGTGGGGTCCACCACGGAGAAGGCCCTTCTTCTGGGTCCTGCCAGGTGTATCTCCCTCGGGGACGGGACCCCCAACATTCCCTGCCTCCCCGCTCTGAATGGATCGGGTACAGAAGTACAGGTATTCAGCCGGTTCGGATCGGTTCGTCGGAACTGATAACAGAAATCGCTCTATGCCATCCTATTTAGGCACATTTTTGAGGCCGGGTGAATGTGCTGAAGGTGCGCTCACATTTGTAAACCTGTAGGAAAAGTAAGTGAATAACCCCCCTGGTTAGGTAAATGTGACCGGCAAGAGACGGTCCTTCAGATCACCTGATCCGAAGCCATGAAGGGCTTTAAAGGTGACAACCAGCACCTTGAATTGCACCCGGAAGCAAATCGGCAACCAACGCAGCTCCCACAGGAGCGGCGTGATACATGTGCGCCCCGGGGTCTGCCCAAAACCACGCGGGCCGCTGGCATTTTGCACCAACTGGAGGCTTCCGGATACTCTTCAAGGGCAGCCCCAAGTAGCGCGCGTTGCAGTAGTCAAGACGGGAAGTGACTAGGGCACGAGTGACCGTGAGTAGGGATCGTCAGTCCAGGAAAGGACGTAACTGGAGCACAACCCGCAGTTGCGCAAAGGCCCTCCTGGCAGGAATGGGATTCAGCCGGTTCAGACCGGTTCGGGTAAACCGGTAGCTCCGACGATCAGGTGGGTTCGCCCGCCCGCCCGCCGCACTTTGCTTACCTTTATCCTCTCAGCGGATTCGCGCGGCAGAGCGGATTGCCGCGCCTCAGCTGTGTTACTCCCCAGATGTAACGCGGAAGGTTAGTTTGCACTAACTCTGCACACGTGCGCAGCGAAACACGTGATCCCCGAACCGGTTGTTAAACCGGCAGGATCCCACCACTGCCTCCTGGCCACAACCGCCACCTGCTCGTCGAGCAGGAGTCCAGGAGAACCCCCCAGATTACGCACAGGGTCTGTTTGGGGGGTAGTGCCACCCCATCCAAGACCAAAGGCGGCAATTTTTCCCCGAGCCAACGAACCCCAAACCCGGAGCCAAAACTCGGTCTTGCCGGGTGAGGGGTGAGGGCGTTTCGTTTTCAACCCCGTTATTCTGCGATTCGGAATAAAACCAGCTTAAAATTCGAGAACAAAGCCCGCGTCGAATTCAGACTAAAGTCAGATTTTCCCGGGAAATCCACAATAAACCCCAAAATGCGGCCCTCTTGAGATGCTCCTTTTCCGTGTTGGTTCCCCACCCCCCCACCCCGTCCAGATGGTGAGAAGCGATGGGCAAAAGGGGAGTCTGGCATCTCACGACGGCATAAATCTCTTTGGCACTCCGAAGCGGCATCTTCTCAGCCAGCTTCTGCAACTCTCAGCACTTCTGACACGGCTGATTTAAGAAGCCCAGCCTGGGAAAAAAAAAAAAAAAGGTGGATTTGGACCCATAGAATGAGTGGGACCCGGCATAAGACACCCCCCCCCCCTCACTCACCCCCGGTAGCCTCATCTGTCTCTGCCAGGAGGACCCCCGTTCCCAATTTTTAAAAACATTTTTTTTTTCTTCTCCTCCTTTGATCTTTCTCCCTCTCTCTCTCTTTTTTTTCCCCCTCTCCCTGTTAATAAAAAGTTTGGCTTCGTGCTTGCGGTGACCCATTAACGGGGAATTAATTAATGAAAGAAGGAAGATTTAATAAGTCCCCTTGGGGGCTGGAAGCATTCTCCACCTGCTGGCCTCCTTTGCTCGGATGGCTCCCGGAGAGGGAAATCATCCAAAAGGCTACATTTCAATTAACAAAAGGCTTCGGAAAAACTTCTTCGCCTTCCTCCAGAGCCCTGGCTTTGGGGATGGGACGGGGGGGGGGGGTCCTTTGGGCAGGTGGGGGGGGGGTCTCTGCACAATGGAGGGCGGTGGGAAAAGGCAGATTTATGCTTTCTTTCTTTCTTTCTCTCTCTCTGTTCTTTCTTTCTTTCTTTCTTTCTTTCTTTCTTTCTTTCTTTCTTTCTTTCTTTCTTTCTCCCATTCCTTCCTTCCTTCTCTTTTTCCTTCCTCTGTCCCTCTGTCCCCCCCTTTCTTCTCTTTCTTTTTCCTTTCTTCCTACCTTCTTTCCTCCCTCCCTCCCTCCCTCCCATCTTTCATTTTCCTTTTCTTTCTTTCTTCCTTCTTTCTTTTCCTTTCTTTCTCTCCTTCCTTCCTTTCCTCCTCTCCCTTCCCTCTCCTTCCTTTCCTCCCTTCCACCAAACCCTTCTTTCTTCCTTCTTTCCTCCCTCTCTCCCCGTCATCTTTCTTTCTTTCTTTCCTTCTTTCTTTTTCTTTTCCTCCTTCCTTCCTTCCCTTCCCTTCCCTCCCCTTCCTCCTTCCGTTCCCCCTCTCCTTCCTTCCTTCCCTCCCTCCCTCTCTCCCACCTTTCTTTCTTTCTTTTTTCTTTCCTTCTTCCTTCCTTCCCTCCTTCCCTTCCCTCCCTCCCTCCCTCCCTCCCTCTCCTTCCTTCCTTCCCTCCCTCTCTCCCACCTTTCTTTCTTTTTTCGTTCCTTCTTCCTTCCTTCCTTCCCTCCTTCTTCCATTTCTTCCCCTTCTCCCCTCCCTCCCTCTCTTTCCTTCCTTCCGCCTCCCTCTCTGTCCTCTGTCTCCCTCCCTGTCATCTTTCTTTCCTTCCTTCTTTCTTTTTCTTTTCCTCCTTCCTTCCTTCCCTCCTTCCCTTCCCTCCCCTTCCTCCCTCCGTCCCTCCCACTCCTTCCTTCCTTCCCTCCCTCCCTCTCTCCCACCTTTCTTTCTTTCTTTTTTCTTTCCTTCTTCCTTCCTTCCTTCCCTCCTTCTTCCATTTCTTCCCCTTCTCCCCTCCCTCCCTCTCTTTCCTTCCTCCCGCCTCCCTCTCTGTCTCTCTGTCTCCCTCCCTGTCATCTTTCTTTCCTTCCTTCTTTCTTTTTCTTTTCCTCCTTCCTTCCTTCCCTCTTTCCCTTCCCTCCCCTTCCTCCTTCCATCCCTCCCACTCCTTCCTTCCTTCCCTCCCTCCCTCTCTCCCACCTTTCTTTCTTTCTTTTTTCTTTCCTTCTTCCTTCCTTCCTTCCTTCCTTCCCTCCTTCTTCATGCATCCATCCATCCATCTATCTGTCTATCACTCTATCCATCATTTATCCATCATTTATCAATTATCCATCCATCCATCTACTATCTATCTAACTATCTATCTATCTGTCTGTCCGTCCATCCGACTATCCATCCATCCATCCATCCATCTATCTATCACTCTATCTATCTCTTATCCATCATTTATCAATCATCCATTCATCCATCCGTCCGTCCATCATCTATCTATCTATCTATCTATCTATCTATCTATCTATCTATCTATCTATCTATCTATCTATCTATCTATCATCTTTACATTTTCAATATAAAGTTTCAATATATTGGACAGGGGGTTGGACTAGAAGACCTCCGAGGTCCCCTTCCAGCCCTCTGAGTCTCTGCTCCTTCTAGCTACATGGAGGTGGCCAACAACGCCCAGAAGGAGGAGACGGTGCTGAGCATCCAATTTGTGCTGCTGGATTGCTCCCACCTCAAGGCCGCCGTGGTCCAGCACTGCAACGAGTGGCAGAACAAGCTGACCAACCTGCTGAAGGAGATGGCCACCGGCCGCTTGCGGGAACTGACCGCCTACCTGCAGGACAACGCAGCCGAGTGAGTGTCCGACCATCGATCCCCTCCCCATCCCTCCCTCTCTTTTCCCACCCCTTCCCGACATAAAAGAGCAATGCGGTGGCTCAGGGGTTAAGATGCTGGGCTTGTCGGCTGGAAAGTCGGCAGCTCAGGTTCGAGACCCGAGCTCCATGTGATGGAGTGAGCTCCCATTCCTCGCTCCAACTCCTACCAACCTAGCAGTTCGAAAGCCTGCAAATGCGAGTAGATCAATAGGTACCACTTCGGTGGGAAGGTAACAGCATTGCATGACATCATGCTGGCCACACAACTGCGGAAATGTCTTTGGACAGCGCTGGTTCAATGGCCTTGAAACTGGGAGCACCGCCCCCTACAGTCAGCCACAACTAGCGGAGTAAAATCCCTCATCTGGCCTAAAATGCTCCTTTTGCCCCCGCAGTATCGGCCGTCCTCCGCAGACCCTGGAGGAGCTGAGCCGAAGCCTCCAGCTGCACGAGACGCTGCAGAACGACCTGCCGAAGATCGAGGGGCAGATCCCCCCCATCCACGAGCAGTTTGCCATCCTGGAGAAGTACGAGGTCGTGGTGGATGAGGAGGTAAGTTCTGCGGCTGAGGATTCGTGGCTGACGTGGCCACGAAACGCAGCTTTCCTCCTCCTGCCGAGGTTGACAGCCTCTGTATAGGTAGTCCTCAACTTAAAAACGGTCTGTTTAGCGACTGAAGTTGGGAAAAAAATTGACTTACGAGCAGTCCTCGCACTTACGACGGTCACAACATTCCCCGCGGGCAGGTGATCAAAATTTGCGTGCTTGGCCACCGTACATGTTGCAGGATCCTGGGGTCGTAGGATCGCCATTTGTGGCCTTCCGACAATGGGGAAAGCCGGATTTGCTTAATGCCTGTGAGATTCGCTTAACAACTAAAGAGGTTCGCTTAACAACCTTGGGAAAAAAAAAATCAGGAACAACTCAATTAACAATGCTTAGGAATGGAAATTCTGGCCCCGATTTTGGTCGTATGTTGAGGACTCCCTGTATTAGGTTAGCTGTTGCCTCCTTTTGTCGGTCCATGCCCCCCACAACTCCCGCCCAGTGGTGAAATCCTCTGCGTGGAAAAAGGAGGCTTTACTGCATACCCACCATCTATTAAGAAAGTTCTCCTGTGTGGCTGGCTGGGGAATTCTGGGAGTTGAAGTCCATGAGTCTTAAATCAGGGGTTGGAGACCCCTGATTTAAGACTCGTGGACTTCAACTCCCAGAATTCCCCAGCCAGCTCTTTTTTTCCCCTCACTTTGCTGAAGTCAAGATATATTACGCTTACTGCATACCCACCATCTATTAAGAAAGTTACCCTACGTGGCTGGCTGGAGAATTCTGGGAGTTGAAGTCCACAGGTCTTCATGCTTCCAAGGTTGGGGACCCCTGTTCTAGAATATTCTCCTGCCAGAGCTGAGGTTGGTCTTCCAGAGTGACTTTAAAACCCGGCTCTTCCAGTTGGCCTGGGGTCCTGACGCAGCTGCTTTACTCTCTGGTTGATGGGATGGACACAACATCCTGATTTTTTTAGTCTTTATTTATTGTCGGAAAGACCGGTTTGCCCGAACCGGTAGCTTTTTTTTTTTACTACCGGTTCGCTCAAACCGGTGCGAACCGATAGCATTTCACCCTTGTTCCCGCCACAACTTTGTGGTGCTTATCTCTGCTGGTCCTCCTCACCTCTTTTTTGTCCTCAACGCCGCTTGGTTTCCCATCCCGCCAGGTCCTGCAGCTGCTGGGTGATCTGAATTCAGAGTGGCTAGCTTTCCAACAATGCCTCCTGGACAGCGAAACCATGTTGAAAAAGCACAAGGAGAAGTTCAAGACGGGCCTGATCCACTGCGCGGATGACTTCAAGAAGAAGGCCCAAAATCTCCTCCAGGACTTTGATATGAATGGTGGGTATCTCGGGCCTTGGTCCTCCTCTCCCTCTCGGCCCATCGTCCCCTCCTGAGGACAAAAAGGATGGCCCTTCTCTTCAACTACCCTTCGGTTTCTTAGGCGGGAGCGGGCTGGGTTGGTTTTCTTCTGGGTTTTGTAGGAAAACGGTAGGGTTGAGAACTTCTGGTTGGTGTCTCTTGTCCCTCAAGAGGAAGCCCCATTCGGGTTAGGGGAACTGAAGAGGGCTGGTCCTGTCGGGCACGAAAGACCATGTCCACCCGTGAAGGTCCAGTTTAACTGCTTTATTGCTGAAAGCCTCTGCGCAGGAATCTTCTAACTAAACTGCTTTATTGCTGAAAGCCTCAGCGGGAATCTTCTAACTAAACTGCTTTATTGCTGAAAGCCTCTGCGCGAGAATCTTCTAACTAAACTGCTTTATTGCTGAAACCCTCTGTGCGGGAATCTTCTAACTAAACTGCTTTATTGCTGAAACCCTCTGTGCGGGAATCTTCTAACTAAACTGCTTTATTGCTGAAACCCTCTACGCGGGAATCTTCTAACTAAACTGCTTTATTGCTGAAAGCCTCTGCACGGGAATCGTCTAACTAAACTGCTTTATTGCTGAAAGCCTCTGCGCGAGAATCTTCTAACTAAACTGCTTTATTGCTGAAAGCCTTTGCACGGGAATCTTCTAACTAAACTGCTTTATTGCTGAAAGCCTCTGCGCGGGAATCTTCTAACTAAACTGATTTAGTGCTGAAAGCCTCTGCGTGGGAATCTTCTAACTAAACTGCTTTATTGCTGAAAACCTGCACAGGAATCTTCTAACTAAACTGCTTTATTGCTGAAAGCCTCTGTGCGGGAATCTTCTAACTAAACTGCTTTATTGCTGAAAACCTGCACAGGAATCTTCTAATTAAACTGCTTTATTGCTGAAAACCTGCACAGGAATCTTCTAACTAAATTGCTTTATTGCTGAAAGCCTCTGCGTGGGAATCTTCTAACTAAACTGCTTTATTGCTGAAAGCCTCTGCGTGGGAATCTTCTAACTAAACTGCTTTACTGCTGAAAATCTATGTGCAGGAATCTTCTCATCTAATGCTTGGCAGATGCTATGAGTTAGATTAAGGCCTACGGATTCAAGGACAGTTGGACTTTGTTCACTTGTGATTACAATAAGGATTCTAGGCTGATTCCTGTTTTGACTCCGCCCCCTGCTTCTGCCACTCCTCTTCCTAAAGGAAAAGGCAACACCCCACCCGGGCCCAGCTTCACCTGCGTTTGAACCACAGCAGCCTTCTCACGAGCAGAGGCCTGCGGTGGTTGGATCGGAGATAGGCGTAGCCAATATGCCGGCCAATAGCACGGAAGAAGTCATCCACGTCTTTTATCCTTCTCCACCGGCAGGTCCCTTCACCAGTGCCGTCTCGGCTGACGCTGCCCTGGAGCAGATCATGGCCATGAGGCAGTTACTGGCCACCATGAAGGAGGAGGAGAACGCCTTGCGCTCCAACCTGGGCATCTTCAAGATTGACCAGCCCGCCTCCAAAGACCTTCAGAAGCTGGAGAGGGTGAGAGGACCTTCTACCGTTGACCAGGGGTGGGATTCTCGGTTGTTGGGTGGGCATGGCCATAGTGGGCGTGGCCTACTCGGCCTCCTGCACCACAGCGGGTCAGGCGTTTTCACCCTCCCCAGGCTCCGGAGGCTTTCCTCGAGCCTCCAGGAGGAAGAAAATAGCCTCCCCCGGGCTCCAGAGGCCTTCTGGAGACCGGAAACGGACCCGTTTCCAGACTTCTGGAACTTCCAGGAGGCTCGTTTTTCGCCCTCCCAGAGCCTCCATGCAGGCTTTGCACTTACCTGGCATCCAAAACGGGCTGCGTGGAGATTCCTGGGAGGGGCAGGGCAGAGTGGGCGGGGCCAGCCAGTCCTTGCAACTACCGGTTCGGCAAACCAGATGTAAAATTAGCATTCGATTTGCCCAAACCGGTCCAAACCGGCTGAATCCCACCCCTGCCCTTGACCTTCTTCCGAAGAGAAGATCTCAGATCCCAAGGTCGGGCTTCGTAACTCACCTCTTGCTTGTCTTCTGGGTTCTGCAGGAGCTGGATTACATTCAACAAGTCTGGGAGATCACGAAGGAATGGGAGGTCCACTGGGAGGAGTGGAAGAACGGGAGCTTCAAGACCTTGAAGACGGAGGTGATGGAGAACACCGCCTTCGCCCTCTTCCGCAAGCTGAACAAGCTGAGCAAGGAGCTTAAGGCAAGTGAGCCCCGGAAGGCTTTGCGGTGGGGAAAGAAGGAAGGTTCAGGAGCTCCTCCGTAGGGAAGGCGATTGTGGAGGATGGGCCTTTTCAGCTTCCCCGTTGGACTTGGGTTCAAAGTTCGATGGGAGGAGGGGGTGTGAGGATGGAGGGAGGGATTCCCCACTCAACCGCAGCCCAACCTAGGTCAACTGGATTGAATCAAAGAACCGCTAAGAACATTCCCACCAACACCGAGAGAGCAAGTCATTCGTATATAACATGGGTCCTCAAACTACAGCCTGCGGGCTGCATGCAGCCCGCTGAAGCCGTTAATCCGGCCTGCACAGGATCACGAGGCTGCTCCGCCCATATCACTCTGCCCACCCTTCGGCCGAGCGCAGGACTTACCTTCGCTAGCCCCGCGGGCTGGACCTGAAAGGTAAGGCCAACGATTTTGGCCTGCAGAGACGTTCTGGAGGTGTGGGGGGGTGAAAAACAGGGCGCACAGATGCCCCAGGAGGCAAATGAAAGTTGAATGGACTGTTAAATTGGCCACGCCCACTAGTCACATGACCTAGCCACGCCCACCGAGACAGTCCGGGGGCCCCCAACAGTCTGAGGGACCGTGAATTGCCCCCCCCTCCCCACTGTTTAAAATATTTGAGGAGCCCTGGTATATAAAATGAGAGCAAACCGCGCTTCCTTCTCGCACTGATATTGTTCCCTAGTTGGGTCATGAAACGTCTGCAGGAAAATCAACCAATCTCAGAAAGCACTTAGTCCTCCTCTTCCTCCCTCCTTTCCACAAACCCTCTCCCCCTTCCTTTCTAGCACTGATGGTATTACCTAGTTGGGTCATGAAACGTCTACAAGAAGACAACCAAGCTCAGAGAGCACCAAGGACCCCACAGTTGTCGTCCTCCTCCTCCCTCCTCCTTTCCACACATCCCACTCCTTCTAGCCCTGATGACGTTCCCTAGTTGGGTCATGAAACGTCTGCAAGTAAATATAACCCATCTTGGAGAGCATCAAGGAATTGACGTTGAGGCATCCGGCAGATTTCTAGCCCCAACCCAGAAATCAAATGCTTTCCCATTTTCATCATTGAATGAGCTTTTGCCCCCCTCCCCCCCCACCTCTTCTTTTGTGACCGAAGGACCGGAACTGGGAAATAATTGAGACCTCCAAGGCCAAGATTGAGCAGTTTAAGAGGACCATGCCTTTGGTCACCGACCTCAGGAACCCAGCTTTGCGAGAGAGGTAGGCGGCTTCAGTTGGCCAGGAATCACAGGCCGGGGTTGGCCGAGTTGAAGGACACCGGCCTAGTCTTGGGCCCAGGAGAACTTTGACCAAGGATGGATGGGTGGGTGGATAAAGAGAGAGAGAGAGAGAGACAAAGACAGACAGATAGATATAGAGAGATGATAGATAGATATAGAGAGATAATAGATAGATATAGAGAGATGATAGATAGATAGATAGATAGATAGATAGATAGATAGATAGATAGATAGATAGAAATAGATAGATAGATAGATAGATAGATAGATAGATAGATAGATAGAAATAGAGATAGATAGATAGATAGATAGATAGATAGATAGATAGATAGATAGATAGATAGATAGATATAGAGAAGATAGGTAGGTAGGTAGGTAGATAGATGATAGTTGATGATGATAGACAGACAGACAGACAGATATATAGATAGGTAGATATGATAGTTGATGATAGGTAGGTAGATAGAGAGAGAGAGAGAGAGAGACAGGCAGGCAGGCAGGCAGACAGACAGACATAGAAAGATGTTAGATAGATAGAAGATAGATAGACATAGATAGATAGATAAATATAGAGAAGATAGGTAGGTAGGTAGATGATAGTTGATGATGATGATTATGATAGACAGACAGATAGATATAGATAGGTAGATATGATAGTTGATGATAGATAGATAGGCAGGCAGGGAGGGAGGCAGACAGACAGACAGACATAGATAGATGATAGATGATAGATGATAGATGATAGATGATAGAGAGAGAGACAGACAGATGATATGGATTGATGGATGGATAAAGAGAGAGACAGAGACAAAGACAGACAGATAGATATAGAGAGATGAGAGATAGATGAGAGCGAGAGCGAGAGAGAGGCAGGCAGACAGACAGACAAACAGACATAGAGAGATGTTAGATACATAGAAGATAGAGATAGATAGATAGATAGATAGAGAGAGAGAGAGAGAGAGAGAGAGAGAGAGAGAAGATAGGTAGGTAGGTAGATGATAGTTGATGATGATGATAGATAGATATAGATAGATAGATAGATAGATAGATATAGAGAAGATAGGTAGGTAGGTAGATAGATGATAGTTGATGCTGATGCTGATGATAGACAGACAGACAGATAGATATAGATAGATATAGATAGGTAGATAGATAGATAGATATAGAGGATAGGTAGGTAGGTAGGTAGATAGATGATAGTTGATGATGACGATGATAGACAGACAGACAGACAGACAGATAGATATAGTAGGTAGATATGATAATTGATGATAGATAGATAGACAGATATATGGATAGATAGATATATATGATAATTGATGATGTAGATAGATAGATGATAGATAGATAGATAGATAGATGATAGATAGATAGATAGATAGATAGATAGATAGATAGATAGATAGATAGATAGATAGATAGGTGTGAGACAGACAGAATCATTCATTCATTCATTCCTGGTCACCTGCAGACACTGGGACCAGGTGAAGGACTTGGTCCTTCGGACGTTCGATCAAGACGCTGAGGACTTCAGACTGGAAAATATCATTGAATTGGGCTTGGACAAACACGTGGAGAAGATTGCTGAGATTTCTTCCTCAGCCACCAAGGAACTGGCCATCGAGCAGGTAAGCGTCTTCTTCTGCTTGGTTGACCGGCAGTCAACTCAACTGAACTCTTCCCCCCCAGTTCTTCAAAGGAGAGCCTGAGGAATTGGTTTTCAGAAGCCCACAGTGGCTCTTGACTTCCATGAAACTCTTCTTGCGTGTCCCGTTGAGAAGCCCTTGCAAGCGTTCCGAACAAAGGGATGACTCGTTCTCGTGTCCTTCTCCTTCCAGGCTCTTGAGAACATCGCGAAGACCTGGGCTGCAACCTCATTGGACATTGTCCCGTACAAAGATAAAGGACACCACCGGATCAGGTAGGTCTGGTTGGGTTCAAGGTTGGGAGAAGGACGGCCATGTAGCATCAGGGCATGGTAGATGACCATGGAGATACGGGCTTTGGACATGCCAGGTCAACACTCTACAATATCTGAAGGACCAACGTCAGCGGCCTCTGAGTGCAGAACCAAGACTCTGGATGGGGTTCTATCATCTCTGTCTATCATCTTTCTCTCTTTCTGACTTTCGATCTGTCAGTCTATTATCCATCCATATCTATCTATCTATCTATCTATCTATCTATCCATCCATCTACCTATCTATCCATCTACCTATCCATCTACCTATCCATCCATCCATCCATCCATCCATCCATCCATCCATCCATCCATCCATCCATCCATCCATCTATCATCTGTCTGTCTATCATCTTTTTCTCTTTCGGACTATCTATCTGTCAGTCTATCATCCATCCATATCTATCTATCTATCTATCTATCTATCTATCTATCTATCTATCTATCTATCTATCTATCTATCCTATCTATCTCTATCTATCTATCTATCTATCTATCTATCTATCTATCTATCTATCTATCTATCTATCTATCTATCTATGTCCCCAGAAGCTACGATGGCCATGTTGGCTTCTGGAAGGAAATCCATATGGTGGTTACCATCATCAAAGGTTTAATAGTTTTGGACTGAGATAAGGTAGCTAAAGGCTGTCTTCTCCTGCCTGGACTTCACAATCTACTGGGTGTATCCTTCTCTGGTGTCCTTGGTCCTCTCCAAACTTGGTTCAAGGGAGGTTCAAGGACTCCACGGTTCAACCTCTAGTATCCTCATTAGAATGTCTTCTGAGGTCCAAGTGAGTTCCAAAATCTCGGGAGTGGAAAGGGGGAATGTAGACTTCACCAACCTTCGATGAAGTCCATAACGGGCTCTAGATTAAGGAGAGCAGAGGTCCTCTTCCAGAACAGGTCTTCCGACTCAGAAGTCCTCTGCTACTTGGCCTTCTTTGAGGTCCTGCACTCAGAAAGACTCTCTCTTTCTACAGAGGAACCGAGGATGTCTTCCAGGCTCTGGATGACAATCAGGTGGCCTTGTCCACCATGAAGGCATCACGTTTTGTGAAGCCGTTCGAGAAGGACGTGGACCGGTGGGAACGCTGCCTCTCGCTCATCCTGGAGGTGATCGAGATGTTACTGACCGTCCAGCGTCAGTGGATGTACCTGGAGGTGAGGTTCTCCTCCTTTCTGAAGGCGTGGGTCGTTACCTCCATCGTCTCTTTGGTGGGGCAGTAGACCACTGTGGTGGCGATGAGCAATATTGAAGGGCTACCCTTCCCATGAAAGGGCCATGTGCTTTACAAATCCAGACGTGTCTTGTCTCTCCTTCATCTCCAGAACATCTTCTTGGGAGAAGATATCCGCAAGCAACTGCCCGGTGAATCGTCCTCCTTCGACAACATCAACAGCAGCTGGAAGACCATCATGGACCGCTTTGTGAAGGACAATAACGCTCTGAGGGCTACTCATTACCCAGGTTGCTTCCTCCTCCTTTCTGTCATGGTGGAGGGATGGTCCACAGCTCAGGGGAAGAAGCCCAGTCAGCTTTGCGCCCAATGTTTCTAGGTTCCACCTCACCATCTGGAGATAGGAAGAAGGTCGTAGGAGGCCTTCAGGATTCTGAGACCTCTGAGGAGAGCAGGTTTCTTGGCCAGGACCAGGGAGACACTTATGACTCTTCTGTGCTTCTCCTCCCTGCAGGACTCCTGGACAAGCTGGTAGAAATGAACAGTGCTTTAGAAGACATCCAGAAGTCCCTTGACATGTACTTGGAGACCAAGCGTCATATCTTTCCCCGATTCTACTTCCTCTCCAACGATGACCTCTTGGAGATCTTGGGCCAGTCCCGTAACCCGGAGGCTGTCCAGCCCCACCTCAAGAAGTGCTTTGACAACATCAAGTGCCTCAAAATTCAGAAGGTACGACTCACGGAAGGCCGGGGTCTCCTGTCCACATCCCTTTGGTTTCTCCATGGGCTTAGAACGAAGACGTTCTTAGGTCTAGAACAACCTAGAACCAAGGAGAAACTTCCTGACGGTGAGAACGACTAAGCAATGGAACGGCTTGCCCCCAGAAGTTGTGGGTGCTCCATCACTGGAGGCCTTTAAGAAGACACGGGACAGCCCTTTGTCTAGAATGTTTCAGGAGGTTGGATTAGAAGACCTCCAAGGTCCCTTCCAACTCCGATGACGATGGCTCCGTTTCTTCCTTTCCACGTAATGCTGTGGGTGATTGGTAGTCAGAATTCGGCTTGGCCTTGTCACTTTTGGTGGGCAAACCCAACGGAGAAGGTCTTCCTTGGGTCAGGAGATGGTGGGGCACCGGTGGAGACAACTGATTCTCCTTTCCCTGCTCAGATTGGGACGAGCCAGCGGTCTGAAGCCCTCGGCATGTTCTCCCTGGATGGGGAATATGTGGACTACACCCATTCCGTGCTGCTGGAAGGACCTGTGGAGGTGAGCAGTTTCTCCTTGGCTTCACCTGGAAGCATTTGATAATTGTGAAGGTGTTGAAGATACCACCTGGCGTGAAACACCATGTAGATCCATCATGTTCTCTCCCTGGTCTACTCTTTTTTTGCGGGGATGAGAGCTTGCTTGGAGCTCCTTTCCTGATCTTCTGCCCGTCATCACGATGACCTTTCCCTTGTCCTAGGACTGCCCAGATCATGCCTGGTCCCGTTGGGCGTTGACAAGGGTAGCTCCAGTCACTGCTCCTCCACTGGACTATCCCACAAGGGTGGGGTGGGTGGGTCCTGGCAGACTCCTCCATTGTGACCGAGAATCAATGTTGTCCCCTCAGGAGTGGCTGTGCGACGTGGAGAGGGCCATGCGCTGGACGTTGAGGGAAGTGCTGCGGAACTGCCGGCTGGCCTTGAAGAAGATGTTGACCAAGAGAGACAAATGGGTGAAGGAATGGCCTGGACAGGTAAGGATGCAGACCCTGGCCAAGAGGTCATATGGAGTCTCTGAAGTGTCCCGGCAGATGCCGAGGGGATGGCGAGCTCTGATATGGCCGGGCACCCCATCTTTTTTTGGTGGGACATGCAGGTCTCCTTCCGTGGTGCTGCCAACTCTGATGTTTATGTCCCCATCCTGCCTGTAGGATGATCGTGGGCGTCTTTGACCTGCGGCCAAAAGAGAAGATGAAGGGAGAGAGGGAGGGATCCTTATGGGGTGGACTCCCCCCCTCCATAGCTGTAACCGGAGTCTCCCCCCATAGCTGTAACCGGAGTCTAACCCCACTTTACCAGATGTTCCCCGTGGGACCTTCTTAAAATGTTGGCGTTCCCACCCTTGAGTGGAGATTTCCTTTCCCTCAACACCCCAGATCAAGCTGAGGAACGGGGAGGTGGGTCTCCTTCCCCCTTGACTCCCCCTCCCCAAATGAGCCGATTTTTCCTTTCCCCCCCTCCCCCGCCAGATGGTGATCACCGCAAGCCAGATCCAATGGACGACCGACGTCAGTAAATGCTTGGCCACCTGTAAGGAACGCGGTGACAAGAAGTACCTCAAAGCGATGAAGAAGAAGCAGGTGAGGATGTCCGTGGGACTCTCGCTGTCCTGCACACACCCCTTCGCCCTTCGGCGGGTCCATAGCAGCCCCGACCGGCCAGACAGTACAAGTAGTCCTCAACTTACAACGGTTCATTTCGTGACCGTTCAAAGCGTGGTGCGGTGGCCTAGAGGCGGAGCTCTCGCCTCACAATCAGCGGGCTGTGAGTTCGATCCTAGGTAGAGGTAGATATTTCTCTCTCGGCGCAATGAGAATATATCTGCCGAACAAAACTCCTCATCGGTGATAAGAAAGGCATCCGGCCAGTAAAACACTCAGCTCCGTTCAGTTGAACAGACTCCACCCTGCAAGAGATTATGGGGTCGTTAAAAGAGTATGATGATTTAAGCCTAAATGCTGAGTGGTGCAGTGGTCTAGAGGTGGAATTCTCACCTCACAATCAGGAGGCTGTGAGTTCGATCCTAGGCAGAGGTAGATATTTCTCTCTCGGCACAATGAGATTATATCTGCCGAACAAAACTCCGCATCGGTGATACGAAAGGCATCCGGCCAGTAAAACACTCAGCTCCGTTCAGTTAAACAGACTCCAACCCACAAGGGATTATGGGGTTGTTAAAAGAAGGTGATTTAGTGACCATTCAAAATTATGATAGCACTGAAAAGAGTGATTGAGGACCATTTTTCACACTTATGACCGTGGCAGCATCCCCAATGGTCAGGGGGGGTCAAAATTTGGACGCTTGGCAAGTGACTCGTATTTATGACGGTTGCAGTATCCCCCAGGGTCACGCCGGGAAGTCAGAAGAGCCAGATTCATTTCAAAAGGGTGTGACTCGCTTATCGACTGCAGCGATTCACTTAACAACGGTGGTGAGAAAAGTGGTAAAATGGAGGCAGACTTTGCTTAATAACTGTCCTGCTCAACAATGGAAATTTTGGGTTGAACTGTGGTCGTAAGTCGAGCACTACCTATAATCCACTTTCTTGCCAAGTGGGGAAATGTTTTGCGTGCGCATTGTTATCAGGAGAGGCCAGAATGCGAAAGAAGGCCTAAACCACAGGCAGTCCTCGATTTATGACCATTGAGCTCAAAATTTCTGTTGCTAAGTCAGACTGTTGTTAAATGAATCTTTCCCCCCCGTTTTACGACCTTTCTGGCTACAGTGGTTAAGTGAATCTGGATTTCTCCTTGACTTTTGCTTGCCAGAAGGGGAGGTCAATGGGGAAGCCAGATTCACTTAACCGTGTGACTCACTTATCGACTGCGGCAAGAAAAACGGTAAAATGGGGCAAAACGTCACTTAGCGACTGTCTCGTTTAGCAACGGAAATGTGCGGTCGTAAGTCGAGGACTTCCCGTATCTACTGCTGGGCTACGTCGTCTTTGCGGGATCTACATAATGTCCTTCTCGCAAGCGAGGGTGGGGGTACAGCATCCTCCCCCTAAGCCGGGTTTCCCTCTACATCCAGAATTGTTAAGATAGACTGCAGCTGGACTCGGAAGCTCCCCGCAGCCCTCGAGACAAACGTCTTTCCTTTTTTGTGTGTGTGTGTGTTTTTGTGCGTGTTGTGTTCGCGTGTGGCCGGGCGGGGATCAGATCTCCATGCTCAACAAATACTCGGAGGCCATCCGGGGCAGCCTGACCAAAATCATGCGCCTGAAGATCGTGGCGCTGGTGACGGTGGAAGTCCATGCCCGGGACGTCATCGAGAAGCTTTACAAGAGCGGCATGTTGGACGTGACGTCCTTCGAGTGGTTGAGCCAGCTTCGCCTCTACTGGGAGAAGGTGAGGAGGAGGGGGAGCAGGTGCTCGCGCGCGCGCGCGCGCACACTCGCGCACCGGCGTGTGATGCCACCCGTCCCTCTGCTGCCACCTGCTGGAGAGAACGGGCTTCACGGTGGAATGCTGGAAGCTTACCTTCAGCCTTGGGTGTTGCTGCCCCCTGCTGGACATGTGTAGAAACACAGATGACCCACAGGTGACGTGGATGCTGCTCAGCTGGTAGGAAGCTCACACACACACACATGTGGACATTCCGGGACTTTCTCGGTGCATTCCATCAATGCGCTAGCACTGATGACGTTAGCTAGATGGGTCACGAAACGTCTGGAAGAAAACAAGCAAGCTCAGAGAACACCAAGGACCCCACTGTCCTTTTCTCCCCCTCCTCCTCGTCCTCCTCGTCCTCCTCCTCTTTTGTCTTCCTCTTCCTCTCTGCAAACCCCGCTCCCTTCCAGCACTGATGATCTTACCTAGTTGGGTCACGAGACGTCTTGCAAGAAAATAAGCAAGCTCAGAGAGCACCAAGGACCCCACAGTTCTCCTCCTCCTCTCTGCGGACTCCGTTCTCCTGCAGCACTGATGACGATCCCTAGTTGGGTCATGAAATGTTTGCGAGGAAACCCCCAACCTTTCTCTCTTTGCAGGATTTGGACGATTGCGTGATCCGGCAGACCAACACTCAGTTCGCTTACGGCTACGAGTATCTGGGGAACTCCGGGCGGCTGGTCATCACCCCTCTGACTGACAGGTGCCCTGCGGGGGCGGGGTAGAGGGGAGGGGCTTGAATTGGGGGCTTTCGGATCCCCCGTGAAGGTGGGAGGACGGGAATGTGGGATTGACAGAGCCTGCCCGGATTGCCTCTTGTGGGGCAGAGTTTGCAGGCTTTTGCTGGATGGGAGTACAGGTAGTCCTCGACTTACGACCACAATTTCTGTCGCTAAGCGAGACATTGACTAAGGGAGTTTCACCCCATTTCCCAACCTTTCCTTGCCACAGCGGCTAAGTGAATCCCTGCAGTTTTTAAGTGAGTCACACGTCAGAAGGTCACAAATAGGAATCATGCGACCCTGGGACGCTGTGACCGTCATAAATGCGAGTCGGTGGCCGAGTGCTTGAATTTTGATCCCGTGACCACCATGGGGATACCGCCATGGTCGTTAAATCATCTTTTAACGAGCCCGTAATCCCTTGCAGGGTAGAGTTGGGGCAACTGAACGGAGCTGAGTGTTTTACTGGCCGGATGCCCTTCTTGTCACCATTGCGGAGTTTTGTTCGGCAGATATATTCCCAATGTGCCCAGAGAGAAACGTATCTGCCTCTACCTAGGATCAAACTTCACATCCTCCTGGTTGTGAGTTTGATCCTAGGCAGAGGATTGTGAGAAGAGGCCTCCACCTGTAGACCCACCGTACCACTCTAATTATGGTCACTAAATGAACGGTTGTAACTCGAGGACAGCCTCCGGGGAAAGACAAGACAGCTGGGTCATTGAGCACCTGTGATTTTTCCTCCTCAGGTGCTACATGACGCTGACCACGGCCCTCCATCTCCACCGAGGAGGGTCCCCGAAGGGCCCCGCGGGCACCGGCAAGACGGAGACCGTGAAGGATCTGGGCAAGGCCCTCGGCATGTACGTGATCGTGGTGAACTGCTCGGAGGGCCTGGACTACAAATCCATGGGGCGCATGTACTCTGGACTCGCCCAGGTGAGCCTCTTTACAGGACAGTCCTCGACTTAACGACTGCAATTGAGCCCCGAATTTCCTGCGCTGTCGCACCGGCTGAGTGTCGTCACCCAGTGGTCAGATGGGCGGCCGATAAATTGGATAAATCAAATCAAACGAGTTTTGTTCCACGTTACGTCCTTTCCGGATACCGCTGTTAAGCGCATCCCTGCGGTCGATTCACTTAACAACGGTATCCGGAAAGGACATATAATGTGGAGCAAAACTCGTTTGATTTGATGGATCTATCAACTTTTTAAGTTAGCGGCACCGTCGTGAAGCGAATCGGGCTTCCCGATTTGCTGGTCAAAAGGTTGCAAAAGGGTGTGACTTCCCCGGGACACTGTGACCGTCATAAATACGAATCAGTGGCCAAGCGTCCGAATTTTGATCGGGTGCAACGGTCGTAAGTGTGAAAAATGGCCCCAAGTCACTTTTTTTCAGGGCCGTTGTAAACTTCTAACGGTCACTAAACGATCTGTTGTAAATCGAGGACTACCTGAGTCTACTGTATAGCAAGCCAATTCCGTTGTCCAATAATTTGCACAGATTTAACAATAATCGAAATATAGGTAGTCCTTGATTTACAACCACAATTGACCTGAATATTTTTGTTCAGTTGTTCAGTGAATTTTGCCTCCTTTTACGGCCTTTCTTGCCACCGTCACTAAATGAGCTGCAGCCGTTGTTAAGTAGGTCATACAATTCTTGAACGAATCCAGCTTCCCCGTTGACTGTGCTCGTCAGGAGACGCTGCGACTGTCATAAATACAAGTTGGTTGTCAATTTTGATCCCGTGACCACAAGCGAGGCTGCGACGGTCGTAAGTCTGAAAACGGTCCTAAGTCGACTTTTTAAGAGCTGAAAACTTGAAAGTCTTGTTATCGCTTGATTTCCCCTAGGCTGGCTGGGGGAATTCTGGGAATTGAAGTCCACAAGCAGCCAAGGTTGGATACTCCTGTCCTAGAACAACCTTTTTCAATCTAGGCAGCTTTTAAGATGTATGGACTTCGACTCCCAGAATCCCCCAGTCAAAATGGAGTTGAAGTCTACAAGTCTTAAAGCGGGCAAGTTTGGAGAATCCCTCTCCTAGAACAGCGTTTT
Organism: Pantherophis vulpinus; assembly: GCA_037215915.1. Lineage (NCBI taxonomy): Eukaryota > Metazoa > Chordata > Lepidosauria > Squamata > Colubridae > Pantherophis > Pantherophis vulpinus. The sequence continues at coordinate 2,419,790 of JAXLNS010000009.1, forward strand.
TCAATCTATATATCTTTTAAATTGCATGAACTTCGACTCCCAGAATTCCCCAGTCAAGATGGCTGACTGGGGGATTCTGGGAGTTGAAGTCCATAAGGGGCCAAGGTTGGAGAACCTCTGTCCTAGAACAGCGTTTTTCAATCTATATATCTTTTAAATTGCATGAACTTCAACTCCCAGAATCCCCCAGTCAAGATGGCTGACTGGGGGATTCTGGGAGTTGAAGTCCCCAAGTCTTAAAGCGGCCATGTTTGAAGACTCTGGTTGATCCTGGGTGGGGGAAAAAACTCCTGGCTGACCCCCGTTGCTTTGTCCCCCCCCCTCCCCCCAGACGGGAGCCTGGGGATGCTTTGACGAATTCAACCGCATCAACATTGAGGTCCTCTCGGTGGTGGCCCAGCAAATCCTCTCCATCCTGTCCGCCCTGGCGGCCAACATGACCCGGTTCACCTTCGAAGGCCACGAGATCAACCTGGTGTGGTCTTGTGGCATCTTCATCACCATGAACCCAGGTGGGACCTGGTAGGATCTCTCGGGGGTGAGGTGGGGAGGAACTGGAGGGGTTTTGGGTGGGGGGGGGGCAAAACCTAGAATTTAGGTTCTCCCTCTCCATGGTTTTGGAGATATCATGGTCCTACATCATGGTCCTTCCAGATGTTGCAGGATCTGACCGGCTTCGATTCCCACCACTGGAAATCCTAGGAGAAACATGGGAATGGCTTTAACGGCGGCAAATTTAAGAGGGGTGGACTTCAACTCCCAGAATTCCCCCAGACAGGAAGACACGGGGCGGGAGGGATGCCTCTGGGCCTGCATGGAGCAGGACCACCGGAAGTGACTACCTCAGGCCGGGGTGGGGAATTTGGGCCCTTTTATGACTCGTGGACTTCAACTCCCAGAATTCCTGAGCCAGCATGATTCAAAGGGACAAAGTGCCCCATGTTGGCTCAGGAATTCTGGGAGTTGAAGTCCACAAGTCATGAAAGGGCCCAAATTCCCCATGTTGGCTCAGGAATTCTGGGAGTTGAAGTCCCCAAGTCATGAAAAGGCCCAAATTCCCCATGTTGGCTCAGGAATTCTGGGAGTTGAAGTCCCCAAGTCATGAAAGGGCCCAAATTCCCCATGTTGGCTCAGGAATTCTGGGAGTTGAAGTCCCCAAGTCATGAAAAGGCCCAAATTGCCCATGTTGGCTCAGGAATTCTGGGAATTGAAGTCCCCGAGTCATGAAAGGGCCCAAATTCCCCATGTTGGCTCAGGAATTCTGGGAATTGAAGTCCCCAAGTCATGAAAGGGCCCAAATTCCCCATGTTGGCTCAGGAATTCTGGGAATTGAAGTCCCCAAGTCATGAAAGGGCCCAAATTCCCCATGTTGGCTGAGGAATTCTGGGAGTTGAAGTCCCCAAGTCATGAAAGGGCCCAAATTCCCCATGTTGGCTCAGGAATTCTGGGAGTTGAAGTCCCCAAGTCATGAAAGGGCCCAAATTCCCCATGTTGGCTCAGGAATTCTGGGAGTTGAAGTCCACCCGTGTTAAAGTGACCAAAGCTGTATCTATATCTCACATGCTGACTGGGGGATGCTGGGAATTGAAGTCCATCCATCTTAAAGGGGCCAAAGCTGTATGTATATCTCACATGCTGACTGGGGGATGCTGGGATTTGTAGTCCACCCATTTTAAAGGGGCTAAAGCTGTATCTATATCCCACATGCTGGCTGGGGGATGCTGGGATTTGTAGTCCACCCATCTTAAAGTGGCCAAAGCTGTATCTATATCCCACATGCTGACTGGGGGACGCTGGGAATTGAAGTCCATCCATCCTAAAGGGGCCAAAGCTGTATCTATATTCTACATGCTGGCTGGGGGATTCTGGGAGTTGTAGTCCACCCCTCTGAAAGTGGCCCAGCTTGTAGACAACCTACCTACGGCTGCCCCCCTGCCCCCTTCTTCTGACCTCCTCTTCCCCGGGGTGTTTCGGCAGGCTACGCCGGGCGCACGGAATTGCCGGACAACCTGAAGTCCATGTTTCGTCCCATCTCCATGGTGGTCCCGGATTCCACCCTCATCGCCGAGATCATCCTTTTCGGAGAAGGCTTCAACAACTGTAAGGTATCCATCCGGTGGTGGGGCGGCTGGGGGGGGGGGGGTTGGGGGGTGGCGGGAGGCCGAGGTTCCAATCCCGGGGTAGATCTTCTCCAGCTTCTCTTCTCCCCCCCCACCCCCAGATCTTGGCCAAGAAGGTCTACACCCTCTACTCCCTGGCCGTGCAACAGCTCTCCAAGCAGGACCACTACGACTTCGGCCTGCGGGCCCTCACTTCCCTCCTGCGTTACGCCGGGAAGAAGCGCCGGGTGCGGCCGGACCTCTCGGACGAAGAGGTGGGCTTGAAGGGGGGGAGGGATTGCTGCGAGGGTGGGTGGGTGGGAGGCAGAGGGGCTTTGTGGAGCTCTCTGAGGCCGCTGCAGGAAGTCCTCGACTTACGACCGCAAGGGAGGGCAAGGTTTCCTACATATTTGCTAAAGGAGTTTTGTCCCTTTTTTATGGCTTTCCTTTGGGAGCATTTTATGATGTTCCTCCCTTCCACTTTTCTGTCTACTTCCTTTCTTCCTCTCGCCCTTCCTCCCTCATTCCTTCCCTCCTTTCCTTCCTCCCTCCCTCTTCCCTCGCTCCCTCCATCTTTCTTTCTTTCTTTCCTGCCTTCCTTTTTTCCTGCCTTCCTTCCTCTTTCCCTTCCTCCCTGATTCCTTCCTATCTTCCCTCTCTCCCTCTATCTTTCCTTCCTCCGTCCCTCCTTCCTTTGCTCCTTCCCTCCCTCTGTTCCTTCCTTCCTTAGATCTCCTTTCTTCCTCCCTTCCTCACACTTTTTCCTTCTTTCCTTCCTTTTCTCTCTCTTTTCTCTCTCTCCTTCCTTCCTCTTTCCCTTCCTTTCTCCCTTCCCTTCCTCTCTCCCTCCTTCACTCCCTCCTTCACTCCCTCTGTTCCTTCCTTCCTCTCCTCCTTTCCTTTTCTCTCTTCCCCTTCCTCCCTCCCTTCCTTCCCTCCTTCTGTCTCTCCCTTGCTTCCTTCCTTCCTCTTTCCCTTCCTTCCTGATTTCTTCCTTTCTTCCCTCTCTCCCTCTATCTTTCCTTCCTCCATCCCTCCTTCCTTTGCTCCTTCCCTCCCTCCTTCCCTCCCTCTGTTCCTTCCTTCCTTATATCTCCTTTCTTCCTTCCTTCCTCTTTCCCTTCCTCCCTGATTCCTTCCTTCCTCCCTTCCCTTCCTCTCTCCCTTCCCTTCCTCTCTCCCTCCTTCACTCCCTCCTTCACTCCTTCTATTCCTTCCTTCCTCTCCTCGTTTCCCTTTCTCTCTTCCCCTTCCTCCCCCCTTCCTTCCGTCCCTCTGTCTCTCCCTTCCTTCCTTCCTCATTTCTTCCTTTCTTCCCTCTCTCCCTCTATCTTTCCTTCCTCCGTCCCTCCTTCCTTTGCTCCTTCCCTCCCTCCTTCCCTCCCTCTGTTCCTTCCTTCCTTATATCTCCTTTCTTCCTCTCTTCCTCACTTTTTCCTTCTTTCCTTCTTTCCTTCCTTTTCTCTCTCCTTTCTCTCTCTCCTTTCTTCCTTCCTTCCTCTTTCCCTTCCTCCCTGATTCCTTCCTTCCTCCCTTCCCTTCCTCTCTCCCTTCCCTTCCTCTCTCCCTCCTTCACTCCCTCCTTCACTCCTTCTATTCCTTCCTTCCTCTCCTCGTTTCCCTTTCTCTCTTCCCCTTCCTCCCCCCTTCCTTCCGTCCCTCTGTCTCTCCCTTCCTTCCTTCCTCATTTCTTCCTTTCTTCCCTCTCTCCCTCTATCTTTCCTTCCTCCGTCCCTCCTTCCTTTGCTCCTTCCCTCCCTCCTTCCCTCCCTCTGTTCCTTCCTTCCTTATATCTCCTTTCTTCCTCTCTTCCTCACTTTTTCCTTCTTTCCTTCTTTCCTTCCTTTTCTCTCTCCTTTCTCTCTCTCCTTTCTTCCTTCCTTCCTCTTTCCCTTCCTCCCTGATTCCTTCCTTCCTCCCTTCCCTTCCTCTCTCCCTTCCCTTCCTCTCTCCCTCCTTCACTCCCTCCTTCACTCCTTCTATTCCTTCCTTCCTCTCCTCCTTTCCCTTTTCCCCTCCCTCCCTTCCCTCCCTCTGTCTCTCCCTTCCTTCCTTCCTGATTTCTTCCTTTCTTCCCTCTCTCCCTCTATCTTTCCTTCCTCCGTCCCTCCTTCCTTTGCTCCTTCCCTCCCTCTGTTCCTTCCTTCCTTATATCTCCTTTCTTCCTCTCTTCCTCACTTTTTCCTTCTTTCCTTCTTTCCTTCCTTTTCTCTCTCCTTTCTCTCTCTCCTTTCTTCCTTCCTTCCTCTTTCCCTTCCTCCCTGATTCCTTCCTTCCTCCCTTCCCTTCCTCTCTCCCTTCCCTTCCTCTCTCCCTCCTTCACTCCCTCCTTCACTCCTTCTATTCCTTCCTTCCTCTCCTCCTTTCCCTTTTCCCCTCCCTCCCTTCCCTCCCTCTGTCTCTCCCTTCCTTCCTTCCTGATTTCTTCCTTTCTTCCCTCTCTCCCTCTATCTTTCCTTCCTCCGTCCCTCCTTCCTTTGCTCCTTCCCTCCCTCTGTTCCTTCCTTCCTTATATCTCCTTTCTTCCTCCCTTCCTCACTCTTTTTCCTTCTTTCCTTCTTTCCTTCCTTCCCACCCTTATTAAGCAAATCACTGCTGTTGTGCATTTAGTCCCACGGTCGTTAAGTGAATCTGTCTTCCCCATTGCTTTGCTCACGGTCGAGCGTCTGAATTTTGATCCCGTGTTCGAATGCTGCAACGGTCATAAATGTGAGAAATGTTCATTAGTGACGGTTTTGCTGCAACAGCCGTAAATGTGAGAAATGTTCATACGTGACGGTTTTCAGCGCCGTTGCGGCTTCAAACGGTCACTAAACGAACGGTCGTAAGTCGAGGACTGCCTGTAATGGGTCTTCCGGGCGGGCGAGGGGGCTGCTGAGCCCCCAGAGGGAAGGTCTCCTCCATCCAGGGGCTTCTGCTCTCCTCTCCTCTCTTCTTGGTGGGGACCTTCGGTTAGAACCGAAGAAGCTTCTGGGGATGAGAAGGGAAATGTTTTCAAAGAAAAAGTCCAGTTAGATTTTTGAAATTGGGACAACCCTGGCCTGGAGGACGGAGCATCTCCTTGGTGAGGACTGGGCTCTTGACTCTTCCCTTCCGGGGGTTGCAGATCCTCCTCATGGCCATGAAGGACATGAACATCGCCAAGCTGACCTCCGGGGACGTCCCGCTCTTCAACGCCATCACCCAGGACCTCTTCCCGGGCATCGAGTGCCCCGTCATTGACTACGGCAAGGTCGGCTGCCCCTCCCTCCGTCTGCCGGACCCCCCTTGGGCCTGGCCCTCTGCCCTCCTCCGGGGAAGAAGCTGAGGTGGGGGGGGGTCCAGAGAGGGGAGAGGGAGCTATGCAGGGCCTCCCTGGGACCTCTGGACGTCTTCTGTGAGGGATGGGAAGGGCTGCCAGGCTCAGAGACCCAATTCCTTCTTTCCTTCCTTCCTTCCTTTCTCTTCCCTTCCCTTCTTTCATTCCTCTTTTCTATCTTCTTCCATCCTTCCATCCTCATTTCTGTCTCCTTCCTTCCTCCTCCCTCCCTGCTTTCTTTCATTTGGCTTTTATATCTCCTTCCTCCTCCCTTCCTTTCTTCCTTCCCTCCTTCCTCCCTCCCTTCTTTCATTCCTCTTTTCTATCTTCTTCCATCCTTCCATCCTCATTTCTGTCTCCTTCCTTCCTCCTCCCTCCCTGCTTTCTTTCATTCATCTTTTGTGTTTCCTTCCTTCTTCTCTCCCTCCCTTCCTTCCTCCCTCCCTTCTTTCATTCCTCTTTTCTATCTTCTTCCATCCTTCCATCCTCATTTCTGTTTCCTTCCTTCCTCCTCCCTCCCTCCTTTCTTTCATTCATCTTTTGTATCTCCTTCCTTCCTCTCTCCCTCCCTGCTTTCTTTCATTCATCTTTTGTATCTCCTTCCTTCCTTCCTTCTTCTCTCCCTCCCTCCTTCTTTCATTCCTCCTTTCTATCTTCTTCTTTCCTTCCTTCCTTCCTTCCTCATTTCTGTCTCCTTCCTTCCTCCTCCCTCCCTGCTTTCTTTCATTCGGCTTTTCTATCTCCTTCCTCCTACCTTCCTTTCTTCCTTCCCTCCTCCCTCCCTTCCCTTCTTTCATTCCTCTTTTCTATCTTCTTCCATCCTTCCATCCTCATTTCTGTCTCCTTCCTTCTTCCTCCCTCCCTCCTTTCTTTCATTCATCTTTTGTATTTCCTTCCTTCTTCTCTCCCTCCATTCCTTCCTCACTCCCTTCTTTCATTCCTCTTTTCTATCTTCTTCCATCCTTCCATCCTCATTTCTGTTTCCTTCCTTCCTCCTCCCTCCCTCCTTTCTTTCATTCATCTTTTGTATCTCCTTCCTTCCTCTCTCCCTCCCTGCTTTCTTTCATTCATCTTTTGTATCTCCTTCCTTCCTTCCTCTCTCCCTCCATTCCTTCTTTCATTCCTCTTTTCTATCTTTTTCTTTCCTTCCTTCCTTCCTTCCTCATTTCTGTCTCCTTCCTTCCTCCTTCTTCCCTCCCTCCTTTCTTTCATTCATCTTTTGTATCTCCTTCCTTCCTTCCTTCTTCTCTCCCTCCCTTCCTTCTTTCATTCCTCTTTTCTATCTCCCTCTCTCCCTCCCTCCTTCCTTCCTTCTTTCATTCCTCTTTTCTATCTTCTTCTTTCCTCCCTTCCTCATTTCTGTCTCCTTTCTTCCTCCTCCCTCCCTCCCTCCTTTCTTTCCTTCCTTTTTTCTTTCTTTCCTTCCTTCTTTTCCTTTTTTCTATCTCCTCCCTCTTTCTTTCTTTCTTTCTTTTTCTTTTTTCTTTCTTCCTCTTTTCTGTCTATCTATCTTCTTTCCTTCCTCTTTCTTTCTTTCTTTCTTTCTTTCTTTCTTTCTTTCTTTCTTTCTTTTTCTTTTTTCTTTCTTCCTCTTTTCTGTCTATCTATCTTCTTTCCTTCTTTCTTTCTTTCTTTCTTTCTTTCTTTCTTTCTTTCTTTCTTTCTTTCTTTCTTTCTTTCTTTTCTTCTTCCTTTCTTTCCTTCTCTCTTTCTCTCCCTCTCTCCCTCCCTTCCATCTCTTCCCTCCCTTCCCCAACAGCTGAAGGAAGTGCTGGAGGGGGAGCTGAGGGAGCTGGGGCTGCAGGTCATCCCCTTCACCATCATGAAGGTCATCCAGCTCTTTGAGACCAAGAACTCCCGCCACTCCTCCATGATCGTGGGCAACACCGGCAGCGGCAAAACCATCACCTGGAAGGCCCTGCAGGCCACCCTCTGCAGCCTCCACAGGAGCGGAGACGCCGGCTTCAACCTGGTCCGGGTGAGTGAGTGGCTGGGGGGTGGGCAGAGAGCTCAGCGCCCCTTCCCCTCCCCTCCCCTCCCCTCCCATCCATCCATCCATCCATCCATCCATCCATTATTCCATCCTCTCCCCTCCTCCCTGTTTTTGTCCCTCTCCCCTTTCCTCCCTCCCTCTCGTCCTGCCTTCCATCCATCTATCCATCCTTTCCCCACAACCTCTCTTGCTCCTTCCTTCCTTCCTTCCCTTCCTTCCTCCTCTTCTCCTCCCTTTCTTCCTCCCACCCTCCCTTCCTCCCTCCCTCCCATCCATCCATTATTCCATCCTCTCCCTTCCTCCTTCCCTTCCTTCCTCCCTCCTTCTCCTCCCTTTTTCTCCCTCTTTTTCCTCCCTCCCTCTCGTCCTGCCTTCCATCCATCCATCCATCATCCCATCCCTTCTTTCTCCTTTCCCTCTCTCTTCCTCCCTCCCTCTCCTCCCTCTCCTCCCTCTCCTTTCCTTCCTCCCTGCTTTTCCTCCCTCCCTCTTGTCCTGCCTTCCATCCATCCATCTATCCATCTATCCATCATTCCATCCCTCCCTCCCTTCCTTTCTTCCTCCCTCTCTCTCCTCTCTTTTTCTTCCTCTCCTTTCCTCCCTCCCACTCATCATTCCTTCCTTTCATCCATCACCCCATCCCTTCTTTCTCCTTTCCCTCTCTCTTCCTCCCACCCTCTCCTCCCTCTCCTCCCTCTCCTCCCTCTCCTTTCCTTCCTTCCTCCCTGCCTTTCCTCCCTCTCTCCCTCCTTCCCTCCCATCCATCCATCCATCCATTATTTCATCCTCTCCCTCCCTCCCTCTCTCTCCTCCCTCCTTTTCTCCCTCCCTACTTCCCTACTTCTCTCCCTCCTATCCATCCACCCATCCCTTCTTTCCCCTCTCCCTTTCTCCCTCCCTCCCTTTCCTTTTCCCCACTTGGCCAGGAGCGTCTGTGGGCCCCATTCGTTCCTTCGTGTGAGAGCCACAGAAAAATGGTTCCTGTGAGGGGAAGGGGGGAGAGGGGAGAGGGGAGAGGGGGCAGCCTGGGTCCCCCTGCCCAATGGAGGGGCCATGAATTGCAGAGGAGGAACTAGGAGGGGGTGGGGAGGGGCTCTGCCTGGCCTGGCCTGGCCTCTGTTGCATGCTTCTGAGCTTCCTCCTCCTCCTCCTCCTCCTCCTCCTCCTCCTCCTCCTCCTCCTCTCCCTCCCCCCCAGGACTATCCCCTGAACCCCAAGGCGGTGTCCCTGGGCGAGCTGTACGGAGAGTACAACCTCAGCACCAATGAGTGGACGGACGGCATTCTCTCCAGCGTTATGCGGACGGCCTGCGCAGGTACAGAAGTGTACACACACACCTGCTCTTTGTTGCTGGCACATTTCTCTTTGACCGGGGAGGGGGCTCACCCCATGTGGTGGAAGACCCCCCCCACACACACACACACTGCCCAGACTTATGGGCAGAGAAAGCCCAGAGGGGTCCACTCCGCTCGCTCCAACAAGAAGAGGCCTTATACGGGCCCCGTCTGCCAGTGAATTTCACCTGGCGGGGTCCTGGAGAAGGGCCTTTTTGGTGTGGCCCCCACCCCCCACCCTCTAGAACAGGAGTCCCCAACCTTGGCAACTTTAAGACCTGTGGACTTCAACTCCCAGAATTCCCCAGCCAGCTCTTTTTTTTTCCACTTTGCCGAAGTCAAGATATATTACGCTTACTGCATACCTACCATCTATTAAGAAAGTTACCCTACGTGGCTGCCTGGGGAATTCTGGGAGTTGAAGTCCACAGATCTTCAAGCTTCCAAGGTTGGAGACCCCTGATTTAAGACTCGTGGACTTCAACTCCCAGAATTCCCCAGCCAGCTCTTTCGTTTCACTTTGCTGAATATCAAGGTATATTACGCTTACTGTATACCCTCCATCTATTAAGAAAGTTGCCCTACGTGGCTGGCTGGGGAATTCTGGGAGTTGAAGTTCACAAGTCGTAAAGTTGCCAAGGTTGGAGACCCCTGATTTAAGACGTGTGGACTTCAACTCCCAGAATTCCCCAGCCATTTCTTTTTTTTTTTCACTTTGCCGAAGTCAAGATATATTACGCTTACTGCATACCCACCATCTATTAAGAAAGTTTATTAAGCCGTTTAGTCTTTGAAACATAGTTTAAGTAGTTTAAATGGTTTATTTAGTCTTTGAAACACCCGTTTCAACAGCGAGACGGGTGGTATATCAATTGAATCAATCAGAAATAACAGAGTTGGAAGGGACCTTTGGAGGTCTTCTAGTCCAACCTTTTGCTCAAGCAGGAAACCCTAGAGTGAACCATTTCAGATAAGTGACCGTCTAGTCTCCAGGGGTGGAGCACCCGCAATTTCTGGTGGCAAGCTGTTCCACTGGTGAATTGTCCTCACTGTTAGGAAGTTTCTCTTTAATTCCAGGTTGCTTCTCTCCTTGTTTCGTTTCCATCCGTTGTTTCTTGTCCTGCCTTATAGAAATAGAAATAGAAATAGAAATAGAAATAGAAATAGAATAGAAATAGAATAGAATAGAATAGAATAGAATAGAATAGAATAGAATAGAATAGAATAGAATAGAATAGAATAGAATAGAATAGAATAGAATAGAATAGAATAGAATAGAAAATATGGAATGGAATGGAATGGAATGAATCGGAATGGAACAGAACAGAACAGAACAGAACAGAACAGAACAGAACAGAACAGAATAGAAAATATGGAATGGAATTAGAATAGAATAGAATAGAATAGAATAGAATAGAATAGAATAGAATAGAATAGAATAGAATAGAATAGAATAGAACAGAACAGCTGGCACGCAGAGCCATATCTATGTAGCACGCAAGCATTACCCTAGCTCAGCGCAAGCACGAAGTGCACACAGCCAGCTGATTTTCGGGCCTTCCAGGCTCACCGGAAGTCAGGAAACGGGCTGTTTCCAGCCTCCGAAAGGCCTCCGGAGTGGTGGGGAAGGCTGTTTTCGCCCTCCCCAGGCTCCAAGGAAGCCTCTGGAGCCTTGGGATGGCAAAAAATGGGCCTATCAGGCCCACCATGCCATTGCATGCCAAAAGCGGGGTGAGCGGGGGAGGTCGCGCCCGCATGCATGGGGCGCATTGAGTTATGGGTGTGGGCACGGGCCCAATCGCCCCCCCACACTCCCCCCGCTTTTGGCACGTGACGGCAAAAAGGTTGGCCATCCCTGTCCTATACCATTTCAGGTAAATGGCTGTTCAATCTCTTCTTGAAAACTTCCAGTGTTGGAGCCTTTGCGACTTCTGGTGGCAGGCTGTTCCACTGGTTAATTGTCCTCGCCGTTAGGAAGCTTCTCCTTAGTTCCAGGTTGCTTCTCTCCTTGATGAGTTTCCATCCGTGAATTAATTAATTAATCAACCAACCAACCAACCAACCAACTCTAAGATGCCTTTAGGAGAAATACCTTTGCTTCTAGCGTCGTTCGGTTGATGGGTGCCTAGATTTGGGTTCATTGAGTGGCCCTCAAAGGGTCTTGTCTACAGCTAGGGTTATGAAAGAGATGATATAGTGATAATGATAGATAACAACAACAACAACAACAATAATAATAATAATAGAGAGGAGTCCACCCCTTGGCCCTTCCCTCTCTTGCTACAATGCCCGGCGTCCGTCTCCTGATGCAAGAGACCAAAATGGATGGGTGGCAGAGATGGGTTTCAGCAGGTTCTGACCGATTCGGGAGAACCAGTAGCGGAAATTTTGAGTAGTTCTGGAGAACCGGTAGTAAAAATTCTGACTGGCCCTGCTCCCATCTATTCTCTGCCTCCCGAGTCCCAGCTGATCGGGAGGAAATGGGGATTTTGCAGTATCCTTCCCCTGGAGTGGGGTGGGAATGGAGATTTTACAGCATCCTTCCCCTGCCACGCCCACCAAGCCACGCCCACAGAACCGGTAGCAAAAAAAAAATTACTACCGGTGATGGGTGGGTGGGATATGTTGTGGGGTCTTCTCCTGTCCCTCACGGGCTCTGACCGAGCCTCCCTTCTTCGTCGCAGACGAGAAACCGGATGAAAAATGGATCCTTTTCGACGGACCGGTGGACACGCTGTGGATCGAGAGCATGAACTCGGTCATGGACGACAACAAAGTCCTGACCCTCATCAATGGGGAGAGGATCGCCATGCCCGAGCAGGTAAGTTAAAGACCCTACTACCCTCTCACCGCCCCCTCCTGCTCCGTTTGAGCAGCCGAGCTGGGCTCCCACCGCATCTGATGGACGTTGTCGGCGGGGGGGGGTGTCTTTTCCAGGTCTCGCTGTTGTTTGAAGTGGAGAACCTGGCGGTCGCTTCTCCCGCCACCGTCTCCCGATGTGGGATGGTTTACACCGACTACAGCGACCTGGGTTGGAAGCCGTACGTCCTATCCTGGATCGAGAAGCGTCCGAAGGTAGTGGAGGGGGCGGGATTGAGTTTAGGATGGCGACTTGGCAACTGTAAGACGGGTAGACTTCAACTCCCAGGATTCCCCAGCCAGCCGTGCCTGTATTATTATTTTTTTTCTCTCCTATCCTCTAAAATGGAGAGATTGCAGAGGAAGGGATTGTAAGAGAATACGCGCGCACGTATCAAAAGGAATGCATTACTGTCAGGGAATTCTGGGAGTTGAGCTCCACCCGTCTTCACATTGCCGAGGTTGAGAAACACTCCCCAAGACAGTCTTGATTATTGTGGGGTCATCCATGGTTATGCAATCGGAATAGAGCTGGAAGGGACGTCGGAGGTCATCTATTCAAACCCCATGCTCAAGCAGGAGATCCTCTACCATTTCAGACAAGTGACCGTCCAATCTCTTCTTAAAAGCCTCCAACTTCTGGTGGCAAGCTGTTCCGCTGGTGAATTGTCCTCGCTTTGAGGAAATTTCTCCTCAGTTCCAGGTTGCTTCTCTCCTTGATGTGTTTCCATCCGTTGCTTCTTCTCCTGCCTTCTGGTGTTTTGGAAAATAGGTGGACCTCCTCGCTCACAGCCTCTTGTACTTTTCCCTCCTGAGGATGTACCCTATACCTTGTGGGGTAGGAAATCCCCAAAATCATAGAGGCATGATTTGAGAGGAAGCAAGAACTCCTCAAGTTATTTTTGGAGGACACCCCGTTGGCTGATCGGAGTCTTCAGGATGATAAGGAGCAAAACCTCAAGAAGAAATAATTGCGCGGAAGGAGAAACTTGGGAGTCTGTAGGCCAACTCGTTGCGGTCAACTCTCTGTGGGATAAATCAACGCTGTATTAATCGTTTCATTCGGTTACTTTTATCGATCAAGAACCAGGGGTGACATGATAACCATATTCCTATATTTGAGGGGCTGCCCCAAAGAAGAGGGAGTCAAGCTATTCTCCAAAGCACCTGAGGGTAGGACAAGAAGCAACGGGTGGAAACTAATCAAAGAGAGAAGCAACTTAGAACTAAGGAGAAATTTCCTGACAGTTAGAACAATTAACCCGTGGAACAGCTTGCCACCAGAAGTTGTGTGAGTTCCATCACCGGAAGACAAGACTGGACGGTCGCTTGTCTGAAATGATAAGAGGGCAGGGGTCTCCAATCCTGGCAACTTTTAAGATTTATGGACTTCAGCTCCCAGAATTCCTCAGCCAGCCATGCCTGTATTTTTTTTTTTTTTTTTTTTTGGCCTCCGACCTCCTAGAATGGAGCGTTTGCAGAGGAAGGGATTAGAAGAGAGTAAGCGGGCCGCGACAGGTGTACGCATCGAAAGGAATGGATTCAAAAGGAACGCTCGTCCCCAGAAGTTGTGGGTGCTCCCCACAACTTCCCCGGAGATTTAAAAAACAAAAAAAAAGATTGGACAGCCACTTTCATGGGCGCACTGGGAAGCTGAGCTTCCGGTTTCCGGCCTGCGCATGTGCGCCAATCATCTGCTCTTTCATGTGTGCACGAAGACCAGGTGGCTGGAACCCAGTGGAGTAACAGGCGACGGCTGGCGTGCCCAGAGAGATGGCTCTGCGTGCCATTCGCCATCACTGGTATAGAGCAGGGGGTGAAATGCTACCGGTTCGCACCGGTTCAGGGGAACCGGTAACGGTGGTGGCGCGAGGCTCTCTGCCCACCCGCCCAGATGTCGTTACTTCCTGGTTTTAACCAGAAAGTAACCTGTTTTTTACACTCTGCGCATGCACACAGGGTCCAAGCGCGCGCATGTAGGGAAGGTAAGTAGATTTCACCCAGAGGTTGGGTTCAGCAGGTTCTGACCAGTTCTGGAGAACCGGTAGTGGAAATGTTGAGTAGTTTGGAGAACCGGTAGTAAAAAATTCCCATCTATTCTCTGCCTCCCGAGTCCCAGCTGATCAGGAGGAAATGGTGATTTTGCAGTAACCTTCCGTTGGAGTGGGGTGGGAATGGAGATTTTACAGTATCCTTCCCTTGGAAGGCCCACCAAGCCGCGCCCACAGAACCGGTAGCAAAAATTTTTGAAACCCACCACTGATTTCACCCCTGGTATAGGGTCAAGAGTTACCGTAATTTCGATGAACTCAAATCGATCCATCAGAACCGAGCTGGAAGGGACCTTAGAGGTCTTCTAGTCCAACAGGGGGTTGGACTAGAAGACCTCTAAGGTCCCTTCCAGCTCGGTTCTGATGGATCGATTTGAGTTCATCGAAATTACGGTAACTCTTGTATTTCTGGATTGACTTTTCTTCCTCTTACGGCCGCAATTCCATTGAAATTGACGTAGCTTTTGCATTTTGCTGAATCGTCCTGCGGGAACCTGTCCCGGGACGAATTGGCCGTGGCGAGTTTCCGCGCACCTGCACCCCCTTCTCCCTTCCCAGGTGGAAACGGAAACGTTGCAGCGGATGTTTGACAAATTCACCAACAAGATCCTCAACTTCAAGAAGGAGAATTGCCAGGAGTTGGTTCCCATCGTTGAATACAGTGGCATTGTGTCTCTCTGCAAACTCTTCTCGTCCTTGGCCGAGGAAGGGGTAAGCGCTGGGCGAGGGTGACACACACACACCCCTTCCCACATGCCCTGGGGTCCTTCTAAAACAGGTAATCTTTAACTTACAACAGTTTGTTTAGTCATCATCTTCTTTTAATGACTCCATAATCTCTCACGGGGTGGAGTCTGGGCAGCTGAATGGAGCTGGCCGGATGCCTTTCCCTGTTGCCAGTGCGGAGTTTTGTTCAGCAGATATATTCTCATTGTGCGAGAGTGCGAGAGAGAGAGAAAAATATCTGCCTCTATCTAGGATCGAATTCCGGGCCTCCTGATTGTGAGGCGAGAGCTCCACCTCTAGGCCACCGCTCCACTGTCCAACAGTTTGGTTAGTGACCGTTAGAAATTGCGACGGCACTGAAATGAGTGACTTAGGATCGTTTTTCACACAAGAGCGGCAGTATCTCCCTGGCCACATGATCAAAACTCAGAGGCTTGGCAACGGATTTGTATTTATGATGGTCGTGGCATCCTGGGGTCACATGATCCCCTTTTTGGGACCTTCTGACAAGCAAAAGTCCACGGGGAAGCCAAATTCACTTAACGACCTTGGGACTAACTTAACAACCGCAGTGATTCACTTAACAATGGTGGCAAGGAAGGGAGGAGGGAGGAAGAGAGGGAAGGAAGAAGGAAGGAACAAAGGAAGGAGGGAAGGAAAGAGGGGGAGAAGGAGGGAGGAAGGAAAGGAAGGAGGGTGGGAGGGAGGGAGGGAGGAAGGAAGGAAGGAAAGGGGGAGAAGGAGGAGGGAAGGAGGAAAGGAATGAGGGTGGGAGGGAGGGAGGAAGGAACAAAGGAAGGAAGGAAAGAGGGAGAAGGAGGAGGGAAGGAGGAAAGGAATGAGGGTGGGAGGGAGGGAAGAAGGAAGGAACAAAGGAAGGAAGGAAGGAAAGAAAAAAAGAGGGGGAGAGGGAGGGAGGAAGGAAAAGAATGAGGGTGGGAGGGAGGGAGGAAGAAACAAAGGAAGGAAGGAAGGAAAGGGGGAGAAGGAGGAGGGAGGAAGGAAAGGAATGAGGGTGGGAGGGAGGGAGGGAGGGAGGAACAAAGGAAGGAAGGAAGGGAAGGAAGGAACAAAGGAAGGGGAAAAAGGGAGGGAGGAAGGAAGAAAGGAAGGAAGAAAGGAAAGGGGGAGAGGGAGGTTGGAAGGAAAGGAATGAGGGTGGGAGAGAGGGAGGAACGAAGGAAGGAAGGAAGGAAAGGGGGAGAAGGAGGAGGGAAGGGGGAAAGGAATGAGGGTGGGAGGGAGGGAGGGGGTAACGAAGGAAGGGAAGGAACAAAGGAAAGTGAGAAAGAGGGAGGGAGGAAGGAACAAAGGAAGGGAAGGAACAAAGGAAAGTGAGAAAGGGAGGGAGGGAGGAAGGAACAAAGAAAGGAAGGAACAAAGAACGGAAGCCTGAGTCAATCTTGACCCTGATAAGTTTCGAACTGTTAAGTGAAACCAAGGTCCTCCATTGACTTTGCTGGTCGGGAGGTCTCAAAAGGCGATCTCACCTGACTCCGGGACACTGCGACCGTCATAAATACGAGTCCGTTGCCGAGCGTCCGGGTTTTGATCCCATGATCGTGGGATTGCTAACGGTCGTAAGTGTGAAAAACGCTCATAATGGTCCTAAGTCACTTTTCTCGGTGCCGTTGTAATTTCCAACCGTCGCTAAATGAACTGTTGTAAGAGGGGTGCGGTGGCCTAGAGGCGGAGCTCTCGCCTCACAATCAGGAAGCTGTGAGTTCGATTCTAGGTAGAGGCAGATATTTCCCTCTCTCTGGGCACAATGAGAATTTATCTGCTGAATATAACTCCGCACTGGCAACAAGAAAGGCATCCGGCCAGTAAAAACTCAGCTCCGTTCAGTTGCTGAGAGAAGATGAACTAAATGAACGGTTGTAAGTGAAGGACTACTTGTGCTTCAACAGACCTTCCAAGCTGTCTGTCTGGTCCGTCTCTCTCTGCCCCACATCCCTGTCTAGGGAGATGCTGGTGGTGGCCCTTAAGTGAGGATCTCCCCGTTCCTTCCAGCTGAATCTCACCGACACCGAGAACTACTCCACCTTGGTGGAGATGTATTACGTCTTCAGCATGATCTGGTCGCTGTGCGCAGCCGTCGACGAGGAAGGCCGGAAGAAGATCGACAGCTTCCTGCGGGAAATCGAGGGATCCTTCCCTAACAAGGTCGTTCAGATTCGCTTGGCTTTCCGGGATCTTCCGGGATCGGTTGGAAAAGCAAACGTTGTGAGAAGATCCACCTCACCTACTCCTTGCTTGCTCCTCCGCAGGACACCGTCTACGAGTATTACGTGGACCCCAAGAGAAAGCAGTGGGTTGCCTTCGAGGACAACCTTCCCAAGATGTGGAGATACCCTCCCAAGTGAGTAACCCTTCGGACAGTCAGTGGGGAAGCCAGATTCACTTCATGACCATGTGACTCGCTTAACAACTGTGGTGATTCCCTTAACAACTGTGTCAGGAAAGGTCATAAAACGGGGCACAAAACTCAGCAAATGTCTCACTCTGGGTTTAAACACGGCATAGCAATTATCTGGCTCAGCAACGGAAATGTTGGGCTCCATTGTGGTCGTAAATCGAGGACCCCTCATAGAGGAGGCGGTGAAGACATGGTCTCCATGGCTGAGCTAACCTCTTCGTGCCCAGCTTGGTTTCTCAATTCTCTGATTTCCGGCCTCCACGCAACCACACCCAACATCATAATTGCTGTCTTCCCCTACCGTCCCTCACAGCTGCCAGCCGAGCATCTGTGATTTAAGCCTGTGCTCGCATCCATTTACACACACACACACACACACACCCTCGTCCCTAATCCAATCAGCGGCCTGGAATTACCGGAGGGTGCGGTCCCCCAGCGGCCACGGGCAGGTGCCTGCCCACGCACAACGCCGGGCGAGGTATTCTGTCCCTGTCTCACACACGCACACAAACAGTCAGCCAGGGGTTAAATAAAACTTGCAGACAATAAATTCCTTCGATAACAGGATTGGCAGCAACCCAGTAGCTGCTTGCCAAGAACTTTACTCACAGAGGGAGGTGTTCTTCCTCCGTCAGATAAACCAAAACAAATACACAAAGCCACAGAATTGTCAAGTCCAGTCCGTATTAAATCCAAGGCAGGCAGATAACGTAGTTTCAGAGATACAATGCGACTCGTTAGTTGTTTAGTTTTGTCCGTCACAGAGCCTGATGGCCACCACACCCCCTTATATCCCCTGTGGGGTGTGGTCCAATGACTCAGCTTAATCTCTGGCACGCCTCCTTTTCTGCTGCGTGCACTTGTCTCTCCGACGCTGGCGTGGATCCAGCCAAGACTTATCTCCATCACTGTCCGACTGCGAGGAGATACCTGGCTCCTGGCCAATCTCTTCTCCCTCGGGAGACACCTGAGGCATTGCCAGAGAGGAGGCTCCTGGAGAGGGAGGCCTGGCCAACTCCTCTCCTTCATGTTCGGAGCCTTCTCCCTCCGATAAGTCGGCCTCGGGGGTCGGAGTCACAACACGAGGGACGGACAGCATCGAAAATAGTGGCTGCCTTCCAAGCTTTCAGCTTCCAGCCGGGATGACAACCGCGGGAATTGTGTCTCGTGTCGGCTGTCTTCATGCCTCTCGACAAGGGTTTTCGGCATAGCCGCGAGAGCTACCTTGGAAGGGACCGCACACACACCAGGGACTCAGCTTGGGGCGGGCGCATCTGCCAAGGGGGTGGGCGATGGCCGAGCACGAGTCCTGAGCCGAGACCTCCGCTCCTCTCCCCAGCATCCCCTTCTACAAGATCATCGTGCCGACCGTGGACACCATGCGGTACAACTATCTCGTCAACGCCTTGATTGCCAACCAACAGCCGGTGTTGCTGACCGGCATGGTGGGCACGGGGAAGACCTCCATCGCCCAAGGCGTGCTTCAGTCCCTGGACAGCGTCAAGTGGGCCGTCTTGGTCATCAACATGTCCGCCCAGGTAACGACTCACCTGCGCCCAAACAAGGACAAAGAGGGAAGCCTTCACAGAAAGAATGGAACAGAATAACAAGAGTTGGAAGGGAGCTGATAGGTCATCTAGTCCATCCCGCTGGTTGAGCAGGAAACCTCCAGTGATGAAAGCATCCACAACTTCTGGTGGCAGGCTGTTCCACTGGTGAATTATTCTCCCTGTCGGGAAGTCTCTCCTTAATTCCAGGTTGCTTCTCTCCTTGATTCGTTTCCATCCATCGCTTCTTCTCCTGCCTTCAGGTGCTTTGGAGAATAGCTTGAGCCCCTCCTCTTCTTTGGGGCAGCCCCTCAAATATTGGAACTCTGCTACGGTGTCTCCCCTAGTCCTTCTTGTCAGAATAACAGAATCACAAGAGTTCGGAGGGACCTCAGAGGTCATCTATCCCAACCCCCCGCTCGAGAAGGAGATTCTATACCATTTCAGACAAATGGCTGTCCGATCTCTTCTTAAATGACAGCTCACTTAACGAACCCCTCGAGGAAATTTGGGGCTCTTGTTTTGGCAGTAAATGGTGGCCCAGTAGGTAGAGTGCAGGCTACTTCTGCTGACTGCCGGCTGCCTGCAGTTCAGCAGTTCGATCCTGACCAGGCTCAAGGTTGACTCGGCCTTTCATCCTTCCGAGGTCGGTAAAGCGAGGACCCAGATTGTTGGGGGCAAGAGGCTGACTCTGTAAACATCTTAGAGAGGGCTGTAAAGGAAGGAAGGAAGGAAGGAAGGAAAAGGGAGGGAAGGAGGAAGGGAAGGAAGAGAAAAAGGCAAGGGAGGAAGGAAGGAAGGAAGGAAGGAAGGGGAGGGAAGGAAAGAATGAAGAGAAGAAGAGAAGAAGGAAGGAAGGAAGGAAAGAAAAGGGAGGGGAGGAGGAAGGGAAGGAAGAGAAAAAGGCAAGAAGGGAGGAAGGAAGGAAGGGGAGGGGAGGAGGGAGGGAAGGAAAGAAGGAAGAGAAAAAGAAGGAAGAAAGGAAGGAAAAAAAGGAAGGAAGGAAGGAAGGAAAAGGGAGGGAAGGAGGAAGGGAAGGAAGAGAAAAAGGCAAGAAGGAAGAAGGGAAGGAAGGAAAAGGGAGGGAAGGAGGAAGGGAAGGAAGAGAAAAAGGCAAGAAGGAAGAAGGGAAGGAAGGACGGAAAAGGGAGGGAAGGAGGAAGGGAAGGAAGAGAAAAAGGCAAGAAGGAAGAAGGGAAGGAAGGACGGAAAAGGGAGGGAAGGAGGAAGGGAAGGAAGAGAAAAAGGCAAGAAGGGAGGAAGGAAGGAAGGAAGGAAGGAAGGGGAGGGAAGGAAAGAATGAAGAGAAGAAGAGAAGAAGGAAGGAAGGAAGAAAAAGGGAGGGGAGGAGGAAGGGAAGGAAGAGAAAAAGGCAAGAAGGAAGAAGGGAAGGAAGGAAAAGGGAGGGAAGGAGGAAGGGAAGGAAGAGAAAAAGGCAAGAAGGAAGAAGGGAAGGAAGGACGGAAAAGGGAGGGAAGGAGGAAGGGAAGGAAGAGAAAAAGGCAAGAAGGAAGAAGGGAAGGAAGGACGGAAAAGGGAGGGAAGGAGGAAGGGAAGGAAGAGAAAAAGGCAAGAAGGGAGGAAGGAAGGAAGGAAGGAAGGAAGGGGAGGGAAGGAAAGAATGAAGAGAAGAAGAGAAGAAGGAAGGAAGGAAGAAAAAGGGAGGGGAGGAGGAAGGGAAGGAAGAGAAAAAGGCAAGAAGGGAGGAAGGAAGGGAGGGGAGGAGGGAGGGAAGGAAAGAAGGAAGAGAAAAAGAAGGAAGAAAGGAAGGAAAAAAAGGAAGGAAGGAAGGAAGGAAAAGGGAGGGAAGGAGGAAGGGAAGGAAGAGAAAAAGGCAAGAAGGAAGAAGGGAAGGAAGGAAGAAAAAATGAGAAAGAACGAAGGACGCCATGGTGATGCAGTGGTTAGAATGCACTATTGCATGGTGACTCTGCCCACTGCCAGGAGTTCAATCCTGACCGGCTCAAGGTTGACTCAGCCTTCCGTCCTTCCTTCTGAGGTCAGTAAAACGAGGACCCAGATTGTTGGGGGGGCAAGAGGCTGACTCTGTAAACTGCTTAGAGAGGGCTGTAAAGGAAGGAAGAAGGGAAGGAAGGAAAAGGGAGGGAAGGAGGAAGGAAGGGAAGGAAGAGAAAAAGACAAGAAGGAAAAAGGGAAGGAAGGAAGGAAAAGGGAGGGAAGGAGGAAGGGAAGGAAGAGAAAAAGGCAAGAAGGAAGAAGGGAAGGAAGGAAGGAAAAGGTAGGGAAGGAGGAAGGGAAGGAAGAGAAAAAGGCAAGAAGGAAGAAGGGAAGGAAGGAAAAGGGAGGGAAGGAGGAAGGAAGGGAAGGAAGAGAAAAAGGCAAGAAGGAAGAAGGGAAGGAAGGAAGGAAAAATGAGAAAGAACGAAGGACGCCGTGGTGGTGCAGTGGTTAGAATGCACTATTGCATGGTGACTCTGCCCACTGCCAGGAGTTCGATCCTGACCAGCTCAAGGTTGACTCAGCCTTCCGTCTGAAGTGGGTAAAACGAGGACCCAGATTGTTTGGGGGGGGGGGGGGCAAGAGCCTGACTCTGCAAACTGCTTAGAGAGGGCTGTAAAAGCCCTGTGAAGCGGGATATAAGTCTTAAGGGCTACTGCTATTGTTATAGCCCATGTTCCCCGGCTAACGGGCCTGGTCCTTTGGGTCTCCCCCTTCTGTAAGGACGTCCCTTCCCTTTCCCGTAGACCACCTCCAACAACGTCCAAAGCATCATCGAGAGCCGCGTGGAGAAACGCACCAAGGGCGTCTACGTGCCCATGGGAGGGAAAAGCATGATCACCTTCATGGATGACCTCAACATGCCGGCCAAAGACACGTTCGGTTCGCAGCCCCCTCTGGAGCTACTACGGCTTTGGCTGGACTACGGCTTCTGGTACGACCGGACCAAGCAGACCATCAAACACATCAAGGTCAGAACCGGGTCGGGGCCCTCACCCACCTGCCGTGCCCCCCTACTAGACTCCCCCTCCCTCCGATGCCCGCCTTCCTTCCCGCCCACCCGCCCGCCAGGGCCGATGGTTTCTACAAGGCGCCTCTCCGGCGCATTAAATGCGGTCACGCACCGAACTCGGCATTGTCTCTTTAGACCCCCGGGTTGTTTGAAAACTCGGCAGCTGGCGATGAAAGACATTTGTGCCCGGAATAATTGTCTTAAAGAGGCCGTCGTGTCTCTGGATTTCAGTCAGGGGTGGAGAAGAGGAGGGAGGCCGGCGTGGCACAGGACCCCCGAGGGAAGGGCAGGGTGGCACGTGCCGTGCCGGCGATGATTAAAGTTCCCCTTTTTGTATGCCGCCAGCTTCGGCGTCCGTCGGCTTTGGCACGGACCCTTCGCAGCCAGAGGGTGGGCTGCGGGGAAGGTGGGTTGGTTGGGTGGGTCCTTTCTCCCCCCCCTTTTTTTTGATCCACGAGGACGTCTGTCTCCCCCCGCCCCTCCGTCTTCCCCCAGGACATGTTCCTGATGGCGGCCATGGGACCTCCCGGAGGAGGGCGTACGGTGATCTCCAGCCGTCTGCAGAGCCGGTTCAACCTCATCAATATGACCTTCCCCACCGTAAGGGCTGATTGGCAGCCGAGCCGAGGAAGGGGCCGCGGGTCAGGGCTCAACCTGGCGAGCGAAGGAAAGAGACCCCCCCCTCCCCAACCTTTCCTGATCCTCTCCGCCACCAATTCCTGCAGAGGTGGCCCACCCAGTTCTAACGTCAGCCCGCCGTCTCTTCGGTGGAGGGCAGGACGGGGACGATGGGAAGAGGATGGGGAGAGGTTTGGGTGGGCCCTGCCGGTGAGGCACACCTGGAACGTGGGGGGGGGGGGCTAGGGCACAATGCAGGAAGTTCACTGTGGTATCTCTACCTGCTTCTGAACCTCCTCGAAACTCCATGCAAGGTGGGCTCTCATCTTCACGTCCCTTGCATCTAGCAGGACCTTCCTGTTGAGGTGGAAGGAGATCGGCTTTGGGGTTTTGGTCCTGTTGTGGAATATAATTTGGGATTTCTCAAGCTTAGTCATTTTAAGAGGTTGTGGACTTCAACTCCCAGCATTCCCCAGCCAGCCACGTAGGGTAACTTTCTTAATAGATGGAGGGTATGCAGTAAGCGTAATATATCTTGACTTCAGAAAAGTGGGGAAAAAAGAGCTGGCTGGGGAATTCTGGGAGTTGAAGTCCACAAGTCTTAAATCAGGGGTCTCCGACCATGGCCACTTTAAGACAGGTGGACTTCAACTCCCAGAATTCCCCAGCCAGCCACGTAGGGTAACTTTCTTAATAGAAGGTGGGTATGCAGTGAGCGTAATATATCTTGATATTCAGCAAAGTGAAACAACGAACCGGCTGGGGAATTCTGGGAGTCGAAATCCACACCTCTGAAAGTGGCTAAGATTGCAAAAAAAACCCCAAAAAACATTTAACGGCAATCGGAAGAAAACTCTGATCGTTGTATTCAACCCTGAGCTGTATGTATGCCTCACATGCTGGCTGGGGGGATTCTGGGAGTTGAAGTCCACGTGCCTTAAAGCAATTGAAGGTTGAGATCCATTCGCTCTTATTCAACATTTGTTCCAAGTTTTCAATGGGCTCCTTTGAATGTTGGCTTTGACTCACATTTTAGGCCGGGGGAGTTGCAAAGGGGCGGGTGCTCTTTCCCTCAAGTGCTGGAACCCACCCCCCCAAAAAAATCACGGGGTCTCCGGGTTTAACCTCCGAGGGTCCCCGTGGGTTGCCTTTGCATCAGAACCAATCTATGCCTTGCAACCATTGAATCAGGTGTGGGGTTCAGCCGGTTCGGAATGGGTGAATCGGATGTTAATTTTACATCTGATTCGACGAACCGGTGGTTCCAAGGTCTGGCTGGCCCCTCCCACCCCGTCCCTCCCCTCCCCAGAAGTCTCCATGTGGCCCGTTTTGGATGCCAGGTAAGTACAGGGCCCGCACGGAGGCTCTGGGAGGGCAAAAAATGGGCCTAACGGAAGTCCGGAAATGGGCCCGTTTTTGGCCTCTGGAGGCCCTCCGGAGCCCAGGAGAGGCCGTTTTCGCCATCCTGGAGGCTCAAAGAAAGCCTCCAGAGCCTGGGGAGGGCAAAAACACCCCCCCACACCATACAGGAAGCCAACTAGGCCACGCCCCCATGGCCACACCCATCCAGCAACCAGGCAGAGAACCGGTTGCTAAAATGTTTCAATCCCACCCCTACCTTGAAGGCCATCTAGCATGCAGAGAATTCCCAGAAAGACATCTCCTGCAGCTGGAGGCTTAACTCAGACCCACGTGAGATGGGGAGGGTGTTGTCCTACTGTTCCCTGCCCCCCCCGCCTTCCTGATTTTCTTCCCCCCCTGGATAGGATTCCCAAATCCGTCGCATCTTCGGCACCATGATCAATCAGAAGTTGCAGAACTTCGAGGAGGCCGTCAAACCGATCGGGAACGTCATCACCGAGGCCACGGTGGAGCTCTACAACAGCGTGGTCCAACGGTTCCTGCCCACGCCGGCCAAAATCCACTACCTCTTCAACCTCCGGGACATTTCCAAGGTAGAAAGAAGGGTCCCCCAGTAGGAGTGGTGCGGTGGCCTAGAGGTAGCACTCTCGCCTCACAATCAGGAGGCCGTGAGTTCAATCCTAGGTAGAGGCAGATATTTCTCTCTCTGGGCACAATGAGAATATATATATATCTGCTGAACAGAACTCCTCATTGGTGATAAGAAAGGCATCCGGCCAGTAAAACACTCAGCTCCATTCAGTTGCCCAAGACTCCACTCCGCAAGGGATTACGGGATCGTTAAAAGATGATGATGATATAAGCCTAAATGCTGAGTGGTACGGTGGCCTAGAGGTGGTGCTCTCGCCTCACAATCAGAGGCTGTGAGTTCAATCCCAGGTAGAGGCAGATATTTCTCTCTCTGGGCACAATGAGAATATATATATCTGCCGAACAAAACTCCTCATTGGTGACAAGAAGGGCATCCGGCCATTAAAACACTCTGCTAGCTCCATTCAGTTGCCCAGACTCCATCCTGCATGAGGTTGTGGGGTTGTTAAACGACAGCAACAAAAAGAAGGGTCCCCAGTGCCCCTTCCTCTTCCCCAGCTAACGGGGGGGTTGGGGTTGTCCTGGAGGTCCGAATTGTGCCGCTGTCGAAGTTCCTTTTTCAGGAATCACATCGCTCTTGGCAGAGGGAGGGGGCCTTCAGTGAAGTGACGGCAGCCGACCCCGCGCGGAGGGGCGGCGGGCTCCCCTCGCGGGTCGTCAGCCGGTTGTGCCTCGGGCAAGGAAGCGAATCTTGCTTAGCTCCTCAAAGCTTGGAATTAGGAACGATTTCTCTGCATCCTCCCAAGGTCTTCCGAACATCCTCCTCCTCAAATCCCGGGGAATTCCTCCCCCTCCCCGCTTCTCTCCTATCGCCGGGATGGGTGCCAACATCCCCACCTTTCATGACCATCCTGACTGGGGGCGTCGAGCGGCAAACGAGGCCTGTTATCGCGAGCCAGGCCGTTTCCAAGGGTTTTGTGGTTTTTTCCTGCGCCACCTCCACGGATGCCCAGAGGCTGTGAGCATTAGGATTCCAAGCAGGGCAGAGATGCAGAGCGCACATCAAATGGGCATTGCGGCTTTGGAGACATCAAATGCCGCCGAATGTTTATCCCAGGTTTTCAGCCCCGAAGCTCTTCTCCCGCACATCAAATGCAGCCCCGGATGCCCGTGAGGTGCCAGCCTGCCTCCCTTTCAGCTGGTTAAAGGGGGGGCAGAGCAAGGCCAGAAATTGGGGGGGAGGTCCTCACTCCCCAAAGTGTAAGAATTGCGGCATTCCTCCCCTCCGTCCACGGCTTCTCCGAACAACAACAACATTATTATTCCGTTGTTATTGCATTTTCCCGCTGCTTAAAATTGGACGTAGGTATCCCAATGCCAGGCCGGTCCTTATTTAGATCTTCGGCTTTGTTAAAAACAAAAAAAAATGGGAGTTTTTTTTTTTTTAAATCAGTCAAATGACAGCTTGAATCGTAAGGAGTTGATGCGATGGAAGGCGGATCAGGGAAACAGGCAGATTTGAGTGCAGGGAAAGGAAAGGGATCTGAATGTTTTCGCCGGGTGGCAATTGTACAAGGAAGAGGAATTTAATGGAAAAGTTGATGGCAAGGAAGAGAAGAAAGAAAGAGAGAGGGAGGGAGGGAGGAAAAGAAAGAGAGAGAGAAAGAGAGAGAGAGAGAGAGAAAGAAAGAAAAGAAAGAAAGAAAAAGAAAGGGGGGAGAGAGAGAAAGGAAGAGGGAAAAGAAGGAAGGAGAGAAAGAGAAAGAAAGAAAGAAGGAGGGAAGGAGGGAGGAAAAGAGAAAAAGAAAGGGGAGAGAGAAAGGAAGAGGGAAAGTAAGGAGAGAGAAAGAAAGGAAGAGAGAAAAAGAAGGAAGGAAGAAAAGGAAGAGGGAGGGAGGGAGAGAGGAAGGAAGGAAGGAAAAGAGAAAGGGGGAGAGAGAAAGAAAGAAAGAAAAGAAAGAAAGGGAGGGAGGGAGAAAAAGAAAAAGGGGAGAGAAAGAAAGGAAACGAAGGAAGGGAGGAAGGAAAAGAAAGGGGGGAGAGGGGGAAAGAAAGAAGAAAAGGGGGACAGAGAGAAAGAAAGGGAAAGGAAGGAAGGAGAGAAAGAAAAAGGAGGAAGAAAGAAAAGAAAGAAAATGGGAGAGAGAGAGAAAGAAGGGAAGGAACGAAGGGGAGAGAGAGAGAAGGAAAGAAAGAGGGCGGGAGAGAGGAAGGAAGGAAAAGAGAAAGAGGGGGAGAGAGTGGAAAAGAAATGGGGGAGAGAGAGAGAGACAGGGAAGGAAGGAGAGAGAAAAAGAAAGAAAAGAAGGGAGGAAGACGGAAGGAAAGAAGGAAAGGAAGGAGGGAGAGAGAAAGGAAAAGAAAGAAAAGGCGGGAGAGAGGAAGGAAAAGAAAGGGGGAGAGAGAGGGAAAGAAAGAAAAAAGGGCGAGAGAGAAAGAAAGGGAAAGGAAGGAAGGAGAGAAAGAGAAAGAAAAAGAAGGAAGAAAGAAAATGGGAGAGAGAAAGAAAGGAAGAACGGGGAGAGAAAGAGAGAGAGAAGGAAAGAGAGAGGGCGGGAGGGAGGAAGGAAGGAAAAGAGAAAGGGGGAGAGAGTGGGAAAGAAATGGGGGAGAGAGAGACAGGGAAAGGAAGGAAGGAGAGAGAAAAAGGAAGAAAGAAAAGAAAGCGGAGGAAGACAGGGAAGGAAGGAAAGAAAGAAAGAAAGAAAGAAAGAAAGAAAGAAAGAAAGAAAGAAAGAAAGAAAGAAAGAAAGAAAGAAAGACGGGAGCAACATGGGGAGACGGTGTTTACTTCACCTGCCTTAAACTGATTAATTCTGGGCAGCTACTAGCCAGTTCAGGTTCTTAGATAATCCAATTAAATCAGGCTCCATGTATTTTGCTTCAGTGAGCCTCCCGCTCCTTTGTTCCCGCTTAATTGTTAAGAAATGGAAAGAAAGAAGAGAAACGGAACGTCAGGCTGGCCCAGGAAAAGCTTTTCGGTACAGAGAGGAGAGAATAGTTATCGCTCTGGGTTGAATCGGGGGGGGGGGGCAGGGGGGAGGTCTTCGGGGGTCTCTGCAGACGTTTCAGGGCCCAACTAGGGAACAGCATCAGCGTTGTTGTTGCTGATGATCATCATCTGACTTCCATCTCTCCTAGCACTGATGCTGGTATCTAGTTGGGCCATGAAACGTCTTCAAGAAAACAGCCAAGCTCAGGGACCACCAAGGACCCCACAGTCTTCCTCCTCCTCCTCCTCCTCCTCCCTCTTCCTCCCCCCTCCACTTCACAAACTGAACTCTCTTCTAGCACTGATGAGGTTACTTAGCTGGGTCGTGAAACGTTTGCAAGAAAACCATCACACTCAGAGACCACCACAAACCTCCTCCCTCTTCCTCCTCCTCCTCCCCCCTCTCCTCTTCCTCCTCCTCCTCCCCCCTCTCCTCTTCCTCCTCCTCTTCCTCCCTCCTCCCCCCCCTCTCCTCCTCTTCCTCCTCCTCTTCCTCCTCCTCCTCCCCCTCTCCTCCTCTTCCTCCTCCTCTTCCTCCTCCTCCTCCCCCCTCTCCTCCTCTTCCTCTTCCTCTTCCTCCTCCTCTTCCTCCTCCTCCTCCCCCTCTCCTCCTCTTCCTCCTCCTCTTCCTCCTCCTCCTCCCCCCTCTCCTCCTCTTCCTCTTCCTCTTCCTCCTCCTCCTCCAGCTGGGCCCGCCTGTGTTGCAAAGCATCTTAACGGACCCCTTTATTTCCCACCAAGGGGGCCCCGGGAAGAAGCAGAGCCAGCAGGCTTGAAGGTTGGAGGGCAGAGACGGCCCCTTCCTTCTCCCTGGCGTCTAGCAACCGCCCCTGGGGTCTTGTGTTCGAGATTGTGCGGTTGTGTCCCGTCTCTCAATGGTGGTCCTTTGGTTCCCCCCCCCACCCCCTCCCTCCTCCTTCAGGTCTTCCAAGGCATGCTGAGGGCCCACAAGGACTTCCACGATACCAAAGCCAGCCTGACCCGTCTCTGGATCCACGAATGCTTCAGGTGGGGGCTCTCTCGCCCGGCTTCTTTCTCTCTGGAGGGTTCCTGCCAACTCTGTTCTATTCTATTCTGTTCTATTCTATTCTATTCTATTCTATTCTATTCTATTCTATTCCATTCCATTCCATTCCATTCCATATTTTCTATTCTATTCTATTCTATTCTATTCTATTCTATTCTATTCTATTCTATTCTATTCTATTCTATTCTATTCTATTCTATTCTATTTTCTATTCTATTCTATTCTTCTATTCTATTCTATTCCATGCCATTCCATTCCATTGCATTCCATTCCATTCCATTCCATTCCATTCCGTTAAATATTTTCTATTCTATTCTATTCTATTCTATTCTATTCTATTCTATTCTATTCTATTCTATTCTTCTATTCTATTCTATTTTTCTTTTCTTTTCTATTCTATTCTATTCTCTATTTATTTTATTTTATTCTATTTTTCTATTCTATTTTTCTATTCTATTCTACTCTATTCTATTCTATTCTTTTCTATTTATTTTATTCTATTCTATTGTATTTCTATTCTATTCTATTTTCTATTCTATTCTATTCTTCTATTCTATTCTATTTTTCTTTTCTTTTCTATTCTATTCTATTCTCTATTTATTTTATTTTATTCTATTTTTCTATTCTATTTTTCTATTCTATTCTACTCTATTCTATTCTATTCTTTTCTATTCTCTATTTATTTTATTCTATTCTATTGTATTTCTATTCTATTCTATTTTCTATTCTATTCTATTCTTCTATTCTATTCTATTTTTCTTTTCTTTTCTATTCTATTCTATTCTCTATTTATTTTATTTTATTCTATTTTTCTATTCTATTCTATTTTCTATTCTATTCTATTCTATTTTTCTTTTCTATTCTACTCTATTCTATTCTATTCTCTATTTATTTTATTCTATTGTATTGTATTTCTATTCTATTCTATTCTATTTTCTATTCTATTCTATTTTTCTTTTCTGTTCTACTCTATTCTATTCTCTATTTATTCTATTCTATTCTATTTTTCTATTCTATTCTATTTTTCTTTTCTTTTCTATTCTATTCTATTTTTCTATTCTATTCTACTTATTCTATTCTCTATTTATTTTATTCTATTCTATTGTATTTCTATTCTATTCTATTCTATTCTATTTTCTATTCTATTCTATTCTATTTTTCTATTCTATTCTACTCTATTCTATTCGCTATTTATTTTATTCTATTCTATTCTATTTTTCTTTTCTATTCTACTGTATTCTATTTTTCTTTTCTTTTCTATTCTATTCTATTTTTCTATTCTATTCTATTCTACTCTATTCTATTCTCTATTTATTTTATTCTATTCTATTCTATTTTCTATTCTATTTTTCTTTTCTGTTCTACTCTATTCTATTCTTTATTTATTCTATTCTATTCTATTTTTCTATTCTATTCTATTTTTCTTTTCTTTTCTATTCTGTTCTATTTTTCTATTCTATTCTACTTATTCTATTCTCTATTTTATTTTATTCTATTTTTCTATTCTATTCTATTTTTCTTTTCTGTTCTACTCTACTCTATTCTATTCTATTCTCTATTTATTTTATTCTATTCTATTGTATTTCTATTCTATTCTATTCTATTTTCTATTCTATTCTATTCTATTTTTCTATTCTATTCTACTCTATTCTATTCGCTATTTATTTTATTCTATTCTATTCTATTCTATTTTTTTTCTATTCTACTGTATTCTATTTTTCTTTTCTTTTCTATTCTATTCTATTTTTCTATTCTATTCTACTCTACTCTATTCTATTCTCTATTTATTCTATTCTATTCTATTCTATTCTATTCTATTCTATTCTATTCTATTCTATTCTATTCTATTCTATTTTCTATTCTGCAGGGGGTTGGACTACAGGACCTCCAAGGTCCCTTCCAACTCTGTTATTCTATTCTTCCGTCAAGCCCATCCTCCCCTTCTGGGTGGAAGGTGCCAGCCGTCCCCCGCTGGGCTGGAGATGGCTTTGCAAGAGGCTGCTTGGGTGTGTTTGTGTGTGTGTGTGTGTGTGTGTGTGTGTGTGTGTGTGTGTGTGTGTGTGTGTGTCGTGGCCGTGGCCAGCAGGGGGCGCCAGAATGAAGTTTCTTTTTTCTTCTGGCCTCCTTCTCTGCAGGGTCTTCTCGGACCGCCTGGTGGACAGCCCCGACATGGAGACCTTCGTGGCCCTCCTGGGAGAGAAGCTGGGCACTTTCTTCGACCTGACCTTCCACCACATCTGCCCCAACAAGCGCTCGCCCATTTTCGGTAGGTGCCAACGCCCCTCGGGCCCCACTTTGGCCACCGTCGTTAAGCGAGTCCTAGCAGTTATTAAGGGAATCCCATGGTCGTTAAGCGAATCCGGCATCCTCCATTGACTTTCCCGGTCATTAGCTGGCCGGTTTTTACCTCCTTTGCCAGGGTCGTTAAGCGAATTATCACCGTCGTTAAGCAGGAGATCCTCGACCATTTAACCGGAATAAAATAGAATAGAATGAGGTGGAAGGGACCTTGGAGGTCTTCTAGTCCAGCCCCCATATTTTCTCTCTCTTTTTTTTTTCCTTTTTTCCCTCCATCCCTCCTCGTTTTCTATTCCTTTTTTATAAATTTCTCTCCGTATTTTATATTTCCATCGACTAATTTTTTAAAAAATAACAAAAATCCACGGAGCAAAATTCACTTAACAACGGTCTCGCTCGGCCAGGGAAATCTGAGGCTCCATTGTGGTCGTAAGCCGAGGACCAGCCGCGCTCGGGGACTCAAGAAGTTGGGTCATCCATGGTCAGTTGGCGCCATCGCTGACTATTGGGGGCGAATCACTGGCCCCCACGGCTGTCTTTAGAAGAGCATTTGATGGCCGTGACCGGGAGGATTTTTCATCAGGTTCGCCTGATCCGCCAGTTGCGTCCCTTTCTGGATCGGGACTCCCTACACACAGTCACTCATGTCCTCATCACTTTCCGCCTGGACTACTGTAACGCTCTCTACATGGGGCTCCCCTTGAGGAGCACCCGGAGGCTCCAACTGGCGCAGAGTGCGGCCGCGCGGGTGGTAATGGCTGCAACATGGCGTTCCCATGTAACACCCCTCCTGCGCGAGCTGCACTGGCTCCCGGTGGTCTTCCGGGTGCGCTTCAAGGTTTTGGTTACCACCTTTAGAGCGCTCCATGGCTTAGGACCCGGGTACTTACGGGACCGCCTACTACCACCAATAGCCTCCTACCGGTACGCTCTCATAGAGAGGGGCTCTTCCGGGTGCCGTCGGCCAAACAGTGGCTCCCAGGGGGAGGGCCTTTTCTGTGGGGGCACCTACGATCTGGAACGAGCTCCCCCGGAGATACGGAGGATCCCGGATCTGCACACCTTCCGTCGCGCGCTTAAGACTTTTTTATTTCATCCAGCTGGCCTGGCCTAAATCTTCTCCCTTTTTTAAATGTAAATTTTAATTTGTTTTTTAAACGATTGGGGTGTTTTAATTTGTCTGGGCCAAATTGTTTAATTTGATTTTATCCTGTTTTTTTAAATTTTGTATTTATGTATTTTTACTGTTTGGCTGTTCACCGCCCTGAGTCCTTCGGGAGTAGGGCAGTATACAAATCAAATTGTTGTGGCTCTGTTACCGGAGCCTGTGTCATCGGCAGGAGAGGACTCCAAGAGTGAAGGAGAGGAGTTGGCAAGGCCTCCCTCTCCAGTTCCCTCCTCTCTGGCAATGCCTTCGGTGTCCGCCGAAGGGCAAGAGATAGGGCCGGGGCCAAGCACGTCCACGCAGCCACAGGTGGACAGTGATGAGGGTAATGAGTCTTGGCTGGATCCACGCCAGCGTCGCAGAGATAAGCGCGTGCAACAGAAGAAAAGGCGTGCCCGAGATTAGGCTGAGTCACTGGACCACTCCCCACAAGGTATAAAAGGGAGCGTGGTCGCGAGTCAAACCTTGTGACGAACAAAGCTGAAAGCTTCCACGTCATTCTGCATTGCCGGACTTTTGGCTATAGACTTTGCTGGATTATCTCTGGACTTGATTGACTCCGTAATTATTGAGCTGTTTCTTTTGATGTACCAGAAGCGGGGAGAAGTTATCTCTCCTCTTCGTAAGTAATAAACTCTTGGCAGGCAGCCACTAGGTTGTTGCCAAGTTCCGTTAGCATAAGGAAAAGGATTTTGCCGGCTGGTTTGGTCTTTAACTCTTGAACGTCTGTTGGGGGGTGTGCGTGTGGTTGGGGACAGAACACAAATAAAGATAAAGATAAACACCCCCTCCCCAGATCTCCCCCCCACAATCCAGAAAGGGTGCCGTTTCCCCCCACAGGTGACTTCATGCGCAACGTGTACGAGGACATGATAGACATGGGCATCCTGAAGGCCGAGATGGAGCGGGCGCTGGGGGACTACAACCGCACCCCAGGCGTGGTACCCATGAGGCTGGTGCTCTTCCGGGACGCCATCGAGCACAGTGAGTGGGGCAGCCTGCGTTTCCCCCCCTAGTGGGAGGGCACGGTGGACAAGAATGTGGATAGAACAGGATAAGCAGAGTGGGAGGGGCCCTCGGAGGTCATCTAGTCCAACCCCCCCCCCCCCCCCCGCTCAAGCAAGAGATCCTATATCCCGTCACAGATGATTGGCTGTCCGGTCTCTTCTTAAAAAGCCTCCAGTGATGGAGCATACCCACAACTTCTGGTGGCAAGCTGTTCCGCTGGTGAATTGGCCTCACGGTCAGGAAGTTTCTCCTTTGTTCCAGGTTGTTTCTCTCCTTGATTCGTTTCCATCTGTTTTTTTTTTTTTTTTTGTCCTGCCTTCGGGGGCTTTGGAGAAAAGGTTAATTCTTACAAACTGCTTAGCGAGGGCTGTAACTATGAAGTAGTATATAAATTTAAGTGCTATCTATCTGTCTGTCTGTCTCTCTGTCTGTCCGTCCGTCTGTCCATCCATACATCCATCCATCCATCATCCATCTGTCTATCATCTTTCTCTTTCTTCTTTCTTTCTTTCTTCTTTTCTTTCTTTCTTTCTTTCTTTCTTTCTTTCTTTCTTTCTTTCTTTCTTTCTTTCTTTCTTTCTCTCTCTCTCTCCCTTCCTTCCTTCCTTCCTTCCTTCCTTCCTTTCTTTTTCTTTCTGTCTGTCTGTCTAGCTAGCTAGCTATAGATACCATTCTATCCATCATTTATCTATCCATCCATCCATCATATGTCTGTATCTATCTTTCTTTCTTTCTCTCCCTCACTCCCTCTTTTTCTTTCTTTCTTTCTTTCTTTCTTTCTTTCTTTCTTTCTTTCTTTCTTTCTTTCTTTCTTTCTTTCTCTTTCTTTCTTTCTGTCTGTCTGTCTAGCTATTTATCTAGCTAGCTAGCTAGCTAGCTATAGATATCATTCTATCCATTTTATCTATCCATCCATCATATGTCTGTATCTATCTTTCTTTCTTTCTCTCCCTCCCTCTCTTTTTCTTTCTTTCTTTCTTTCTTTCTTTCTTTCTTTCTTTCTTTCTTTCTTTCTTTCTTTCTTTCTTTCTTTCTTTCTTTCTTTCTTTCTTTCTTTCTTTCTTTCTTTGTCTGTCTGTCAATCTACCGTGTCTGTCTGTCTGTCTGTCTGTCTGTCTGTCTATCTATCTATCTATCTATGTTTCTAGCCACCTAGCTATCATTCTATCCATCATTTATTTATCCATCCATCCATCCATCCATCATATGTCTGTCTATCACCTTCCTTCCTTCCTTCCTTCCTTCCTTCCTTCCTTCCTTCCTTCCTTCCTTCCTTCCTTCCTTTCTTTCTTTCTTTCTTTCTTTCTTTCTTTCAATCTACTCTATCTATCTATCTATCTATCTATCTATCTATCTATCTATCTATCTATCTATCTATCTATCTATCTATCTATCATCCATCCATTCATCCAGGCATTATCTATCCAACATCTATCTATTATCTATTTGTCTATTTGTCTGTCTGTCTGTCTGTTTGTCCATCCTTCCATCCATCCATCTCTCTCTCCCTCCCTCTCTCTCTCTCTCTCTCTCTCTCTCTGTCTATCTATCATCTCTGTCTCTGTTTCTCTCTCTCATCTATGTCATCTGTCTCATATAGAATCATAGAATCCTAGGGCTGGAAGGGACCTTGGAGGTCTTCCAGTCTGACCCTCTGCTCAAGCAGGAGACCCCATACCACTTCAGAGAAAATTGTTGTCCGGTCTCTCTCTTCTTAAAAAGCTCCAGTGATGGAGCAACCACAACTTCTGGAGATCATGGCTGGTCCGAGGTCGCTTGTCCCCCCTCGGCTTGTCCCCTTTGCCGTGACTCTCTCCCCTCCTCTCTCGTAGTAACCCGCATCGTCCGGGTGATCAGCCAGCCCCGTGGCAACATGCTGCTGGTGGGCATCGGAGGGAGCGGGCGCCAGAGCCTGGCGCGCTTGGCCTCTTCCATCTGCGAGTACTACACGTTCCAGATCGAGGTCTCCCGCCAGTACCGCAAACAAGAATTCCGAGAAGGTGAGCAGGTCCCTCACCTCGTTGGAGGCGAAGAATGTTCTTCCATGTTCTCCTCACGAGGCCTTACTGATCCTGTGGTCCTCACAAGAGGTGTCCTTTCCCCTCCTCTCCAGACATCAAGAAGCTGTACCGGCAGACCGGGGTCGACCTGAAGCCCACCACTTTCCTCTTTGTGGACACTCAGATAGCGGATGAATGCTTCTTGGAGGACATCAACAACATCCTGAGCTCCGGGGAAGTGCCCAACCTCTACAAATCGGATGAGTTTGAGGAGGTGTGTGACAGGGGGCAAGCATTTCCCCCCCCCCCCCGGCCCAGCCATCCTTGTCCTCTTTCGGCTTAGCGGAGGCTCTGAGACGTCGAGTAGACCAGTGATGGCCAACGTTTTCGGCACCGAGGGCCCTAACTGGAACGTGCGTTTTTTGGGCTGTTTTTGGGCCGTTTTGGGGGCTGTTTTCGGGCCGTTTTTCAAGCGGTTTTCGGGCCGGTTTTGGGCTGTGTTTGGACCGTTTTCAGGCTGTTTTCAGGCCATTTTCCGGGTCATTTTCCGGGCATTTTTTGGGCTGTTTTTGGACCGTTTTTCAGGCCGTTTTAAGGCTGTTTCAAGCTATTTCTCAGGCTGTTTTCAGGCCATTTTTCAGGCTGTTTTCAGGCTGTTTTCAAGTTATTTCTCGGGCCGTTTTCAGGCTGTTTTCTGGGCCATTTTCCAGGCTGTTTTCAGGCCATTTTTTGGGCTGTGTTTGGACTGTTTTTCAGGCCATTTTCAGGCTGTTTTCAGGCCATTTTCCGTGCCATTTTCAGGCCATCTTTTGGGCTGTTTTTCAGGCCGTTTTAAGGCTGTTTTCAAGCTATTTCTCAGGCTGTTTTCAGGCTATTTTCCGGGCCATTTTTCAGGCTGTTTTCAGGCCATTTTTGAGCTGTTTTTGGACCGTTTTTCAGGCCGTTTTAAGGCTGTTTTCAAGTTATTTCTCGGGCCGTTTTAAGGCCATTTTCCAGGCTGTTTTCAGGCCATTTTGGGGCTGTTTTCAGACTATTTTCAGACTGTTTTTCAGGCCATTTCTCGGGCTGTTTTCAGGCTGTTTTTGGGGTTCTTTTCAGGCCGTTTTCAGGCTGTTTTCAGCCTATTTCTCAGGCCATTTTTAGGCCATTTTCCAGGCTGTTTTCAGGCCATTTTTTGGGCTGTTTTCGGACTGTTTTTCAGGCCATTTTCAGGCCATTTTTGGGCTGTTTTCAGACCATTTCTCTGACCGTTTTCAGGCCATTTTCCGGGCCATTTTCCAGGCTGTTTTCAGATCGTTTTTCGGGCTGTTTTCAGGCTGCTTTTGACCATTTTCGGGCTGTTTTCAGGCTGTTTTCTGGCGCTCCGGCGCCCGCAGAGACCAGAAAAACAGCTGGTGATGTCACGCGTTTCCACATAGAGGGCTCTTCGTGCCACCTGTGTGCCACCGGTTCGCCATCACGGGAGTAGACCAAAAGACTCTGGAAAGAGTGCAGAGAAGAGCCACAAAGAGGATTGGGGGACTGGAGGAGAAAACAAAACAAAGAATGGCAGCTGGAATTGAATATGTTGAGTTTAATGAAAAGAAGGACTAGGGGAGACATGATAGAGGTCTTCCAATATTTGAGGGGCTGCCCCAAAGAAGAGGAGGGGGAGTCATCCTATTCTCCAAAGCACCAGAAGGCAGGAGAAGAAGCAACAGATGGAAACTCATCAAGGAAAGAAGCAACCTAGAAATAAGGGGAAATTTCCTGACAGTGAGAACAGTTAACCAGTGGAACAGCTTGCCACTAGAAGTTGTGGGTGCTCCAATGCTAGAAGGTCTCCTGCTTGAACAGGGGGTTGGACTAGAAGACCTCTAAGCTCCCTTCCAACTCTTCTGATTCTCTTAAAATTGGGCAAAAAACCCCCCAAGCAAACAAAAATCTCAAGAGCTGGACAGAAGACAGTAAATGGGCAGCCGAGGAGTGCTAGGTGCTGCCAGGCGCGATCTGCTTAGGAAGTGTCCAAAGAAAGGCTCCCGCATGGGTGATGGGAAGACCTTCCTTCCTTCCACAGCTCCAATATGGCCCCTGCCTCGAAAAGTATTGCTCATCTCCCAAGACCGACCGGTGTCCGAGACTCAGGGTAACCCCTCAGCCTGAGGAAAGACGTTCTGTATTGTTGAGAAAAACGGTCGATCTAGAATAACAGAGAGCGGGAAGGGACCTTGGAGGTCTTCTAGTCTAACCACCCTATCCCTTTTCAGACAAGTGGCTGTCCAGTCTCTTCTTAAAAAGCCTCCAGTGATGGAGCAACCCACAACGTCCGGTGGCAGGCTGTTCCACTGGTTAATTGCCCTCACTGTTAGGAAGTTTCTCCTTAGTTCTCTCCTTGAATAGTTTCCATCCGTTGATTCTTCTTCTCCTGCCTTCAGGTCCTTTGGAGAATAGGTGGACCCCCTGTTTTTCGGGGCAGCCCTTCAAATATTGGAAAATGCTATCATGTCCCCCGTACTCCTTCTTTTCATTAAATTCCTGCAACCGTTCTTCGTGTGTTTTGTCCTCCGGTCCCCTAATCCTCTTCGTTGCTCTTCTCTGTACTCTTTCCAAAGTCTCAATGTATTTTTTTTTTATATTGTGGCGACCAAAACTGAATGATTTTTTTTCTCCTCCTCCCCCCATCCCATCCCCCCAGATCCAAAGCCACATCATCGACGCAGCCCGGGCCGAGGGGATCCAGGAGAGTCAGGACAGCCTCTTTGCCTACCTGATCGAAAGAGTCCGGAACAATCTTCACGTCGTGCTGTGCCTGAGCCCTGTGGGGGACCCCTTCAGGTGAGGATTTCTGGGCCTGAGACCAGGAGTGGGATTCAGCCAGTTCGAATAGGTTCGGACCGATTAGGGTGTACCGGTAGCTCCAACGATCAGCTGGGAACGAACCGGTTCGCTCCGACGATCAGGTGGGCCCGCTCGTCCCTGCGTGCTTTACTTACCTTTATCCTCTCAGCTGATTTGCACGGCAGAGCAGATTGCCCGCATCAGCTGTGTTAGTCCCCAGAAGTAACGCGGGAGTATAGTTTTGTCAAAACCGTGCACAGTTGCACAGCGTGCACGCAAAACACGTGATCACCGAACCGGTTGTTAAACCGGCAGGATCCCACCATTGCCTGAGACCTCGGGGGGGATCCTGCTTTCGGGGCCTGAGACCAGGGTTGGGATTCAGCTGGTTCAGACTGGTTTGGGCCTACCGGTAGCTCTGACGATCAGCTGGAAGCGAACCGGTTTGTTCCGACGATCAGGTGGGCCTGCTTTACTTATCTTTATCCTCTCAACTGATTCGCGCGGCAGAGCGGATTGCCGCACATCAACCGCGTTAATCCCCAGAAGTAACACAGAAGTTAGTTTTGTCAAAACTGTGCACTCGGGCACAGCACGCGCGCGAATCACGTGATCACCGAACCGGTTGTTGAACTGGCAGGATCCCACCACTGCCTGAGACCTTTGAGGGGACCCCTTCAGGTGAGGCTTTCTGGGCCTGAGACCGGGGTGGGATTCAGCCGGTTCGGGCGTACCGGTAGCTCCAACGATCAGCAGAGAGCGAACCGGTTCGTTCCGACAATCAGGTGGGCCTGCTTTACTTATCTTTATCCTCTCAGCTGATTCACGCGGCAGAGCTGATTGCCGCACATCAGCCGCGTTAATCCCCAGAAGTAACACAGAAGTTAGTTTTGTCAAAACTGTGCACTCGTGCACAGCACGCGCGCGAATCACGTGATCACCGAACCGGTTGGTAAATTGGCAGGATCCCACCATTGCCTGAGACCTGTGGGAGACCCCTTTAGGTGAGGCTTTCTGGGCCTGAGCCCTGTGGGGGGACCCCTTCAGGTGAGGCTTTCTGGGCCCTTCCTGCGAGGCGTTCGGGTTGGGCGGCATCTAGGCAAGGTGGGGAGAAGATTCTGCGTGGAGCAACAGCGACCTCCAGTGGCCAAAGAGCCACAGGCCTGGTGAATGGGAGAAACGTGTAGGGTGGGTTTTTAGAGGCTGGGGGCCAGGCAGAGCCCCAGGTTGAGGCATGGAGAAAAAAGGGCCTTTGCGGCCTTCAGACAAGCAGTCGAGGTCGAAACAGGCAGCTGTCTCACTTAGCAACAAATGTTGGTTTCGATTGTGGTCGTAAGTTGAGGACTAACCGTAGTCTTTGAAGCTCCCTCCCAGTGGTGGAAAGCATTAGCTGATGCTCGAACCCACTCCTGGGGGGGGGGTGTCTCTGGAGCGATGGTGGGAAGCTGCTTTTCTCTCTTACTACGTCAATCAGAATAGAGCCGGAAGGGGCCTTGAAGGTCTTCTAGTCCAACCCCCTGCTCAGGTTAGACTAGAAGACCTCCAAGGTCCCTTCCGGCACTGCTATGCTGTATTCTATTCTGGATAAGAAGCGATGGGTGGGAGACTATCAAAGAGAGAGCCAACCTAGAATTAAAGAGATTTTTTTTTCTGACTGTGAGAGCGATTAACCAGGGGAACTGCCTGCCACTAGAAGTTGTGGGTGCTCCATCACTGGAGGTTTTTAAGAAGAGACTGGACAGCCATTTGTCTGAAATGGTATAGGATCTCCTGCCTGAGCAGGGGGTTGGACTAGAAGACCTCCAAGGCCCCGTCCAACTCTGCTTATTCTCTTGTTCTTCCCCAGGAACCGGATTCGCCAGTATCCTGCTTTGGTGAACTGCACCACCATCGACTGGTTCTCGGAGTGGCCGAAGGAAGCCCTGCTGGAGGTGGCGGAGAAGTATCTGGAAGGCGTCGATTTGGGCACGGTGGAAAAGGGCAGCCTCGACACGGTGAGAGCCCACCGCCCATCCAAGAGGGGATCCTTCAAAAACCTGGCAGGGGCTTCGAGATCTGGGTTTCCGAGTGGACAATCGTTTAAATATGAGCCAGCCCTGTGAGGCAGCTGCCAAAAAAGCCAGTGCAATCCTGGGCTGCAGTAACAGAGGGATAGAATGAAGATCATGTGAAGTATTAGTACCAATTTGTAAGGCCTTAGTAAAACCCCAGAATTCCCCAGTCAGCCATGCCGGATTTTTTTTTTTTTTATCCTACCCTCTTAAAGTGGAGAGATTGCAGAGGAAGGGATTAGAAGAGAGTAAGCGAACCACAATGGGGATACATATCATGTGACGTGTTAGTACCACTTTATAAGGCCTTGGCAAGACCCCAGAATTCCCCAGCCAGCCATGCCTGGGTTTTTTTTCCTCCTACCCCCTAAAGTAGAGAGATCGCAGAGGAAGGGATTAGAAGAGAGTAAGCGAACCACAATGGGGATACATGTCACGTGAAGTGTTAATGCCACTTTATAAGGCCTTGGTAAGACCACGCTTGGAATACCGTGTCCAGTTTTGGTCACCACGATATAAAAATATGTTGGGACTCTAGAAAGAGTGCAGAGAAGAGCAACAAAGATGATTAGGGGAATGGAGGATAAAACATACAAAGAACAGTTTCAGGAATTGGGTCTGTCTAGTTTAATGAAAAGAAGGAGTAGGGGAGACATGATAGCAGTGTTCCACTATTTGAGGGGCTGCCCCAAAGAAGAGAGGGGATCTACCAATTCTCCAAAGCACCAGAAGGCAGGACAAGAAGCAACGGATGGAAACTCATCAAGGAGAGAAGCAACCTGGAATTAAGGAGGAATTTCCTGACAGTGAGGACAGTTAACCAGTGGAACAGCCTGCCACCAGAAGTTATGGGTGCTCCAACACTGGAAGGTTTTCAAGAAGAGATCGGGCAGCCATTTGTCTGGAATGGTATAGGGCAGGGGTCTCCAAGCTTGGCAACTTTAAGATTTATGGACTTCGGCTCCCAGAATTCCTCAACCAGCCAGGCCTGTATTTTTTTTTCTCCTACTCTCTAGAGCGGAGAGTTTGCAGAGGAAGGGATTACAAGAGAGTAAGAGAGCCACAACGGGTGTACATAGCAAAAGGAATGCATTAGGCTCGGGGAATTCTAGGAGTTGAAGTCCAGGCAACTTGAAGCTACCAAGTTTGGAGACTCCTTGGTCTGGGGCAGTGACGGCTAACCTTTTTGCCATCACGTGCCAGGAGGGGGGTGGTGGAAGTGTTGCGCTTGCATGTGCCCACACCCATAATTCTATGTGCCCCCCCTCTGCGTATGCGCGCGTGACACACACACACCCCCACTCCTGGCACGCGATGGCCTGGTAGGCCCGTTTTTCTCTCTCTCCTGGCTCCAGAGCCTCTCTAGGAGTCTGGGGAGGGCGAAAACGGCCTTCCCCATCCCCCTGGAGGCCCTCCAGAGGCCAGAAACGGCCCGTTTGCCAACTTCCAGTGAGACTGGAAGGCTCGTTTTTTGCTGTCCCCAGCCTCCAGAGCCTCTCTAGGAGTCTGGGGAGGGCGAAAACGGCCTCCCCACCCCACCCCACCCCGGAGGTCTTCCAGAGGCCAGAAACGGGCCATTTTTGGCCTCTGGAGGACCTCCGGGGGAGTGTGGAAGGCCGTTTTCGCCCTCCCCAGACTCCTAGAAAGGCTCTGGAGCCAGGTGAGAGAGAAAAACAGGCCTTCCCCACCACCCCCTGAGGCTCTCTGGAGGCAGGAAACAACCTGTTTCCCTACTTCTGGTGGGCCCAGAAGGACCGAAAATCAGCGGAGCTAAGCTCACGTGCCCACTGATATGGCTACGCGTGCCACCTGCGGCACGTGTGCCATAGGTTCGCCATCACGGGTCTAGGGTCTCCTGCTTGAGATGACCTCTAACATCCCTTCCAACGCTATTATTCTGTACTCTCACTTTCGCCTAGATGCAAAAGCGAGTGGCTAAAATCTTCGTCACCATGCACTGGTCAGTGGCCAGATACTCTCACAAGATGCTACTGGAACTCCGTCGCCATAACTACGTGACACCCACCAACTACTTGGAGCTGGTGTCTGGCTACAAGAAGTAAGGGGGGATTTGGAGTTCTCGGCAGGCGGGATGGTGGAATACTCCCTCTTCCCAGGAGAAAGACCCCAGCTCGGGGACAGGAGAGTCAAAGGGTCGAACGACCCTTGCAAGTGATCCAGGCCTCGGACAAGGGTCCCCGCAGCACGAGCCTTCTCCTGTCCACCCCTTTTTGCAGACTTCTGGCCGAGAAACGGAAAGAGCTTTCCGATCAGGCCAACAAACTTCGCAACGGCCTCTTCAAAATCGACGAGACCCGAGAAAAAGTCGAGGTGATGACTTTGGAGCTGGAGGAGGCCCGGAGGAAGGTGGCCGAATTTCAGAAACAGTGCGAGGAATACCTGGTGATCATTGTCCAGCAGAAGCGGGAAGCCGATGAGCAACAGAAGGTGAGCGTCCGAGGTTTGGC
The DNA here is from genome assembly GCA_037215915.1 of Pantherophis vulpinus. Classification (NCBI taxonomy): domain Eukaryota; kingdom Metazoa; phylum Chordata; class Lepidosauria; order Squamata; family Colubridae; genus Pantherophis; species Pantherophis vulpinus. The sequence continues at coordinate 2,461,484 of JAXLNS010000009.1, forward strand.
CGCCGCCCGTTTCCCCTCCGAACCCGTGATGGGCGTCGTCATCACCCTCTCTCTTCTTCGTTCTCCCGTAGACGGTGTCGGCCAACAGCGAGAAGATCGCTGCCGAGGAGATCAAGTGCAAAGCGTTGGCCGACAATGCCCAGAAGGATCTGGAGGAAGCGTTGCCCGCCCTGGAAGAAGCCATGAAGGTAGGAGAGAAGAGGACACCTCCCTCAAGGCCGGCCGGCCAGATCTGGCCCACCGGGGGGGGGGGGGGGGGGCTTAAATCTGGCCCGTGGGGCCAGCCTGGAAATATCAGTCCCGTGGTGACTCTGCCAAGCAAAATGGGCCGTGCGGGAGCCATGCACGGCCTCTGGGCGGCCCGTTTTTGGCCAGCAGAGTGCTGCTGGAGACTGAGGAGGCCCGTTTTCGGCCTCCCAAGCCTCCAGCAGCACTTGGCCCGTTTTCGGCCAGCAGAGTGCTGCAGGAGGACTGGATTGGACTGGATTAACAATTACGTGGCCTCGAGTAAGCACCTGATCTGGATAGAAAGCAAGCAACCTCCTGTGTTAATACTACAGTTTAATGCCCGATTTTACATCCTGTGTAGGTCCATTTAATCGACAGTCTATAATGGACAGCCGTCCCTATTTACTACCCTGGAAATTTGCCTCCGCTCTTTGATCTCGTACGATCATGTTATTTATGCGATTGTATTTGTATTTATTAGTTGGATAATAAAAATACAATAGCAGAAATAACTTGTTCTGCCTGGAAAAGCAATTTACTATTAAACAATGGGGTGCAAATTTAGAAATAAAAAGTGTAGTGGAGTATGAAGAATAAGCGATAAATGTTTGCCCGTAATATCAGGTTGGTAGAAGGGATAGGAAAATGGTTATAGGAAAGAACTGTGGAAAGAAAGGAGAGAAGGGGAAAAAAATGCATCTTGAGCCTGTGTCAAATGCCCACTATGGCCACGTCTACACACACACACACACACACACATACACATACACCGGCCCTCCGAGGTCAAACACAACCCTGATGCGGCCCTCAATGAAATCAAGTTTGACACCGCTGCTCTAAGGCCACCATAGAAGGTTGGCACCTTGAAGGTTGGGGGAGAAGCTGTGGATGAGTTTTGGAACTTGCCTGATCCACCCTGTGCCTCCTCAGGCTTTGGAGTCCCTCAACAAGAAGGACCTGACAGAGATCAAGTCCTACGGCCGGCCACCTACGCTGGTGGAGACCGTGATGCAGGCCGTCATGATCCTGCGGGGCAATGAGCCCACCTGGACGGAAGCCAAGAAGCAGCTAGGTAAGAGGTCCCGAGGAACCCACCTTAAGTGTTCTGTCCCCGTCCCACACACGCACCCCCACAGACGGCCCGGAGTTAATAAGCCACACGACAAAATCTTTGAAGATAAAGCTGGCAGCAACCCAGTGGCTAGCTGCCAATTCAGACTTTACTCACACAAAACAAAGATTAGACTGCAAGCATTCCGATAAGGCAGGCAAAGTTTCAGCAATACAAGGATTAGTCCAAATGCAGTCCGACAAGGCAGGCAGAAGTCCAGTAACGCAGAGATCATGGATTATTTCTAGTTTTTGCTCATCACAAACTGAACCGGCCACCACACCCACATTTATACCCTGTGGGGTGTGGTCCAGTGACTCAGCTAATCTCTGGCACGCCTTCCCCTCTGCTGCGCACGCTTCTCCCTGTGCCGCTGCCGAGCATCCAGCCAGCACTTATCTCCTTCGTCGCTGTCCACCTGTGGCTGCGGGGACGTGCTTGGCTCAGGGCCTATCTCTTGGCCTTCGGTGTCCTCCGGAGGCATTGCCAGAGAGGAGGGTCCTGGAGAGGGAGGCCTTGCCAACTCCTCTCCCTCACTCTCAGAGTCTGCATCTGTCGATAGCCCAGGCTCAGGCAACGGAGCCACAACATTGAGGTCCAAATGGGTGTCATCTGCCTTGCCTTCCTCTGTGGTGAACAGCTCCTCTGAGGGTGGACCTCAACGTGGTTTCTCCTGGGGAGGAGAGGATGGGTGTAATGCAGAGATGGTATTCACCCGGTTTGGACCGGTTCACCGGAACTGTTTGTGGCGACCTGGCTCCGGCACTATGCTGTCCTATTTAGGCATGTTTTCAAGCCGCACGCATGCGTGCAAGCAAAGCTCATGTGCGGACAGGGCGTGTGTGAGCGGAGGGAGCACCCCCGCCCGCCTGCGCGCTCACATTTGTGAACCGGTAGGGAAAGTAAGTGAGTACCACTCCCCGGTGGGATGATTTGATGACTGGGCCTCTCTGACCCCACCTGGCTTCTTCTCCAGGAGAGCCCAACTTCATCAAGCAACTGGTGTACTTCGACAAGGACAACATCTCCGACAAAGTCCTCAAGAAGATCAGCGCCTACTGCTCCCAGCCGGACTTCCAGCCGGACATCATCGGGAGGGTCTCGGTGGCTGCCAAGTCTCTGTGCATGTGGGTGCGAGCCATGGAGGTGAGGTGGGGTCTTTGGGGGAGGGACGGCCTTCTCTTGGCCTTCACCCACGCCTTGCTAAGGTCTCCCCTCTCCCCAGATGTACGGGCGCATCTACCGCGTGGTGGAGCCCAAGCGCGCTCGCATGAACGCCGCCTTGGCGCAGCTGGCAGAAAAGCAGGCGGCCCAGGCCGAAGCCCAGGAGCGGCTGCGAGAGGTCGGTTCGGTTGTGGCAGAAGGAAACCCGGGGACAGAGCTCCTCAACCTTGGCCACTGTAAGCTGTGTGTGGACTTCGACTCCCAGAATTCCCCCAGCCAGCATGGATTCTGGGAGTTGAAGTCCACAAAGTTGCTAAGGTTGAGAAACACTGACCTCCCTCCGCCCCCGGGGGATGGATGGGCTACTGCAGTGGTGGAAGTCCTCTGGTCCTGGAGGGAAGGGAAGGAGAAGGAAGGAAGGAAGGAAGGAATAAAGGTTGGGAGAAGGAGGGAGGGAGATGGGAAGGAGAAGGAAGGGACGGAGGGAAAAAGGAAGGAAGGAGAGGAAGGCAGAAAGGAGAGAGGAAGGAAGGAAGGAAGGAAGGAATACAGATTGGAAGAAGGGATGTGAAGGAGAAGGAAGGAAGGAAGGAAGGAATAGAGATGGGAAAAAGGGAAGAGGGGAGGGAGATGGGAAGGAGAAGGAAGGGACGGAGGGAAAAAGGAAGGAAGGAGAGGAAGGCAGAAAGGAGAGAGGAAGGAAGGAGGCAAAAAGGAGAGGGATGGGAAGGAAGGAGGGAATACAGATTGGAAGAAGGGAAGGAGATGCGAAGGAGAAGGAAGGAAGGAAGGAAGGAAGGAAGGAAGGAAGGAAGGAAGGAAGGAATAGAGATGGGAAAAAGGAGGGTGATGTGAAGGGGAAGGAAGGAGTGGAAGGAAGGAGAGGGAGGGAGAAAGGAGAGAGAAAGGAAGGAAGGAGAGGGAGGCAGAAAAGAGGGATGGGAAGGAAGGAAGGAGAGGGAGGGAGGGAGAAAGGAGAGAGAAGGGAAGGAAGGAAGGGAGTCGGTGGGTAGCCCTGAGACTTCTTCCGCCTCCCACCCACCAGGTTGCAGAGAAGCTGGAGATGCTGAAGAAGGAGTACGAGGAGAAGCTGGCGCAGAAGGAGGAGCTGCGCAAGAAGTCCGAGGAGATGGAGATCAAACTCGACCGGGCTGACAAGCTGGTCTCCGGCCTGGCCGGGGAGAAGATCCGCTGGGAGGAGACCGTCAAGGTAAGCCCTTCACCCACGTGAACTCTCAGGGCTCTCTGGCCCACGAAGGACGGCTCTCCAACCTTGGCAACATTACGACTTGTGGACTTCGGCTCCCAGAATTCCTCAGCCAGCCTTCCCTCCCTCCCATCTCCTTTCCTTTCCTTTCTTTCTTTCCTTTCCTTTCCTTCTTTTCTCCTTTTTCTATCTTCCTTTCCTTTCCTTTCCTTCTTTCCTCCTTTTTCTATCTTCCTTTCCTTTCCTTTCCTTCTTTCCTCCTTTTTCTATCTTCCTTTCCTTTCCTTCTTTCCTCCTTTTTCTATCTTCCTTTCCTTTCCTTTCCTTCTTTCCTCCTTTTTCTATCTTCCTTTCCTTCTTTCCTTTCCTTTCCTTCTTTCCTTTCCTTTCCTTTCCTTTTCTTCTTTCCTCCTTTTTCTATCTTCCTTTCTTTCCTTTCCTTTCCTTTCCTTTCCTTTCCTTTCCTTTCCTTTCCTTTCCTTCTTTCCTCCTTTTTTATCTTCCTTTCCTTCTTTCCTCCTTTTTTTATCTTCCTTTCCTTTCCTTCTTTCCTCCTTTTTCTATCTTCCTTTCCTTTCCTTTCCTTCTTTCCTCCTTTTTCTATCTTCCTTTCCTTCTTTCCTTTCCTTTCCTTCTTTCCTTTCCTTTCCTTTCCTTTCCTCCTTTTTCTATCTTCCTTTCCTTCTTTCCTTTCCTTCTTTCCTTTCCTTTCCTTTTTTCCTCCTTTTTCTATCTTCCTTTCTTTCTTTCCTTTCCTTTCCTTCTTTCCTTTCCTTTCCTTTTCCTTTTCCTTTTCCTTTCTTTCTCCTTTCTCCTTTCTCCTTTTCTCCCTCCCTTCCCTTCCCTTCCCTTCCCTTCCCTTCCCTTCCCTTCCCTTCCCTTCCCTTCCCTTCCCTTCCCTTCCCTTTCCTTTTCCTTTTCCTTTTCCTTTTCCTTTCTTTCTCCTTTCTCCTTTCTCCTTTTCTCCCTCCCTTCCCTTCCCTTCCCTTCCCTTCCCTTTCCTTTTCCTTTTCCTTTCCTTCTCATATTTTCCTTCCTTCCTTCCTTCCTTCTTCCTTTCTCTCTCTCCCTCTTTCTCTCTGCCTTCCCTTTCCTCCCCTCCCCTCCCCTCCCCTTCCACGCTGGCTGAGGAATTCTGGGAGTTGAAGTCCACAGGTCGGAGACCTCCTGAGGTAATTGAACGGTTCTCGATTTCCCGCAGGGCCTGGAGGAGGACCTGGGCTACCTGGTGGGCGACTGCCTCCTCGCCTCAGCCTTTGTGTCCTACATGGGGCCCTTCCTGTCCATTTACCGGGATGAGATGCTCTCCCACATCTGGATGAAGCAGGTGAGACCCACAGGGACCTCCTGCTCTTCTCCGGGTTGGCCACCGGGGCCAGAGTTGGCCTTCTCGAGGTTGTCCTCTCCTTCGCTGGAGAAGGTTCCTCTGGGCGTTTGGACCTCGCTGGTCACACCTGCCCTGTCCTCCTCCTCCTCTTCCTCCTCCTCCAACAAGATCTGGTGGGGTTTTGAGACCCAGATCCTTCTCCCGTCCTGGTGATGACCTCCCTCGTGGGATGGATCTGGGAGAGGTTCCAGGTGCTCAAAGAAGGCCCCCCGTGGTTCCAAGATCATCCTCATCTTTTAACAACCTCATAATCCCAACTGAATGGAGCTAGCAGGGTGTGTTTTACTGGCCGGATGCCTTTCCTGTTGTCGATGAGGAGTTTTGTTCGGCAGATACATTCTCATTGTGGCCCAGAGAGAGGAATATCTGCCTCTACCTAGGATCGAAGATGGCCGGGATTTATCCTGTTCTGGTGCTGCCGGCCCTCTTCGGTTCCTCACAGCTTTCCTCCCGCAGATCCGGCAGCTTCACGTGCCTTGCTCGCCCATGTTCACCTGCGACAGCTTCCTCTCCAACCCAACCATGGTGCGCAACTGGAACATCCAGGGACTGCCCTCCGACGACTTCTCCACCGAAAACGGGATTATCGTCACGCGAGGAAACCGGTGAGGTCCTTCTGGGTCGGCCAGCCTGACTGCCTGTGGGGTGGGGTGGGGGCTTCGAGGGGCTTTGAAGGAGTCCATCTGGAGACCCTTCCTCACCCAGGAATCGAAGAGGTTCTAAGGTGGCCTTTGGGGTTTTTTTCCTTAGGTGGCCTCTGATGATCGACCCTCAATGCCAGGCCACCAAGTGGATCAAGAACATGGAAGCCAAGAAAGTGAGGAGCCACTTTTGACCTGGCCCTTCCCCCCCTCCACAGCAGAGCTTCGTCCTGGGGCCACTCCTCCCTCCCTCTATTCCTCTGGCTCCCTCCTTTCTTCCTTCCTTCCTTCTCATTCACATCTCCTCCCTCCATTCATTCCTTCACTTTTTCCTTCTCAGTCCCAGCTCCTTCATTCCTCCCTCCCTTCTCATCTACTTCCTCCCTCCTTCCTCCCCTCTCTTCCCCTTCCTTCCTTCCTTCCCTTCCTTCCTTCCTCCTTTCTTTCTTTCCTTCCTTCCTTCCTTTCTTCTTTTCCTTCCTTCCTTCTCCTCTTCTCATCCATATTCTCATTGTCATCTCCTTCCTTCCTCTCACCCTTCTCATTCTCATCTACTTCCTCCCTTCCTCCTTTCCTCTCTTCTTCCTCCCTCCCTTCCTTCCTTCTTTCTTTTCTTCCTTCCTTCCTCTGTCTCTCCCTTCTCATTCTCATCTACTTCCTCCCTTCCTCCTTTCCGCTCTTCTTCCTTCCTTCCTTCCTTTTCTTCCTTCCTTTTCTTTCCTTCCTTCTTTCTTTCCTTCCTTCCTTCTTTCTTTTCTTCCTTCCTTCCTCTATCTCTCCCTTCACATTCTCATCTACTACCACCCTGCCTTTCCTCTCTTCTTCCTTCCTTCCTTCCTTCCTTCCTTCCTTCCTTCCTTCTTTCCTTCCTTCCTTCCTTCCTTTTCTTCCTTCCTTCTTTTCTTCCTTCTTTTTCCTTCCTTCCTTCCTTCCTTCTTTCTTTTCTTCCTTCCTTCCTCTATCTCTCCCTTCACATTCTCATCTACTACCACCCTGCCTTTCCTCTCTTCTTCCTTCCTTCCTTCCTTCCTTCCTTCCTTCCTTCCTTCTTTCCTTCCTTCCTTCCTTCCTTTTCTTCCTTCCTTCTTTTCTTCCTTCTTTTTCCTTCCTTCCTTCCTTCCTTCTTTCTTTTCTTCCTTCCTTCCTCTGTCTCTCCCTTCACATTCTCATCTACTACCACCCTGCCTTTCCTCTCTTCTTCCTTCCTTCCTTCCTTCCTTTTCTTCCTTCCTTCTTTCTTTCCTTCCTTCTTTCTTTCCTTCCTTCCTTCTTTCTTTTCTTCCTTCCTTCCTCTGTCTCTCCCTTCGCATTCTCATCTACTACCACCCTGCCTTTCCTCGCTTCTTCCTTCCTTCCTTCTTTCCTTTTCTTCCTTCCTTTTCTTTCTTTCCTTCCTTCCTTCCTTCCTTCCCTTCTTCTCATTCATTCTCATTCTCATCTCCTTCTTTCCTTCTCCCTTCCTTCCCTTCCTTCCCCTCTTCTCATTCATTCTCTTTCGCTTTCTCATTCTCATTCTCATCTTCCTCCCTCCCTCCCTCCCTTTGACTGTGCTAGCGGTTCCTGCCAGCTGAGTGCCCTGCGTGAGTCCCTGGAGTCTCCTAACACTTTGGGGGGGGGGGGCGGAAGCAGTGAGCGATGGGCCCCAAATAGCCCCTGGCTCAGAGACCCTCTTCCCCACCGGACCCCCACCCAGACCCTTTCCTTTCCCCCCTGGCCCAATAGGGCTTGAAGATCATCGACCTGCAGATGCCCGACTATCTGCGCATCCTGGAGTCGGCCATCCAGCTGGGCTCCCCGGTGCTGCTCCAGAACGTGCAGGAGGAACTGGACCCCACCCTCGCCCCCATCCTCAACAAGTCGGTCACCAAAGTGGGTGAGTGCCGGGCAGCCCTTTGGAGCAGGAGTTCCCCCTTTGGGCTCCCGTGACCGGCTCCTAACCCTCCCCACCTCCCGGTGTCTTGGCAGGTGGGCGCCTGCTGATCCGGCTGGGGGACAAGGAGGTGGAGTACCACCCCGACTTCCGATTCTACCTCACCACCAAGCTCTCCAACCCTCACTACACGCCCGAGACTTCCTCGCAGACCACCATCGTCAATTTTGCCGTCAAGGAGCAGGTAGGTAGGCACTTCGCCCACGGTGCCCTCTGGATGGCGCCCCAGGAGGGACCTCCATTTTACTGGCTCCAGGGTCGTAGGGGTGGGCGATGGGTGGAGGACCCACTGGGCGTCCTCCTGCTTTCAGGGCCTGGAGGCCCAGCTGCTGGGTATCGTGGTCCGGAAAGAGCGGCCCGAACTGGAGGAACAGAAGGACTCCCTGGTGCTCAACATTGCGGCCGGCAAGAGGAAGCTGAAGGAGCTGGAAGACGAGATCCTCAGGTGGGACTTTACCGTACCCCTAACCCTAACCGCACAGTGTCTCCTTAAGGCTCAGTCCCCGGGTGTGCCTTGTGAAGAGCAGAGGGGCGTTCTCCTCCTGAGTAACCTCAGCTTGCACTGTTCCCGCCTTCTCTCCACTCTCCGTGCTCGGGGATCAGGAGGGGGTGGTCCTTGCTCATCGCCTGAACTCTGTCTCTCAGGTTCACTGCTTAGCCTCTTTTGTCCCCATCTTCCTCCCCGCGTACGAGCCGTCCCAATCCTGAAAGGCCCTGTCCTGACTCGGTCTGCTCCTCCCCATTTTCCTCCCAAGCCAACGAAGCCGCCCCCCTCAAACTGCTCCTGTTCTGACTGGTCTTCCCCCTCAGATTCAGACTCCAAGGGGTGGTGGGCATAACTATTTACGGCAGGGGTATCCAACTTTGGGAACTTTAAGACTGGTGGGCTTCGATTCCCCAGCCAGAATTCAGCACGGATAGGACAAGAACAAATATCACTTGGGTTCGATTGAGAAACTTTTCGTAGTAGATGGTGGGAATGCAGTAGACGTAATATATCTTTGACTTCAGCAAAGTGGGGGGAAAAATAACCCGTGACAAGTTAAATTAATACACGTTAAGAGGTGGGCTCGATGGCCTGACAATTAAGTAGGAAAGTGTTGTGCTGGCTGGGGAATTCTGGGAGTTGAAGTCCACGCCACTTGAGAGGGCCAAGGTTGCAAAATCCTGTCTACATTTTTTTGGGTGGGAGGAAGGATTTTCAGCGGAGATGGGGGGTGGGGGGAGGTGTCCAACTATCTGAAACCGCAGCAGAATTATAAAAGGATGCCGCAGAGATAGAAGCACAGGTACTCCTCGATTTACACCCATTTAGTGACCGTTCCAAATAACAACGTCACTTTAAAAAAAGGGACCTAGGACCGATTCTCGCACTTAACGATCATCACAACAATCTCCAATGTATTTACAACAGTTGGAGCATCCCTGGATCACGTGACCCTCATTTGCAACTCTCACAGCTTCCAACACGCAAAGTCAAGGGGGGGTGGGGGTGGGATTCAGTTAACAAACATGGGATTCACTTAACACTGCAGTGATGGGCAAAAAAGGTCATAAAACTGGGTGTGAGTCGAGGACTCAGTGACTTTCGAGCTTTGGAGTCAGCTGCTGGTTCTTCTCACCTCTGGACGGAGCTGCTGGCGCTCGGTCGGCAGAGGGAGGCACGGGAACCACGCGTTGCTCAGCTCCTTGTCCTCCCGCCCGCAGGTTGCTGAACGAAGCCACCGGCTCCCTGCTGGACGATGTTCAGCTGGTCAACACCTTGCAGACCTCCAAAGTGACCGCCACGGAAGTGACGGAGCAGCTGGAGACCAGCGAGATGACCGAGATCAAGATTGACACTGCCCGGGAGGCAAGTACCCACGTTGCTGGGGTTCTTCTACGCAGCAGAGTTTCCAACCTCAGCCCCTTTAACACGGGTGGACTTCAGCTCCTAGAATTCCCCAGTGGAGAGATTGCAGAGGAAGGGATTGTAAGAGAATAAGCACGTCGGTCAGGTATACACGCCGAAAGGAATGCAGGAGTGCCAGGGAATTCTGGGAGTTGAAGTCCACGTGCCTTAAAGCAAGGGTGTCAAACTCACGTCGTCACGGCGTCGTCACGTGACGTATTGCGACTTTTTCTCCCTTTGCTAAATCAGGCATGGGCGTGGCCAGCACGTGTCAAATTAAAGTGCCCAAGGTTGCACTTGGGCAGCCCGTGGGCCACATGCGTAACGCGCAGGCCATGCCCACCCCAGCTCCGTGAAGGGAAAACAAGTCATGATACGTCATGCGATGGCAACATGACACCCCAAGTTTCACACTCGGGTTCTAAAGCAAACTTGGCCACTATAAGACTTATGGACTTCAATTCCCAGAGTTCCCCAGCCAGCCATGCCTCTCCCCCCCCCCCCGCCCCACTTCCTATAATTGTTCTGCCCCAGCTACGGACCCCAAAAAACGCAGCACACACAAAGTCCGTTCAAACCTTAGTTTACTAAATAAACCAGTTTTTGACAACAACAGCTGTTAATTAACTGCATTAACAGCCGCCAAGAATTCAAAGAATAATAACTGAAAGCTTACTGTGGTTGGCAGAATGCCCAGAAGCAATTTGCAGGAAGCTGATAAGATAAGCGAGACAAGACGCGAAGGAGAGTGAACGAAGTTGTTCCCTGCAAATTGCTTCAGTCGGCGTTCCTCCTTAAATAGGCTAAGGGCGTGGCCAATTAGCCCCAAGCCTTACTCCCGAGGAGACCTCCTCCTGAGGAGCCACTCCTGCCTTTTGGCAGCTCTGCGCACCCGTGCATCGAGAAGAGGCTCCTCCTCTTCGTCCTCTTCACTTGTGAGAGCTTCTGGAGGTTCTGAAGGTTCTGCAACGTGACGCCGCGAGTTTCACACCCGTGCTCTAAAGAAAAGGTGGCTACTATAAGATCTATGGACTTCAATTCCCAGAATTCGTCAGCCAGCAATTCCCTCCCCCCCACCCCACTTTGCTGAAATCAAGATATATTACGCCGACCGCAGACCCACCGTCTATTAAAGTTACCCTATCAAAAAATGTAATAAAGGTAGTTCTAGCCAGATTTATTGTTGTCCTACTCATGCTGAATTCTGGTAGACGCTGGCTGGGGAATTCTGGGAGTTGAAGTCCACAAGAAAGTGGCCAGGTTTGGAGATCCCCCCTCCCCCCCTCCCCCGGTCTACAGGATCCCCTTTCTGAGGCTGAGATGGGCTAGGGCAGGAGTCAGCAATCTGCAGCTCTGGAGCCGCATGTGGCTCTTTCACTCCTCTGCTGCGGCTCCCTGTCACTCAAAATCTGCGTCACAACCGTTAATGTGCGACACCCGCCCGGCACACGATTTATTGAGCTTCTCAACCCCCGGTAGGCCAACCATGGATAAATCCAAGAAAAGGAAAGTTTCAGAAGAAAACAGAAGGTTTAATTCGACTACATATGCTAGTTTTGTGGCCGCTCGAGAAATCGTCAGGCACGGGAAGGGTTTTTGTGGCTCCCGGTGTTTTCTTTTCTGTGGGAAACGGGCCCAAATGGCTCTTTTGAGTGTTTAAGGTTGCAGACCTTAAAGGGGGATACGGGGCTCTCCCTGAAGAGCAGCTGGGGCTGTTCCCACGCTGACCCACTCCGCTGTTCCCTATATAGGCCTACCGGCCTTGTGCCCAGAGAGCCTCCATCCTCTTCTTCGTGCTCAACGACATGGGGCGCATCGACCCCATGTACCAGTTCTCCCTGGACGCCTACATCGACCTCTTCAACCTCAGCATCAACAAGAGCCATCGAAGCCACAAGCTGGACGAACGGATCCGACACCTCAACGAGTACCACACCTACGCCGTCTATAGGTCAGCTGCCCTCTCCGACCGCCACCCTCGGGGGGTTCCGTGGAACGCCACCAAACCAACCGGAAGACCCCCATCCGCCCTTCCGCTGCTCCCCACTGAAAAAGTGGTATGAGCCCGTACTGTAGCCTCGAGTTGTGACTACAGATACTCCTCGACTTACGACGGTTCATTAAGTGACCGTTTGCGGTTACAACGGCACTGACTTATGACCGTTTTTCCACATTGACAACGTTTGCATCACCCCTAATCGAAATTCAGACACCCCGTAATCAAAATTCAGACACTAGGCCACCGACTCGTATTTATGACGGTCGCAGTGTCACGTGATCCCCTTTTGCGACCTTCTGACAAGCAAAGTCCACGGGGAAGCCGGATTTGCTTAACGACCGGGTGACTAATTTATCAACTGCGGGGATTCATTTAACGACCATGGCAAGAAAGGTCGTAAAATGAGGCCAACTCACTTAACAAATGTCTCACTTAGCAACATAAATTTTGGGCTCCATTGTAAGTTGAGGACGACCTGTATAATGCAGGCTGCCCGTTGCGGACGTTAAGTCGTAACCTAAAACATTTCGGTAAAAAGTTTCGGCTGAATGGCCCACTTCCCTGCTTCCATTTCCTTGAAATTAGAGGATGAGCAGCCGGCTTCTCTTCCAAACACGCCCTGCAAGCTCAGTCTTTAATGACGGTCGTTAAGCGAACCCTGCGGTCGTTAAGCGAGCCGGTGGGCTGCTCTGGGCGTGCGTTGGCTGAAAACTAGAAATAATTGCCAGTTTTCGGCAAAAAAAACCCCCAACCCATTTCCATGACCTCAGAAATTCTGCAAACTGTCGTCAATGATCCGGATCGTATGGTCCGTCGTAACTTTGAGTGACCGGTCGTAAATCGAGGACTGGCTATATACAGCTTCAAGTTGGCAGCTGAGACGTTCCGCAGCGAGTCGGAGCTTTGTGGGGAAGGCGCCGGGAGGCTGTCTCTTTCCCTCGCAGGGAGGAGCAGGCTGATGGGCATTGGAGTCCTCCTGGTGAGGCAAGGGGCGGGGTCAGCGTGATGGCCAGACAAGATGGCTCCCTGCTTCTGACTTCTGCTTCCACGAACCCTGAGGGGGTTTCGGCCTCTGCGGAGTGAGACCCCCCGAGTCCCCCGGCAGGTGGGATCCTGACCAAGGTGTGTCTCCTTTCCGCAGGTACACCTGCCGGGGTCTCTTTGAGCGACACAAGCTGCTCTTCAGCTTCCAGATGTGCGCCAAGATTCTGGAAATGTCCGGCACCTTGAAGATGGACGAGTACAACTTCTTCCTGCGGGGTGGAGTGGTTAGTGCCAGAGCGGGGTAGGGGGGGCACTGGGGGAGGCGGCCCTGTCTTTGCTTCTTGGTTTATTTTATCTTTTATCCCACCTTGATTACTCTGTAAGTGACTGAAACGGGTAAATTTACCTGATGATCTACGTTGGGACTAGAACTCCCAGTCTCCTGGTGATTGGCCCAAAGTCACCCAGTCGGCTTTCATGCCTAAGGCAGGACTAGAACTCCCAGTCTCCTGGTGATTGGCCCAGAGTCAGCCAGCCAGATTTCATGCCTAAGGCGGGACTAGAACTCCCAGTCTCCTGGTGATTGGCCCAAAGTCACCCAGCCAGATTTCATGCCTAAGGCAGGACTAGAACTCACCGTCTCCTGGTGATTGGCCCAAAATCACCCAGCTGGCTTTCATGCCTAAGGCGGGACTAGAACTCCCAGTCTCCTGGGGATTGGCCCAAAATCACCCAGTCGGCTTTCATGCCTAAGGCAGGACTAGAACTCCCAGTCTCCTGGTGATTGGCCCAGAGTCAGCCAGCCAGATTTCATGCCTAAGGCAGGACTAGAACTCACCGTCTCCTGGTGATTGGCCCAAAATCACCCAGCTGGCTTTCATGCCTAAGGCGGGACTAGAACTCCCAGTCTCCTGGTGATTGGCCCTAAGTCACCCAGCCGGCTTTCGTATCACTGAACAACTGTGGCACGAACGGTCGTGAATTGGGGCAAGACTCACTTAACAACTGTCTCACTTAACGACATAATTTTGGGGGGGGGCTCAACGGCGGTTGCGAGTCGAGGACTACCTGTGTCTGATTTTTCTCATGTAAATAAACCTAGCTGGCCCAGACAGGGGTCATCCGAATATAGATCCTTTTAAACATTCCGTATTTTACCGCGTTTTTAATTTACGGGAATCGCTATTAACTGTGGTGGTATCCAGCCGGTTCGGATCGGTTCAGGCGTACCGATTGTGACGATCTTCTCGCCCGCCCGGCTGCTATGCTGTCCTATTTAGCCGTGTTTTCTAAACCGTGTGCTTGCGTGCACACCAGCAAAGCGCATGCGTGGAAAGGGCGCGCTCGCATTTTTGGTGCGCGGCGAACCAGTGGTAAAATGATATGAAACCCAACTCGGGTTGTTACCGCTTGGAAATCCGTGTATGTTGTGCCGCGCGCTAAATCAATCGCTTCGCCCGGACCGGAGGTCCTTTCTGCCAAGGTGTGATTCATCTCAGCGTCCTTCTGGTAGGTGCTGGACCGGGAAGGACAGATGGACAACCCTTGCACCAGCTGGCTCTCCGACATCTACTGGGACAACGTGACGGAGCTGGACAAGCTGACCAATTTTCACGGCATCATGAACTCCTTCGAACAGTATCCCAGGGACTGGAACCTCTGGTACACCAGCTCCAAGCCGGAGAAGGCCATGCTGCCAGGTCTGCCGAATTCTTCCCGTCTCTGGTCCAACGCGGGGCACCTTCGGCGCTCGCCCACCCGTGCTAAGGAGCGGGAGGAGCGATAGAAATAGAAGGGAATCCTGGGAGCTCAGGGTCGAAATGGGGTAGGGAGTGTCCTTTAGGGGTCTCTGAGCTGGGGAGGCGTGCAGAGAGGAGGAGGAGGAGGAGGAGGAGGAAGACTGTGGGGTTCTTGGTGCGCCCCGAGTCAGTTTTCTTGCAGACGTTTCATGACCCAACTAGGGAACGTCATCGGTGCTACATATGCAAAGCTCACGACCTTCCAGCACTGATGACGTTCCCTAGTTGGGTCATGAAACGTCTGCCAGAAAACAGTCAAACTCGGGGATCACCAAGAACCCCACAGTCTTCCTCCTCTTCCTCCTTCTCCTCCTCTGTCTCCTCCTCCTCCTGCTGCTCCTCCCCTTCTCCTGCTCCTCCCCTTCTCCTCCTGCTCCTCCTCCCCTTCTCCTCCTCCCCTTCTCCTCTGTCACCTGCTCCTCCCCTTCTCTTCCTCCTCCTTCTCCTCCTCCTGCTCTTCCTCCTCCCCTTCTCCTCCTCCTGCTCCTCCTCCTCCACCTTCTCCTCCTCTTCTCTTCCTCCTCCTCTCCTTCTCCTTCTCCTCCTCTTCCTCCTGCTCCTGCTCCTCCTCCTCCACCTCCTCCTCTTCTCTTCCTTCCCTCCTCCTCCCCCCTCCTCCTCCCCTTCTCCTCTTCCTCCTCCCCTTCTCTTCTGTCTCCTCCTCCTCCCCTTCCCCTCTGTCTCCTCCTCCTTCCCCTCCTCCTGCTCCTCCTCCCCTCCTTCTCCTGCTCCTCCTCCTCCCCCCTCCTCCTCCCCTTCTCTTCTGTCTCCTCCTCCTCCTCCCCTTCTCCTCCTCCTGCTCTTCCTCCTCCCCTTCTCCTCCTGCTCCTCCTCCTCCACCACCTTCTCCTCCTCCACCACCTTCTCCTCCTCCTCCTCTGCTTCCTCCTCCTCCTGCTCCATCTCCTCCTCCTCCTCTCTGCAAACTCCGGAATCCAGAGAGGTCATTTTCGTCCTTCTGGAGGCTCAAGGAAAACCTCCAGAGCTTGGGGAGGGCAGAAACGCCCCCCCCAAGCCCCGCCGTGGTGCAGGAGGCTGAGTAGGCCACACCCACCATGGCCACGCCCACCCACCAACCCGGCAGGGAAATTTTTGAATCCCACCCCGGCTACTAACCCTCTCTTCCTGCCCCCTTTCTCCTCCCCCTTTCCAGGCGAGTGGGAAAACTCCTGCAACCAAATGCAGCGGATGTTGGTTGTCCGGTCTCTGCGGCCAGACCGGGTGGCCTTCTGCGTCACGGCCTTCATCGTCTCCAACCTGGGCTCCCAGTTTATCGAGCCCCCCGTGCTGAACATGAAGTCGGTGAGCGAGGGGTCCCTTCCCCTGCTAGTGGAGAGACGCGGAGCGGCTTCCCCAACTCCCTTTGGGTTTCGGTTGGAGAGATGACCCCCACACCTCCCCCCAAAATATTTTCCCCGTGTGGCACGGTTCCAATTTCGCTACAGGTAGCAATGGACATTAAGGCCTCTTTTTCGGCGCCGTTTGTAACTTCGGATGGTCAGTAAATGAAAAATTGTAAGTCGAGCTTACAATTTTTCGTTTACTAGCCATCCGAAGTTACAAACGGCGCCGAAAAAGAGGCCCTAATGTCCATTGTCCACACTTAATAACCGTTTCAGCATCCCTGTGGTCACATGATCAAAATTCGGACGGTTAGCGACCGGCTCGTATTTATGATGGTCGCAGTGTCCTGGGGTCACGCAATTCCCTTTTTTGCGACCTTCTGGCGAGCCAGATTTGCTTAACACAACTGTGTGGCTCAATTAACAACAGCAGTGGTTCATTTAATGACTGCAGCAATGAAAGGTTGGAAAAGGCTGCAAAGCTCGCTCGAGAACTGTCTCGCTTAGCAACATGGACATTTTGGGCTCTGTTGCGGTCGTAATTCGAGGACTGCTTGTACTTTGTTGTTCGCTGCCTAGAGTACAGGAATCTTCCCAGTCTGGCATCTTTTGCCTGGGAAAGACCAGATCAGGCTCAAAGGCCTTCAGGGATCGATCAGATTTATCCTTCTGGTGTTTACGTAGTGATTCCAGGCTAATTCCTCGCTTGATCCCTCCTTTTCTTTCTTTCTTTTGCTTCTCTTGGTGAAGTGAACAGCTGCTGCGTTTTCTGCCCATCTCAATCAATCAATCAATCAGAATAGGACTGGAAGGGACCTTGGAGGTCTTCTAGTCAACCCCCCCGCCCAAACGGCCCCCACAATTTCTGGTGGCAAGGAGTTCCACCGGTTTATTGTCCTCACCGTTAAGGAAATTCCTCCTTAGTTCGAGATTGCTCCTCTCCTTGATTAGTTTCCATCCTTTGCTCCTTGTCCTGCCTTCGGGGGCTTTGGAGGATAGGGGGACCCCCTCTTCTTTGAGGCAGCCCCTCAAATACTGGAATTCTGCTATCATGTCGTCCCTGGTCCTTCTCTTCGTTACACTAACAGAATAACAGAGTTAGAAGGGACCTTGGAGGTCATCTAGCCCAGCCATCTGCTCAAGCAAGAGACCATATACCATTCCAGTCAAATTTCCAGTCTCTTCTTAAAAACCTCCAGGGATGGAGCAGCACCCACGATATCTGGTGGCAAGGAGTTCCACTGGTTAATTGTCCTCACTGTTAAGGAAATTCCTGCTTAATGCCAGGTCGCTTCTCTCCTTGGTTAGTTTCCTTCCGTTGCTTCTTATCTTGTCTGCCTTCTGGCGCTTTGGGGAAGAGGGGGACCCCGCCTCCCTCTTCTTTGGGGCAGCCCCACCAATGTTGGAAGAATCAACCCACGGAACAGAAGCTGCCTTCAGAAGTTGTGGGAGCTTCGTCACTGGAAGGGGAGATTGGATGGCCATTTGTCGGGGATGGTGCTTGGGCAGAGGGGGGTTGGACTAGATGACCTATAACCGTGATGGCGAACCTATGGCACGCGTGCCACAGGTGGCACGTGGAACCATGTTGCCTGGCACGCCGGCTCAGCTCTCAGCCTCTCTAGGAGACTCTGGAGGCTGGGGACAGCAAAAAAGTCACTTCCTGTCTAACCGAAAGTTGGAAAACGGGCCCTTTTGGGCCTCCGGAGGACCTCCGAGGGAGTGGGGAAGGCTGTTTTAGTCCTCCCCAGATGCATAGAGAGGATCTGGAGCCAGGTGAGAAAGAAAAACAGGCCTAGTGGGCCATCGTGTGCCAGAAGCGGGGGGTGGGGCAGGGCACATAGAATTATGGGTGTGGGCTCCTGCCCCCCACCTTCCTGGCACGCGATGGCAAAAAGGTTAGCCATCACTGACCTATAAGGTCCCTTCTCATTCTGTTAAACTATGTTAATCTTATCCTTTCCTGCTTTCTGCTTGCAGGTGGTGGACGACTCCACCACAAAGACCCCCCTGATCTTCGTCCTGTCTCCAGGCGTCGACCCCACCTCTTCCTTGCTTCAGCTGGCCGAGCAGTCGGGCATGGCTCAACGTTTCCACGCCCTGTCCTTGGGTCAGGGCCAGGCACCCATCGCCACACGTATGATTAAGGACGGGGTCCACCAGGGTGAGTGCCAAGCCCTTCCACCTCCCTAACCTGGAGTGGCAACTTCATCTTCATCACTCCTAAATCCGGAAGCCTTGGTGAGTCTTCCTGGGCCTTCCCCTCCACAGGTAACTGGGTTTTCCTAGCCAACTGCCACCTGTCTCTATCCTGGATGCCACAGCTGGACAAACTGGTGGAACAGCTGCAGGTCGAAGAGCCGCATCCTTCCTTCCGCCTGTGGCTAAGTTCCAGCCCCCACCCGGAATTCCCCATCTCGATCCTGCAGGCGGGCATCAAGATGACAACGGAGCCCCCCACGGTAAGTGGAGAACCCCCGGGGAGGGGGGCAAGGCTCTCCCAAGCTAGCCCCAAATGTGCCGTATCCCTGCAAGTAACACTTTACAGTTTTGCCTTCTCTCGGTTTAAGTCAGGGGTGTCAAACACAAGGCCCGCGAACCGCATCTGGCCCACGATGTGGTCGGATCCGGCCCGCGGGGCTATCCCTGGCTTCCGCCCGGTCTACCCAATGCGAAGAGAAAACATGCCAGCAGTTTGGGGGGGGGTGTCGAGCTGGTCACGCCCACCCACTCGGCCACACCCACCCAGTCGGCCACACCCTCCCCAACCCCCGAGGTCAAACACAGCCCTGATGCGGCCGTCATTGAAATTGAGTTTGACACCCCTGGTCTAAGCGGTCAGTTTCCAATCAATGGTGGGCTGCTACCGGTTTAGACCGGTTCGAGCGAACCGATAGTCACCTGCCTGGGTGCAATCCCTTCCTATATCGCTGTGTTTTTTGATGTGGGGCACGTGAGTGAATTGCTGTGTTTTGTGACACTGCACGCATGCATGGATGGCTGGCTTGCGCTCACATTTCCGGTACTGGGCGAACCGGTTGTTACCGTATGTGGCCCACATCTGTTTCCAACTCTTGGTAGGAAAGTTCAAGCGAGGTCGGTTTTCTACAAAACAGAAGAGGAGGAGACTAGCAGGGGTGGCAACTTTTAAGACTTGTGGACTTCGAGTCCCAGAATTCTCCAGCCGGCTGTTTTTTTCTGAAAAAGGAGAGAGGGAGAAGGCTCCGAACATGAAGGAGAGGAGTTGGCCAGGCCTCCCTCTCCAGGACCCTCCTCTCTGGCAATGCCTCAGGTGTCCCCCGTAGGAGAAGAGATTGGCCAGGAGCCAGGTATCTCCTCGCAGTCGGACAGTGACGGAGATAAGTCTTGTCTGGATCCACGCCAGCGTCGGAGAGACAGGCGCACGCAGCAGAAAAGGAGGCGTGCCAGAGATTAAGCTGAGTCACTGGACCACACCCCACAGGGGATAAAAGGGGGTGAGGTGGCCATTCAGACTCTGTGACGGACAAAACTAACTACTAGCGAGTCACATTGTATCTTTCAAACAACGTTATCTGCCTTGGATTTAATACGGACTGGACTTGACAATTCTTGAACTGAGTAAAGTTCTTGGCAAGCAGCTACTGGGTTGCTGCCAAGCCTCTTATCGAAAGAATTTGTTGTCTGCCAGTTTTATTTAACCCCTGGCTATCTGTTTGTGTGCGTGTGTGAGACGGGGACAGAACACACGCAACCTCACAATGATTGGGTGGGATGTTTGCAAGCACTGATGGTCATTCTTTCTCCACTTTGGGGGAAACCAAGCCAGAAGTGGTATTCAGCCGGTTCGGATCGGTTCGCCCGTACCGGTAGCAGAAATTGTGAGTGGGCCCGCCCACCTGCCCCGGCTCTATGCCATCCTATTTAGGCATGTTTTTGAGGCTGGGCACATGCGCGAAAGGCCGGCTGCATGTCTGGAAGGCAGGGGCGCACGCGAACCGGGCACACGCACGGCGAACCGGAAACCCACCCGTGAACCAAGCCCAACGGTTCTTCGTCCATCCAAACTCTTGGCCCTGGAAGAATCTAGAACGTTTCCCTCATGGATTTTACCCGCCTTCCCGAACCGGCTTTCGTGGCTTGTCTCCCGCAGGGCTTGAAGGCGAACATGAAGCGGTTGTACCAGCTGATCACGGATGCCCAGTTCAACCGTTGCACGAAGCCCAGCAAGTACAAGAAGCTGCTCTTCGCCCTCTGCTTCTTCCACAGCGTCCTGCTGGAACGCAAGAAGTTCCTACAGCTGGGCTGGAACATCATCTATGGCTTCAACGACTCCGATTTTGAGGTGTGTGGGGGGTCACCTTAGAGGGAGGCGACAGGGGCAGGTGGGGCAGGAGAGCCATCGAAAGATGGGAGGATGGGCTCAGTGGACTCTCCACTCTCTCTGCTCTGGCTTTGTGGACTGACCCTAATCCTAATCTTAATCCTAATCCTAATCCTAATCCTAACCTGGTCTGGCTTGGTAGCCTGACCCTAATCTCTAACCCTAACCTTAACCTTAACCTTGACCTTAACCTTAGCCCTAATCCTAATCCTAATCCTAATCCTAATCCTAATCCTAACCTGGTCTGTCTTAGTGGACTCACCCTGACTGCTAACCTCTAACCTTAACCTTAAACTTAACCTTAACCTTAACCCTAATCCTAATCTGGTCTGACCTGATGGCCTGACCCCTAATCCCTAACCCCAACTCTAATCCTAACCTCTCTGGCTTGGTGGCCTGATGGTCTGACTCTAAACTTAATCCTAATCTTAATCCTAACCCTAATCGGGTCTGCCTTGGTGGCCTGATGGCCTGACCCTAATCCTAATTCCTAACCATAACACTAATCCTAATCCTAATCCTATCCCTATTAAGTGAACCCGGCTTCCCCGTTAACGTTGCTCGTCAGACGGTCGCAAAAGGGGGATCATCCCCCACCGTTATAAATACGAGCCCGTTGCTAGGCACCTAGATTTTGATCCCGCGAACACGGGGACGCTGACGACAGTGAGTCGCCAGTGTGGAAAAAAAAACGATCCTAAGTCGCTTTTCTCAGTGCCGTTGTAACTTGGAACAGTCACTAAACAAATCGCTGTCAGTCAAGAATTGCCGATTAGGGTGGGAAGAGTTAATGGTCAAATTCTGTCTATCACGCTGGGATTGTTCTACGTCAGTGTTTTTTTCAACCGGGAAAATACGTGGACTTCAACTCCCAGAATTCTCCAGCCAGCTGTTTTTTTTCCCCTCACTTTGCTGAAGTCAAGATATATTACGTCTGCCCCATTCCCACCGTCTATTAAGAAAGTTACCCTATCCAAAATATACGATAGAACAGTATAGCCACTTTTCTTCTTGTCCTATCCCTGCTGAATTCTGGGAAATCTTTGCTGGCTGGGGCATCCTGGGAGTTTGAAGTCCACGTATCTTCAAGTGGCCAAGATTGAAAACCACGTTTCGGTGTCGTTCTTGGGTTGGGCCCGAGATCGCTTTCGTCGTCCCCCTCCCCTCCCCGTCAACACTCACCTGTCCTCCAGGTGTCCGAGAATCTCCTCAGCCTGTACCTGGACGAGTATGAGGACACCCCGTGGGATGCACTGAAGTACCTGATCGCCGGGGTCAACTATGGGGGCCACGTGACGGACGACTGGGACCGGCGTCTCCTGACCACTTACATCAACGACTACTTCTGCGATCAAACTGTGGCCGCCCCTTTCTACAAGTAGGTATTGGGGTGGGGAGGGGGGGGTGCGTGAAAGGTTGCAAGGGCTGGCGGCAGTGGTGGGTTTATACCGGTTCGCCCCGGTTCAGGGGAACCGGTAATGACAGCGGCGGGAGCCTCCACTCACCCGCCCGGATGTCCTCACGGACGCTCTGCGCAAGCTACCTTGTTATTGGGTGACCTTGTTACATTGTCATAGGGTTTACTGCCTGAGCAGGGGGTTGGACTAGAAGACCTCCGAGGTCCCTTCCAACTCTGTTATTCTATTCTATTCTATTCTCTTTTTCTATTCTATTCTATTCTTTTCTATACTACTTTTCTATTCTGTTCTGTTCTGTTCTATTTTTCTTTTCTATTCTATTCTATTCTATTCTATTTTTCTTTTCTATTCTATTCTATTCTATTCTATACTATTCTATTCTCTTTTTCTATTCTATTCTTTTCTATACTACTTTTCTATTCTATTCTATTCTGTTCTGTTCTATTTTTCTTTTCTTTTCTATTCTATTCTATTTTTCTATTCTATTCTATACTATTTTTCTTTTCTATTCTATTCTATTCTATTCTATTCTATTCTATTCTCTTTTTCTATTCTATTCTATTCTTTTCTATACTACTTTTCTATTCTATTCTATTCTGTTCTGTTCTATTTTTCTTTTCTTTTCTTTTCTATTCTATTTTTCTATTCTATTCTATACTATTTTTCTTTTCTATTCTATTCTATTCTATTCTCTTTTTCTATTCTATTCTATTCTTTTCTATACTACTTTTCTATTCTATTCTGTTCTGTTCTATTTTTCTTTTCTATTCTATTCTATTCTATTCTATTCTATTCTATTCTATTCTATTCTATTCTATTCTATTCTATTCTATTCTATTCTATTCTATTCTATTCTATTCTTTCTATTCTATTCTATTTTTCTATTCTGTCCTATCCTATCCTATCCTATCCTATCCTATCCTATCCTATCCTATCCTATCCTATCCTATCCTATCCTATCCTATCCTATCCAGGGGTGAAATCCAGCAGGTTCTGACAGGTTCTGGCGAACCGGTAGCGGAAATTTTGAGTAGTTCGGAGAACCGGCAAATACCACCTCAGGCTGGGCCCATAGTGGGGAGGGAATGGAGATTTTGCAGTATCCTTCCCCTGCCACGCCCACCAAGCCACACCACACCACGCCCACCAAGCCACGCCCACAGAACCGGTAGTAAAAAAAATTGGATTTCACCACTGATCCGATCCGATCCTATCCTATCCCGATCCCTACTCTTCTTTTGATAACCATCCACATTTTTCAATTTTCTTTCAATGAACAAAGCTGTTGTTGTTGTTGTTGTTGTTGTTGTTGTTGTTGTTGTTGTTGTTGTTGTTGTTGTTGTTGTTGTTGTTGTTATTATTATTATTATTATTTTGCGATAAAAGCTTGAGCAGACCCAATGAGTAGCCAGCTGTTCCTGCATGAGATCTGAGTACCTGACGCTTCTCACCCGCTCTCTCGGTTCTCCCTGCAGGCTCACGGTGTTAGACACTTACTACATCCCCAAGGACGGCTACCTCTCCTCTTACAAGGAGTACATCAGCCTTCTGCCGGGCATGGACCCCCCGGAGGCCTTCGGCCAGCACCCCAACGCCGACGTGGCCTCGCAGATCACCGAGGCCCGAACCCTCTTCGAAACTCTGCTCTCCCTCCAGCCTCAAACCACCCCCACCGGGGCAGCCGGGCAGAGCCGCGAGGACAAGGTACGGGCCTCATCGCCAAGCCCAGCTTGGCACGGTCCGAGCGGGTTTAACCTGGCGCAGGTGCCAACCGGAGCCGGACACGAGAGGAAGTTTTCTCGGAGTATTTCAGCGAAGGGGTCCCGTCGGATAAAGGAGTCGGAGCCCCGAACAATTCACAAATACAAATTTTATACAGTTATGATAACTTTCTTAATAACTTCCTTAATCGTAACTCTATAAAATTTGTATTTGTGAATTGTTCGGGGCTCCGACTCCTTTATCCGACGGGACCCCTTCGCTGAAATACTCCGATAAAACTTCCTTGAAGTCTCCTCTCGTGTCCGGCTCCGGTTGCTTCCCTGACACGTGTTTCTTTTGATCGGATTCCTCTGCGGGTAGTCCTCGACTTACGACCAGGATGGAGCCGTCAATTTCGGTTGCTAAGCGAGACAGTTGTTCAGTGAACTTGGCCCCGTTCTACTACTTGTCTTGCCGCGGTTGTTAAGTGAATCCGTGGAGTTGTTAATGAGACGGTCGTTAAGTGAATCCGTAGAGTTGTTAATGAGACGGTCGTTAAGTGAATCCGTCTTCCCCGTCGACTTTGCTGGTTGAGAAGGTCGCAAAAGGGGATCCCGTGAGCCCTGGGACTCTGCAACCGTCATAAATCTGAATCAGTGGTCCCGCGGCCGAATTTTGATCAGGTGACCATGGGGATGCTGCAACAGTCATAAGTGTGAGAAACGGTCATAAGTCACTTTTTTCCGTGCCGTTCTACCCCGTTTCCCCCCAAATAAGACATTATCCCCTGATAATAAGCCCAATCGGACTTTTGAGCGCATGGCAATAAGGCCAAGCGATTATTTCAGGGTTCAAAAAAAAATATATAAGACAGGGTCTTATTTTCGGGGAAACACAGTAACTTTAAACAGTCATTAAATGAACGGTCGCGATTCGAGGACTACCTGTATGCATCAGCAATGCATGTTATTTTGGCCTGGCCTTTCTTCCTGCCTTTCGCAGCAGATTTCAGAAATCCCTGTTGCTTAGCCAAGGGATCCTTGAGGTCATGTAGACAACCCCTGCTTGGTGCAGCCATCCAAAGTTTTGAGCCGGCAATGGGACTCTGATGCATCCTTTTAAGACATTGGCTCCTCTGATAAATCAGCCAGTCAGAACAGAATCGGAAGGGACCCTGGAGGTCTTCTAGTCCAACCCCTTGCTCAAACAGGAGACCCTATCCCATTTCCGACAAATAGCTGTCCAGTTCAGTGGTGGGTTGCTACCGGTTCTACCCAGATCGGCAAACTGGTAGCGGCAGCGGGAGGCTCCGCCTACCCGCGCTGGACGATTCTGCCCACGGACGAGCGAACCGGTAGCGACGGGTTTTGGAACCCACTACTGGTCCAGTTCCTTCCAGTGATGGAGCATACACAATTTCCGGTGGCGAGCTGTTCCACTGGTTAATTGTCCTCAGTATCAGGAAATTCCTCCTTGTTCCAGGTTGTTTCTCTCCTTTCATCCGTTGCTTCTTGTCCTGCCTTCAGGGGCTTTGGAGAATAGGTTGGACCCCCCCTCATCTTTGGGGCAGCCCCTCAAATAATGAAACTCCGCTATCACGTCCCTCCTTCCTCCTTTTTGTTAAACGAGAGGTAACCAATTCCTGCAACTGTTCTTTATATGTTTTAGTCTCCAGCCTCCTAATCGTTTTAGTTGCTTTTCTTCTCTTCAGCTCCCCCTGGTGGAAAACGAGGGACTTGACGGGTCTCTCTTCACCTTGGTCTCTTATGCATCCCTTTCACTCATTTTATTTTATTTTATTTTAAATAAAATAAAATAAATAAATGCAGGTCCTGGAGCTCTCTGCCGACGTGCGCAGCAAGATTCCAGAGGAGATCGACTACGAGGGGACCTGCAAGGTACTCTCCACCGATCCCTCCCCTCTCAACGTGGTCCTGTTGCAAGAGATCCAGCGTTACAACTCCCTGCTGCAGGTCATCAGGTGAAGGGGGCCACCCACTCCTTCTTCTGTGGGGTGGTGAGGTTTGTGGGGGTGGGGTGGGGGGGAGGTCCCCGGTTTGCAAATCCAAAACAGAGCATCCCTGGGTCAAAACATCAGAGTTTTCCCCTTTTTACTCATTGTGGTAGAGGCAGTCCTCGACTTACGACCACAAATTACTGTCGCTAAGCGAGACCGTGGTCGTTTTGCCCCGTTTTGCATCCGTTCCTGCCACCGTTGTTAAGTGAAGTTGTTAAATTAGTAGCACGGTTGTTAAATGAAATTCGGCTTCTCCGTTGACCTTGCTGGTCAGAAGGTCGCAAAAAGGGGGAATCACGTGACTATGGGATGCTGCGACCGTCATAAATCTGAGTCACATGACCATGGGGATGCTGCAACGGTCGTTAGTGTGAAAAATGGCCATCGGTCCCTTTTTTCAGTGCCGTTGTAACTTTGAACTGTCACTAAACGAGGACTAACCGGAGTTCCTTCCAGGAAGAACTTGCCTGCAGGTGTCCTGAAGAAAGAATGGCCTGTTTCATCCTAGATGTTGGATTATTTGGGTTGAACTATGATAGCTTAAGCACTTAGACCCATGATTCTCAACTTTGATAACTTTTAAGATGGGTGGACTTCAACTCCCAGAATTCCCCAGCCAGCACTGAATTACGAGTAACAATGGCTGCGATTTTAAAATGAAGTTTGAATTTCATTGCAATCAAATTTAATTCAAAAGCATACTTGGAATGATGAAGTGGAAGTGTCTATGGATGACAAAAAAAATAGGCAGAGAAGGGAAAAGTGTATAGGCTGTCCTCAATTTACAACAGTTCATTTAGGAACCGTTTGAAGTTACAGCAGCACTGAAAAAAGTGACTTAGGACCGTGGATCTTAGGATCTACAGTGATCCTGTAGATGCTTCCTGTCACAGCATCTACAGGATCACGTGATCCAAATTAAGACGGTTGGCAACTGACTCGTATTTATGACAGTCACAGTGTCCCGTGGTCACGTGATTCCCCCTTTTTGCGACCTTCTGCCAAGCAAAGTCCACGGGGAAGCTGGATTCACTTAACGACCATGTGACTCACTTAACAACTGCAACGGTTCGCTTAACAACGGTGGCAGGAAAGGTGGTAAAACGGGGGGGAAAGTCACTTAACAACTACTTTGCTTAGCATCAGAAATTTGGGGGTCCATTGTGGAATGGAAATGAGTGGTGCGGTGGCCTAGAGGTGGAGCTCTCGCCTCACAGAGACTGTGAGTTCGATCCTACGTAGAGGCTGATATTTCTCTCTCTGGGCTCAATGAGAATATATCTGCTGCACAAAACTCCGCGTTGGCGACAGGAAAGGCATCTGGCCAGTAAACATTGAACTCCATTCAGTTGCCCAGACTCCACCCCGCAAGGGATTATGGGGTCATTAAAAGAGGATGATGATGTTGATTATGGAATGGAAATGTCAGACAGTCATCAGTCGAGGACTGCCTGCGTAGAATTGAGATGCGGATGATGAAGCGAAAAAGCTGAGGATGGGAAAACGCGTGCAAGGCAACTGGGAGCGAATCCGAGAGATCGTGCGTAGTTATTTTTATTTGTTTTGTTTTGGAAAATTGAAAATTGCCGCCTGCTCGCACTCAAGGCGTCTTAAAACACAGGTAGAAAAACCACGTAAAAGAAATAAAAATAATAAATTAGTAAATTAGTAAAATAACCACCCCCACCCCAGCGACGACACACATTCATACAAACCGTAATGCGTAGAATGCCATCGTCGCAGAGCATGTTCCTCTTCCTCCTTTGGGGAGTATGGGCTTTGGTGTGCTTGCCCTCCCCAGGCCTAAACTGTGTCCCCCCCCCGAGCCCCCCACTCCTATTCTGACCCCTGTTTGTCCTCCCCTTTACAGCTCATCACTGGTGGAGCTGGAGAAGGGCATTCAAGGCCTGGTGGTTATGTCGACGGATCTGGAAGAGATTTTCAACTGCATTTTCGATGCCCGCGTGCCCCCCATGTGGGAAAGGGTGAGGGTCTCCTGGCTGCTCGTGGTCGCCCCCTTCCTCCTTTATCCACCTGGGGGGGAATCAGTCTCCTCTGCCCCACGGCCTCTTTGCAGGCAGGGAGACCCCGTATGTTCGGTGGAGAAACAATCGCCTCCCCAGTACGGCCGCTGTAGGGATTGGCGCTTCTCAACTCCGGCCACCTCCCTCCTGCAGGCCTACTCTTCCCAGAAGCCCCTGGCCGCCTGGACCCGGGATCTGGGCCTGCGGGTGGAGCAGTTTGCCCGCTGGGCGAAGACGGCCCATCCGCCGGTGCTCTTCTGGCTCTCGGCCTTCACCTTCCCCACCGGATTCCTGACGGCTGTCTTGCAGGCCGCCGCGCGGCAGAACAATGTACGGCAGGGCGCGGTGGGGAGGGCAGCGGGTCGGACAGACGGGGCAGGGTGGGTGCCCGACACCCGTCCTCGGAGGCCTGACACCCATTTTTTTTGTGGGGGGGGCAGATCTCTGTGGACACCCTGAGCTGGGAGTTCATCGTCTCTACGGTGGACGACAACAATCTGGTGTACCCCCCTAAGGTGAGCACCCCCTCCTGTCAAATTAAGCACCCCTCCCCCATATAAGCACCCCCTCCCCTCCGCCCAAGGCAAGCACCCCTTTCCTGGTATGGGACCCTCCCCTCCTCCTAAGGCAGTGGTGACGAACCTTTTACTCACCGAGTGCCGAACAGGTACGTGCTTCGCGCGTGCTATCTGACTAACGTGCGGCTCCTCCCCATGCACTGCGCGGACAACTGCACCATCTGCACAGGTGCACAGCTTTCATGCATGACACCCCTGCACGCTGTGCACGCAATCGTACCATCCGTGCAGGTGCGTGCACGAACACTGTCGGCGCGCTGTGCACCAGTACTCTTGCACCCAGGCGCAAATGAGAGCGCTCTGAAGACCAGCTGGGCCGTCCCCCGAATTGCGCGCAGGCGCACCGGAGGCCCGAACACCAGCTGTGGCGCGGGCGCTCATGCGCAGCTGCAGATGCATTGGCCGACAGCTTGCGTGCCCGGAAAAATGGCTCTGCGCGCCACTCCCAGCACATGTGCCATAGGTTCACCATTACGGTTCTAAAGTATGGACCTTCTCCTCTCACCCAAAGTAAATGCCCCTTTCCCTCCCCCAGGGTAAGCACCTCCCTCCCTGTCTTCTCCCCCAAGTAAGCCCCCTTAACCCCTCGATGCAAAAGCCCCCTCCCCTCCCCCAAGGTAAGCCCTTACTCTCCCCTCCGCCCTCAGGGCAGGTGCCCTCTCCTCTTGCCCTCCCCCTGTCCCCCTTGGAAGAAGGCCGCTTCACCCTCTGCCCTCCCTTCCCCCCCCATGCAGGAGGGGGTGTGGATCCGGGGTCTTTTCCTGGAGGGGGCCGGCTGGGACAAGAAGAACTCCTGCCTGGTGGAGGCCGAGCCCATGCAGCTCGTCTGCCCCATCCCCACCATCCACTTCAAGCCCGTGGAGAACAAGAAGAAGAGCGGCAAAGGTGGGCATAGGCGGGCACCGGCGGGCGGGGGTCTTTAGGGGGCTGCAGCAGGGTCCTCCCTTCCCTGTGACCCTGACCCATTGGGCCCTCCTCTCTCTCTCCTCTTCTCCCACCCCCTCCCCTCCAGGCATCTACTCCTGCCCTTGCTACTACTACCCGAACCGGGCGGGCACCTCCGGGCGTCCCTCCTTCGTCATCGGAGTGGACCTGCGCTCCGGAGCCATGCCCCCCGACCACTGGATCAAGCGTGGCACCGCCCTGCTGATGAGCCTGGATACGTGAAACTGGGGACCGACCCCCCCATCTCCTTATGACCCACCCCACCCCCAGCCCCTCTAGGAAATTAAATAAAGCTGTTTCATTTAAAGTGACTGTTTTTAGGGTGTGCCCAGCAAAGTTTGGGGGGCGGTCTTCATTCCGGCCATACTCCCCACAAACTCATAGATTGGGGAGGGGGCTTGAGCTGCCTCCCCCAACCCCAGATTTTGGGGTGACAGCCCCCCCCTCCCAACCTCAACAAGGCTGGTCGAGAGAAGGAATCCAGCTAGGGCCCAGGCCAGTTAGGGGGCTAAGGAAACCGATGGAAGGGGGCAGCTGGGGGTCCGGCTCAGGCAGGAGCCCTGAGAGGGAGGGGGAGAGAGAGGGAAGGAAGGAGGGAGGTTGCCAGCTGGCCACGATGAAGGGGTACCCTCCTTGCCTTGCCAAGATGGGGTGGTCTACATGCCTCAGGGTGCCCCTTCCTCTGGGTAGGCAGGAATCGGGGGACGGAGTGACAGGGGGCAGCTAGTGCCCAGGCCAGTTAGGGAGCTAAGGAATCCGGGGGGGGGGGAGATTGGGGGTCTGGCTCATACGGGAGCCCTGAGAGGGAGGGAAGGAGGCTGCCAGCTGGGCACAGGGGAAAAAAGGGGCACCCTCCTTTCCTTGCCAAGCCAGGATGGTCTACATGCAAGGGGCGGGGTGAGTGGGGGGGGGAGGTCAGCCAGACGGTGCCCAGGCCAGTTAGGGGGCTCAGGAAGCCAGTGGGGTGGGGGAGAGAGTTGAGGGTCCAGCTTATTCAGGAACCATGGGAGAGAGAGAGAGAGAGGCTGCCAGCTGGGCACAAGGACAGAAAGCGGGGATGGTCTACATACCTCGGGGTGCCCCTTCCCCATGGCAGGCAGGAACCAGGAAGGCGGGGTGGGTTGCCAGCTAGTGCCCAGGCCAGTTAGGGGGCTAAGGAAGCCAGTGGAGGGGAGAGTTGGGGGGTCCCTGGGAGGGGAGGACGGAGGCTGCCAGCTTGGCACAGGGGGGAGAAAGGGGTACCCTCCTTTCCTTGCAAAGCGGGGGTGGTCTACATGCCTCGGGGTGCCCCTTCCCCTGGGCAGGCAGGGGGGGCGGGGTGATTGGGGAGGGGGGCGTGGCGGCAGGGGAGGGAGGGGCGACTCCTTGCCAGGCAGTGGGGGGGGGCGGTTTAGCGCCAGCTGGGCAGCCGCGTCGGGAAATGCAACTGCGCAACGGGCGGTACTTTTCCAGGACACCGCCGCCCCACGCGCGACGGGGGTGGGGTGGGGGGGGACAGCCCTCCCTCCCACCCCCCCTCCCTCCCAATGTCGGTGCATTGCAGCCTCGGGGTCCCGGCAGGACCTGGGCAGGGGGCTTCGGCTGTCCCGCAGTGCCAGGTAAGCGAAAGTGCGCAACTTCGCCGGACTTTGGTCCCGGGACGGCCGCCCCTCCCTCCCTCCCTCCCTCCCTTCAAAAGGGGGTCTCTAGGTGGGGAAGGGGGAGGGCTCTCATTCCCAAAAGAGGGGGGGTCTCCAATTTGTCTGGGAGGGGCCGGTGGGCTTCCCCTCTCCTCCCTCGTTACTCCGTGAATTTGCAAAGGGAGGGGAGGGAAGAGGGGGGCAGGCAGAATGGGGCGGGGGTCTCGCGGGCCCCCTCCTCCTTTTTGCACCCCCACCCCACCCGTCTGCCTTACCCCTCCTCCCCTTGGAGGGTTGCATCTTCCTGCTTCGGGGGTGGGGAGGAGGAAGGCTGAGCCCCCTCCCCACGCCAGGGAGGGGTTGGGTTAGGGGGGGCTGCGCTGGGGTCTCTCAACCCGAGATTCTTCAGCCTCTTTGGGCCGGGGGTCTCTTCCCCAGCTGGCCTTCCTCCTCCTCCTCCATCGATGGGGGACCCTCGTGAAATGAGTGGGTGGGTGGAAATCCCCTTGTCACTCACTTCCCCCCCCTCCCTCTCCACGCTGCCCGGGGGTCGTTTGGCTGGGTTTTTACACGCGGCAGGCTTCCCTTGCACGTTTGCACGCGCTGCGTGGGTAAAATCTCACCCACAGAACGGGCCAAGGTTGCTTCCTTGGGGTTGGTGAAACTCGAACCCAGCACCCTGCAAACCTTTCCGCCCTTGACTCGCGTAAGCCATCATATCTTGGTTTAAATGGGGACCCAAAACAAGCCAGCTTGATGGTGGAGGTGCCAATTCTCTCATGGATGGGCATCAAACCCCCCCCCCCCAAAAAAAAACACACGCAAAAAAAAATAAACCCCAGAAAAATTCTGCATTTTTTTTCCCTCTGCTCGACTGTTTTGAAATGTAAATGAAGAAAAGGGTGGGTGGGTGTTTGGGGAGGGGGCGCTTCAGCTGGCAGCTGGCTTTCCTATTGGACGGCTTGACTGAACCCTGGCAGCTGTTTGGCCCAATCAGGAGGGAGGAGGGCTCGCCCTGTGCCACAGCTGACTGCAAGTGGGGTGAAGCTGGCAGAGAGGAGAAATTAAAGATCAGGCAGGATCATCTGGTGGGTTTATTTATTGGGGGGCAGCCTAGAAGTGGGGAGATCCAGGTTCAGCCCGCCCCCCACCTTTGGCTGTGGGGGGGGGAGACCCAGGTTCAGCCCCCTCCCCTTTACTGGGTGGGGGTATCTCTGAGCAGGACCCTCCCCGTAAGCCAAAATTCTGAATGGGAGCCAGAATATCAAACCAATGTCTTCTGTACCAAAATTTTTTCTAACTTGAAGATGGGTGGACTTCAACTCCCAGAATTCCCCAGCCAGTTTGGGGAATTCTGGGAGTTGAAGTCCACCCATCTCGAAGTCCTCAAGTTTGAAAAACTTTCCCCCCCCCCTGCAATACTGCTTTCCTTCCAGGGACCCAACCTCGGACAAACCAAACCATGATTCTCTCTCTCCCACCCAAAATCCAGGTTTGAATCCAATCGCTGCATTATAAACCATCATTTCTGGGTTTGTTTGCTGTAACTCCAAGCCCTAAATCCTGGCTTAGTGAGAAAAGTCTTAGGATTGCCTCCAAATGGACATTGGCTCTTCCAAATTTATATTAGGACTTGGGTTTGGCTTGGCTCTATTAATGAAACAGGTGGGTAGCTCCTGAGCTCGTGCAGAGTGCCGCAAAGAGCCAACACGGAACGCATAAAGAGACCGACGGGGCCTGCCAAGCACAAAACCGAGCGCTCTTGCGTTTCTCACGGTGGTTTTTCTCCAGGTGTAGGGAGGAAGGTCCCATCGTCCCCAGCCTGCAGAGCCACAGGATGGGAGTTGTGATCCCACCTCTTTTTGCCAATGGGTGTTGTAATGCAATGGGATGGCCACCAGAGGGCAACCAATCATTAGGAAAGCAAAAGAAACCCCTTTCCGTAGTTTAGACTAAATTGGTTGAAAAAAATTAAACATTTTTTTAAAAAAGTTTTCTTTTTTTTTTTAAAAAAAGACTGTGCGGTATAGTGGTCAAAGCTAGAGACCAGGTGACAGCGAGTTCTAATCCCACCCTGGGTGATCTTGAAAGCCTGCCACTTTCTCTCAGCCCACGATCAATGTCCCTGAGCATGCACAGAGCGCAAACGAGCTCTGGATTCCAATTTTAGTATCTTGGATCCTGAGTTGTTGTTGTTGTTTTTAAATAAATAAAAATAAAAATAAAAGATTTGCTGCCTTTGAGCAAAACATTCCCCTTATTTTCATTTCATACACGAACCAGACACAATTTGTTCACACAACTTTAGGTCCTTAATGTTCTTAAGGAGAACACGCGTCGCGCTTCGACTGTTCGAAAACTGAGTCAAAACTTTGGCAAATTGTTCGGTCCAGAAAAGCCGCCGCAGCGCCTGGTTTTTTTTAAAAGATATTTTTGGCTCGGTTGCCCAAAAAAAGAAAAAAGGTATATTTTCACACGCACACAAACTCACACACGCTGCCCCCTCCCCTTCCTTCGCTGCCTCGGATCCCATGCCAGCTGTTTGGGTCCAAAACCCTCAATCTCGGTCTCTTCTTACTCGAAAGCGAGGCTGTAATTCCCGTCTTAATTACCGTTTTCAGCCAATTTAGCCGGAGCTCCCTAACTCTTTCCTTGGGTTCCAGGCGCATATGTTGCCGCTTTAATGAGCAGGTGCGGAGAACATGTTTACCAAACGCCTAGTTCTCATTTCTCCTCTCTTAGGGACTAGAAGCTTGTTTAATGCGGTGGAGAATTTCAAACCCACCCCTCCCCTGGGACTTTTGATTTCTGCAGAGAGACAGATGCCAGGAGGAGGGAGAAGGGCCCGGTTTCTGGATTTGCAAAACCAGGAGTAGTTTGCCAAAGCTTCCCAAAATATATTTTTAATGCTTAATTTAATTCCGGAAAGGGTGCTTCAATTCCCGCGGCGCCTGGTTCTTTGGAGTCGGTTGGAAACTTGAGAAGGCCACAATTCACTCCGCGCGGCTGAGTCCGTTAGGGCTCACCAATCGTTCTCACCATCATCCCCAGCCTGGGTCTAACCCCTAGGCAGCACTGCCTTTGGTGTCTTCTCTCCACTCTTTTAAAAGTTTTGCAGGGACATCTCTTCGGCACACCCCCGATGTCGAATTGTTTCATTTTATTTCTTGATAAATTAAATTTATATGCCATCCATCTGACCCGTCTGGCGACGCTGGACAGCTTAGAAACGCGGTACAAGGTTAAATATAAGTAGTCCTCGATTTACGGCCACGACCGAGCCCGAAAACTGTCTTGTTGCTCAGCGAGACAGGCGTTGAGTGAGTTTTCCCCCTCGTTTTACGAGTTTTCTCGCCCCGGCTGTTAAGTGAATCACTGCGGGTGTTAAGGTGAGGGACACGGTCGTTCTGCGAATCCGGCGTCCCCCCTCGCCGTCGAAGGTCGCCAAAGGGGATCGCGTGACCCCCATTGATGACCTCGGGTGCGACCGTCGTAAAACGTGAGTCTGTCGCCGAGCGCCTGAATTTCGATCGTGGGACTGCGGGGATGCTGCGTCGTTAAGTGTGAGCCGAGAGAATGCGGCAAGGGTCGTAAAGCGTGGAAAACGGTCGTGAGTCGGGGTTTTTTTTTCCCGGCGCTGTCGTAACTTTGAGCGGTCACTAAATGAACTGATGTAAGGCGAGGAATAGTTAGATTAAAACGAACAGATCTTAAGTTAAAATATTAAAAAAAAAACAAAAAAAAAACAGAATCCTGCGGGATGGAAGTGAAACCTTCTCCGTTCTTTGTTGTTTACCTGAGCAGCCATATGTCACACCTGTGTCAGGTGAGCAGGTGGGATCGTACGATGGCAAAAGAGTCTTTCGTGACTCCGTATCCCATTGTCTAGAAACGCTGTGGCAGCTGGGTCTGAAAACGGTCCCCTTCAGAGAAGGGAGCTAACATTCAATGCCGGTACTCCTCAATTTACAAGCATTTGTTTAACGACGGTTCAAAGCATCCTCGTGGTCACGTGATCCAAGTTTGGGGGGGGCTTACTATCGTGCACCTGGGGTCACGTGATTGATCTTCTGGCAAGCAAGGTCGACGGGGAAGGCCGGTTCGTTTAACCACCGGCCTCACAGACTTCACAAGGCCGCGATTCGCTTCACGACGGCGGTCATAAAACGGGGCAAGGATCTCTTAACGACGGTCTTGCTGAGCGGTAGGAATTTGGGGGGGGTGTCAGTTGCGGCCGTACGTTGAGGGCTACCTGTGCTAACCTCGAAAGGGCGAGGATTCACTTAACAACTGCGGCCAGCAAAGTCGTAAAATGGGGCGAGCCTCAACTTACCACTGGCTTGCTGAGCGTTTCAGCCTCAATTGTGGTCGTAAGTTTGAGGACTGCCCAAGACTTAGAAAGTGGATTTTGAGTCTTGAATTAAATCAAGTCGGGTTTGCCAAGTCAATTCCGGACGTTTGCAAGTAGGATTTGGAAGAAATTTTATCTGGAACTCTTTTGTGGTGATTTGGGGAGGGAGGGGAGCCTCGATCCACTGGGAGCGAGGACGGGGGTCTCGGTGTTCCCACCTGCAGTGTCTCTTGACCTCAGCCCCCTTTAAGACGGGTGACTTCAACTCCCAGAATTCCCCAGTCAGCCCTGTGCTTTTTTTTCCTCTTTACCTCCTAGAGCAGAGAGATTGCAGAGGAAGGGATTAGAAGAGAGTATGCAGTTGAGCCAGGACGGGGGTCTCGGTGTCCCCACCAGCAGTGTTTCTCAACCTCAGCCCCCTTTAAAATGGGTGGACTTCTACTCCCAGAATTCCCAGCCAGCTATTCCTGTGCTGTTCTTTCTCTTTACCTCCTAGAGCGGACAGATTGCAGAGGAAGGGATTAGAAGAGAGTATGCAGTTGAGCCAGGACGGGGGTCTCGGTGTCCCCACCAGCAGTGTTTCTCAACCTCAGCCCCCTTTAAAATGGGTGGACTTCTACTCCCAGAATTCCCAGCCAGCTATTCCTGTGCTGTTCTTTCTCTTTACCTCCTAGAGCGGAGAGATTGCAGAGGAAGGGATTAGAAGAGAGTATGCAGTTGAGCGAGGATGGGGGTCTCGATGTCCCCACCAGCAGTGTTTCTCAACCTCAGCCCCCTTTAAAATGGGTGGACTTCTACTCCCAGAATTCCCCAGCCAGCCATCCCTGTGCTGTTCTTTCTCTTTACCTCCTAGAGCGGAGAGATTGCAGAGGAAGGGATTAGAAGAGAGTATGCAGTCCACAATGGGCATACACATCAAAAGGAATGCATTAGCGTCAGGGAATTCTGGGAGTTGAAGTCCACCCGTTCTCAAGAGGTTGAGAAACACTGCCAGGCAGCCATGCCCAATAGGAGCAAACTCCAGCCCGGGCACAATTGATACCCCCCACCCCCCCAAGTTGTGGGGAATGTTCCCGACCCCCTCCACACCATGCTTGAGGTGAATGTAGGAGTTGTTGGTTTATGCGCTCCCTTTACTTGCTTTGCAGGTGTGCAAAACAGGAAGTTGTTCACACACCCCTCGAAAAGAGGTGGGTGGGGGGGCGTTCCCACTTCCGGGGGTGCAACGTTAGGGGTTTAAGCAGGGAAGAGTTTGAAGGGCCCCTCGCCCTCTGATCTTACTTGAGGCAGATTTCATTGCCCATAATCGGTGCTGTGGTTAATCTCGTGTGCGAAGATTTGTTTAGCGACCGTTTGACACGGAAAAAAGTGACTTATGAAGAGTTCTTGCTTTTAGGACGGTCCCAGCATCCCCACGAACCTTGGATCGAAATTCAGGTGCTTGTACAAAGTAGTCCTCAACTTACGACCACAACTAAGCCCAAAATGTAGGTTGCTAAGTGAGTTTTGCCCCAATTTTCCGATGTTTCTTGCCACCGTTGCTAAGCGAATCGTTGCCGTTCTTAAACGAGTAACGTTGTTAAGTGAATCTGGCTTCCCCGTTGACCTTGCTTGTCAGAAGGTTGCGCAACGCGATCCAGGACACTGCGACCGTCATAAATAGGAATCATTTGCCAAGCAACTGAATCTTACGTGAAAAATAGGTAAAATTTAGGTAAGGGTGAAAAATGGTCCTTAGTCACTTTTTTCAGTGCCGTTGTAACTTTGAATGTTCACTGAACATTGTAAGTCGAGGACTACCTCGTCTTAACAACCGCATGATTCCCTTAACGTTCGTGGCAAAACTGTCAAGACAATTGGGTGCGACTCACTTAACTGTCCCCTTGCTTAACAACAGCAATTCTGGTCATAAGCCGAGGACTCCCCGTACGACGTCAATGAAAAATGTGACTTACAACCAGTCCTCGCCCTTGCGACCACTGCAGTATCCCCCCCCCCCGCTTCTCCACACGATCAACATTCCGACAAGCAAAATCGAGAGGAGGAGCCGCCATTCGTTTAACGACGGTCCCAAAAATTGTTGTGTGCGCCATTTTATATTTGTTTGGCCGAGAAACATTTGACGTCTACGCCTAAAACGATGCCCCCGAGGCACCTGGCAATCTCAGCCACCGCTGTCTGGTGCCTTTCCAGACCGGCTAGTATGATGGGAGTCGGCGTCGGGCGTACCCGGAGGGCACCTCGTTGGGGAAAGATAGACCTCGTAAATTTGGCTTACGGCCTTTGTGTGTGCGCGTGTGTGTGTACACGGAACACGCCCCAGGCGCAGCCAGGCGTGCTTGGAGGTTGCTGGGGGCCTCCGTTGCGGTGGGTGAATGATTAACCTGCACGTACCTTTGCTCTCACCTGGAGACAGGTGTGCCCCCCCTCCCTCCTTTGCTCTCCATCTGTCCGCCCTGCCCGGTTGCGCCTGGTAATATTCCTCCATGCCAGGTTTTTGTTCTTTGTGGTCTCCTTCCCATCCCATCCGCAGGGAGGGAGAGGCAGCCACAGCGGCCCACGCAAACCCGCTCACCCCCCCCTCCACGCCCCGCTCGCACCTGGCAACTCCAGGGCCCTGGCGCCGTTTTTGCCAACCCGTCCCGCGTCAAGACGAGTTCGGGCAGTTGCTCCCAGTTTGCGGCCGCGGGGGGAGGGAAAAGGGCCTGCCAGGCGGGAAGGAGTCCTCGGCGGCAACCTGTATTTCCAGCTCGGGCATTGCAATCCAGTGGTAGGGAGTTCCGCAGGCGAAGTGGCGTGCCAGGCGACGCCAGGCGACGCCGGGCTCCTGCGTGGGTAGGCTTTTCAAGGGGGGGGGAGGAGGAGAGCTGCTTTTGCAAACTCGCCGGGGGCCGAACGGGGAGAAGGTGAGCGGAGAGGGGGGGGAGTCCCAAGTCTTGGCGGAGAACCCGGAGGCGGCTTCCAGTCGTGCCCATCCCCGGTGGTGAAGTGGAAAACCGGCGGCCTTTTTTTTTTTCCAATCCGTGCAATTGAGGCCTGGTCCGGAGATGCGCAAAACACCCCCTCCGAGGCAGGCAACAGCCACAATTGCATTACTCTGCCCGCTTGGAGCATGAGCTCCTGAGCTCGTGCAGAGTGCGTTTCCTTTCCGGGAGGGGCCTTGGGCCCTGGGGCTTGCCAAGTTCTGGCAGCCCCAGGGCTTGGAGAGGAAGTGGCGATGCGCTTGTGCTTCCTCCTGGCACACTCCGGCATTCGCACCCACATGGGGTGTGGGGGTGCACACTCACAAGGGAGGGGGAGGGAAAGGACGGGGAGGGGGGGGGGAAGGCCGGAGCCTGCTCAGCTGCTGCTGTGCTTGCCTTGTTGCCATGGCAACAGCAGGCAGGCCCGGTTTGCCCTCATCCCCGGCCGGCCTATTAACTTTTCAGGCAGGATGACGTCACCGGCCGGGCAGCCAATGGCCTCGCGGCGACGGCTTTGTTGCTGGGGCGATGGGATGGGAGAGAGGGAGTGGAAGGGGGGGGGGGGCTTGGCTACAGCTGCTAAGGCCGGCACGTGCAGGCACGCACATCCACAGGGCACGCCCGGACACGCTCCCGCACACATGGAACACGCCTGCACATGCTAGGCGGGGGTGGGGAGTGAGAGAGGGGGGGGGCAAGCCGCTCTACCTGTGTGGTTGTGGCTTAATCTGCTCTCCTTTTGCCCAGGTCTCCCCAAGATATTGTTTGGCGGGACTGGATTACAGTGCCCATCCTCCCCAGCTGGGGTTAGTTGAAAGTGAGAAGATTGGGCTACTCTGCTGTGGGGTCACGGCCTAACCTGCTACCCCCCAACCCCCTTTTGCAGGCCTCCAAGATAGTCCAGGTTGCCTGGGCGGGGGTCTGGACTACAAGGCCCATCCTCCCCGGCAGTGGGAGTTAATAAGAGTCAGGCTTTGCCGGCCCTCTTCCCCCAGAGAGAGATCTACCTGTGGGGGCCTTGGCCTAACCTGGCCATCTTTTTTTAAAGATACTCCAGGTTGCCTTGAGGACTGGATTACAGGGCCCATCCTCCCCAGCTGCCTTAGCTGGGGGATGGGGGTTAATGAGAGGCAGGCTGTGGTTTGGCAGCCTTACCTGTGAGGTCTTTGGCTGCCCTACCTGTGAGGTCACAGCCTATCCTGGCCACCTTTTTCAAGTTATTCCAGGCTGCCTGGACTATGGTACCCATCTTCCCCAGCGGGCTACTGTGGGTGACGATGGGGAGGCGGCGAGTGAGGGGCAGGCTGTGCCCCTGGCAAAAGCTTTGGCTGCTCGACCTGTCGGGGTCACGGCCTAACCCAATGTTTCCAGGCCTTCAAGATATTCCAGGCTGACAAGGGGTCGGGACTACAGTGCCTATCCTCCCCAGCTGGCTGGTGTTTAGTGCTGCTAGAGGGTGCCGGATGTCCCATCCCGTCCCTCCCCCTGCCCCAAATGCATGGGGTGGGCATCAAATGGAGGGGGGGGGCATCCTTGGTCTGCCAGGATGTCCCATTGATATTCCCAGTCTCCTTCAACCTTACCCCCCCTCTGCTCATCTCCCAGCCCCCCCCAATTGCCCCCACCCCCAATCTCTAGGCTTTGCCCCAATTTCACCTCCCACCCAAATGGGGTGGGGGTCAGTCCCGATTAAGGTGGCCCCCTCCTCTTTCTCTTCCCCAGGCTGGTTAAAATCTGCCCCCCCTTTTTTTTCCTTGCCTCATGAAAGATGGACTTCCACTCCCAGAATTCCCCAGCCAGCATGCTTTAAGATATGTAGACTTCAATTCCCAGAATTCCCCAGGCAGCATGCATTAAGATGGCTGGACTTCCACTCCCAGAATTCCCCAGGCAGAATGCTTTAAGGGATGGACTTCAACTCCCAGAATTCCCCAGGCAGCATGCATTAAGATGGCTGGACTTCCACTCCCAGAATTCCCCAGGCAGCATGCATTAAGATGGCTGGACTTCCACTCCCAGAATTCCCCAGGCAGAATGCTTTAAGGGATGGACTTCAGCTCCCAGAATTCCCCAGGCAGCAGTGTTTCCCAATCTCGTCTACTTGTCTAGCTTTGCTGGCTGGGGAATGCTGGGAGTTGAAGTCCCACCCATCTTCAAGTTGCAAACTTGAGAAACTGAAGGATGGAGAACTCAGGAATTTGGGGATCGCACAATTTGGGGGTCTCGGAAAACAATCCCAACGGGACTGAGAAACCCAAGGGGGTCTCTGTATGAATAACCCCCCCCCCCTTTTTTTTTTCGTTTTAGGGCTCCCCACTTGCCTCCCAGGCCAGGGACTCATTCCTCTTCGGCCAGCGAGACACGGTGAGTGCAGCTGTGCACCTCCTCCTCTTCCTCATTTTCCGTCGGAGCTGGGCCTCATTTCCCAGAATTCCCCCTCCCTCTCTCGGAGGTGGGGAGGGAGGACTGCAATTCCCATCAGCCTCCAGGTCACTAGGTACTTTGGTGTGTGTGTGTGTGTGTGTGTGTGTGTGTGTCACCCTTAAGCTTAGGAGGAAGGCTAATTTGCCCGTTTTAAAATATTGTTTTACTGGGCAGTCCTCGACTTATGACCACAATTGGGATGGGAATTCCGGTTGTATGTCGTTGCGGTTGTAGGTCGAGGCACCACATAAATGGACCTGGTTTTTTTCAACTGGCTATTCGGCAAATCTCACGGTCGTAAGTCGAAATCCACTTTCCTGAATGGGCATTTTTTGCTGGTTTAACAAGTGGTCATAAATCGAGGACTATCTATATATAGGTGGAATAATCATAATAAAGGTCATCCTTGATTTATGGCCGGATGGACCCTCCTCCGTGCATGTCAAACCCTCAGCAACTGACCCACATTTACGACCGTTTGCAATGTCCC
This sequence comes from Pantherophis vulpinus, assembly GCA_037215915.1. Taxonomy (NCBI): domain Eukaryota; kingdom Metazoa; phylum Chordata; class Lepidosauria; order Squamata; family Colubridae; genus Pantherophis; species Pantherophis vulpinus. Next base: position 2,502,061 of record JAXLNS010000009.1, read on the forward strand.
CCAGTTACGTCAGTACGTTTTACGACGGTTTTCCCGAAAACTGGCGTTCACATCGGGTTTGGGACAAATCCGCCCCCTAGCGAGCCACGGATTCACTTAACAACCACAGCATTCACTTTACAACTCCTGCCCAGATGTCGATGACCCGATTTACGACTATGAGAGTCAGACTCCGTTATGGTCATAAATCAAGGACTACCCGGAATAACGATAACCAAAGACCAGGAAGTCAAGACTGGGGGCTGAGGCAGAGAGTGGGGGTACTATAGCAGCAGCTGTGGGCGATTGGAAGGATCCCATGGCTTCTACAGGCAGTCCTCGGTTTACGACCCCAACTGGGCCCAAAATTTATGTCACTAAGTGAGATATTGGTCATCCTTGCGTTATGACCATGATTTGAGCCCCAAATTTATGTTGCTCGGTGAAAACATTTGTTAAGTGAGTTTTGCCCCGTTTTACGACTTTTCTGGCCACCGTTGTTAAGTGAATCGCTGCAGTTGTTAAGTCAGTCACCCAGTTGTTAAGCAAATCCAGCTCCCCCAATGACTTTGTTCATTGCAAAAGCAGATCACAGGACACAAACACATACACCCCCGGGACGCCACAACCGTCATAAATATGAGCCAGTTGCCACGCGTCCCAACTTTTGATCCCGTGACTGCGGGGATTGCTGCAACGGCCGTAAGTTTGAGAAAGGGAGGTCGTAAGTGTGAGAAAGGGCTCCTAAATCTCTCTTTTTTCCGGTGTCGTTGGAAACGGTCACTATAACCGAATGGTTTTAAGTCGGGGACTTCCCCTAGGTGAGCGGAGAGGGCCGAATAAATGGGGAGGGGGGGTCTCCATCCTCTCTCCTCCCACCCCCTTACCTCCGTGGGGGGCAAAGCCTCCGGCTGGGAGGGAGAGGAAGGTGAGCCCCCCCCCCTCTCCTCCCCATTAAAAGAGATTTTGCAAAAGAAAGGATTTAAGGTGAGCTTTTAAGGGCTGCTGGGATCTATGGCCAGGGGGACGGATGTGTGTGGGGGGGCTCAATGGGGCAGGGGTCTCCAACACCTGTTTCTATTACCACCCCCCTCCTCCTCTTCCTCCTCCAGCCCCCCCCTCTCTTCCCTACCTTGCCTTCCCTTTGCGAGCAGCTTACATAATGGCCACTCTTTCGGCTGTCCTGATTTGAACTTTTCGGGCTCTCTTGAAATTGGCAAAGCAGAACGAGAAAAGAGGGGAAGGAGGGAGGGAAGGAAGGAAGGAAGGGAAGAAGGGGAAATTGCGTGGGGCAGCAAGGCCGCTGCGGATTGGGATCTGCCGCTCCCCCCCCCCCCCCGAAGCCGTCAGAGAGACGAAGAAGAGGAGGAGGAGGAAGATCCGGCTGGAAACCGGGGATGTGGGTATGTGGGTCAGATTTGACGGCAACAAGGGACAGCGTTGGGTTGGCTGCAAAATGCGTGTTCTTTCTTGGGGAGGATGGGGGGGGGAATTGGGAATCTCCCCCCCCTTTCAATCTGCTTTGACCTCTGCTTCTTATCTCCAAGGGGGGGAGGGAGGGAGGGGGGGAGGGCTCACCCCTCCTAAGAAACCAGAACGGAGGCAAATCTCTCTTTAAGACAATCTTTTGCCGCTTCCTGTCATTGTCGTCGTCCCCCGTGGCGTACAGGTGATCCTCGACTTACGATTGTCATTGAGCCCAGCCTCTCTGCTGTTAAGCCAGGCGTCGGTTCTGTGGGTTTGGCCGCGTTTGACGAGCTTGCTCGCTGTTAAATGAAGCAGTGCCAGTTTGATGAGTTGGTCACCCGGTTGTTAAGTGAATCGCTTTCTGCCCCCCCGCCTCCCGCCCATTGCTGGTTGGAAGGTCGCAAAAGAGGATCGGCTGACCTCTTCCACCCCACCCCACCCCACCCGGGATGCTGCGACCGTCATAAATACGAGTCAGCGGCCGAGCGTCTGAATTGTGATTGGGTGAATGCTGCAAAGGTCGTAAGTGTGAAAAACGGTCGTAGGTCTCTTTTCTCAGGGCCCTTGTGATTTCGGACCGGTCGCTCAGCAAGTTGTAAGTCGAGGACGACCGGCAATTGGCAAGAAAAATGGCAAAAAATAAATAGGTAAATTTATTTGAGGCCGAGCCAGAGATTTTCCTCGTACCTCCTGCCCCCACCCCAAATAAAATGGGTAGGGGGAGGGGAGGGGTCTGAGAATCTAATCAGGGCAGGGTCAGGAATCTATTTTTTTGGGGGGGGGGCAGGACTTTTGCAGAAACATGAGCCCTGGGAGAGGAGGCAGGAAATAGGAGGGAGACAAAGGGTGCGTGTGTGAGAGAAAGAGAGAGAAAGAGAGAGGAGGGGGAGGGAAAGAAAGAGAGAGAGAGAAAGAAATAGAGGGACAGAGGGAGAGGGGAGAGAAAGAGAGAGATGGGGAGGGAGAGAAAGAGTGAAAGAAAGAGAAAGAAAGAAAAGAAAGAAAGAAAGAAAGAAAGAAAGAAAGAAAAAAGGAAGGAAAGAATGAAGAAAGGAAGAAAGGAAAGAAGGCAGGCAGGCGAGAAATAGAGAGGGAGAGAGAAACAGAAAAAATAGAAAGGGGGAGAGAGAAATTGGGGAGAGAGAGAGAGCGAGAAAAAAAGAAAGGAGAGAGAAAAAAGTGAGAGAAAAAAGAAAAAAGAATGAAGGAAGGAAAGAAGGCAGGCAGGCGAGAAATAAAGAGATAGGGAAAGAAAAAAAATAGAAAGGGGGAGAGAAAGATTGGGGAGAGAGAGAGAGAAAGAGCGAGAAAAAAGAAAGGAGAGAGAAAAAGAAAGAAAGAGAAAAAAGGAAGAAAAGAATGTAGGAAGAAGGCAGGCAGGTGAGAAATAAAGAGAGGGAAAGAAAAAAATAGAAAGGGGGAAAGATTGGGGAGAGAAAGAGAGCAAGAGAAAGAAAGGAGGGAGAGAAAGAGCGAGAGAAAGAGAAAGGAGGGAGAGAAAAAGAAAGAGAGAAAGGAGAGAGAGAGAGAGAAAGAACAAGAGAAAGAAAGGAGGGAGAGAGAGAGAAAGAAAGAGAGAGGGAGGGGCCGGGGTCTCCATTTTGCCCCTAACTCTTGGCCGCATCTGTTCCTCTCCCGGTGCAGTGTGGTCAGAGGTGGGGTGAAAGGTTGTGGGGAGGGGGATTACGTGGCCTCCGCACGTGCCCAGTTGCTGGGTAACCCAGGGTGGGGGATTGGGGGGGGGTCTCTCCTCCCCTGCTCTCTCTCTCTCTCTCCATTCAAGCCCCAGCTATAAATATTTGCCTGGGTGCCCCCCTGGGACTTGCTAGCAGAGGTGGGATGGGGGGGGGGTTCCCCACCCTGGCAGTGGGAGTGGGCTCCTCCTGCTTGCCAGCTGACGGGGAAGCCCCCTTCTTCCCCACCCACCCTGCTCCCGGATTGGTCCTCTGGATCTGGGGGGGGGGAAGGAGTAATAGGAGTAGGCACTCACAGCCCCCTCCCCTCTCCTGCAACTGTCCATAAGCAGACTCAATTCTGCTTATCGCGGAGGTCTTGGGGGGGGGGTCCAGCTTCCCCTGTTACCCCCCCCACTCAGGTTTTTTTTTTTACTTCCCAGAAATGGGCCTGATTAGTGTGGGAGAATTCGAACTCGGAGCCCCTCTCAAGCTGCCTGTGGTGGAGGGGGGGGAGGAGGGCTTCCATTGGCCTCAGGGCAGCATGGCTGCCTCCTTGATTTAGAGGGAAGGACCCCCTCTTCCCCACCCCCGCATCTGTAGTCCTCGACTTACGTCCACAATGGAGCCCGCCGTTTCTGTCGTTAAGCGCGACGTTTGTTCCAGTTGAGTGTGGCCTGCCACCTTTGACCCGCCTTTCTGGCTGCCGTCGTTAAACGGATCGCAGCCGTTGCTAAAAGTTAGTGACACCGGTCGTTAAGTGAATCTGGCATTGGGGAGAACGGCACAGCGGACTGGCGTGTGAAGCAAGGCGTGAAGCAGTTTGCGTCTCTTGAACCCGCAACTGGGAAACCGAACCCGGGAATTCTAGCGCGAAGGCGTTCTGCGCGTGCCCGTTGGCACTGCCAGGCGCAGCTGGGCACGGGGGCTCTCGGCTGCTTAGTGGCGCAATGGCTGGCACCCTCAGTCTCAAGTCACAGGGATGCCAGCTGCTTTCATGTGGACTTCGCCACGCCATGGGGGTGATAATGCCACCCTGGTAAGCACGTTGGCACTGCCCCGTCGTGGGTGCCCATTACGTCGCCAATCTGGGAATTTTCGGCCATTAGCATGCTGGGGCGCCTGATAGCAGCGGTCCTAATGTGGGGGTTTGCAGCCCGTAGATTTTTAAAAATGTTTTGAAGTGTGTTGCCCCATTGTGCCCACTTTCTTACAGAATACGCGGAGGTGGAACAGACCTCGGAGGTCTTCTAGTCCAACTCCCAGAATTCCTCAGCCGCTTTAAGGCTTATGGACTTCAAATCCCAGAATTCCTCAGCCGCTTTAAGGCTTGTGGATTTCAACTCCCAGAATTCCTCAGCCGCTTTAAGGCTTGTGGCCTTCAACTCCCAGAATTCCTCAGTCATTTTAAGGCTTCTGGCTTTTAACTCCCAGAATTCCTCAGCCGCTTTAAGGCTTGAGGCCTTCAAATCTCAGAATTCCTCAGCCGCTTTAAGGCTTGAGGCCTTCAACTCCCAGAATTCCTCAGCCGCTTTAAGGCTGGTGGCCTTCAACTCCCAGAATTCCTCAGCCGCTTTAAGGCTTGAGGCCTTCAAATCTCAGAATTCCTCAGCCGCTTTAAGGCTTGAGGCCTTCAACTCCCAGAATTCCTCAGCCGCTTTAAGGCTGGTGGCCTTCAACTCCCAGAATTCCTCAGCCGCTTTAAGGCTTGAGGCCTTCAAATCTCAGAATTCCTCAGCCGCTTTAAGGCTGGTGGCCTTCAACTCCCAGAATTCCTCAGCCGCTTTAAGGCTTGAGGCCTTCAAATCTCAGAATTCCTCAGCCGCTTTAAGGCTTGAGGCCTTCAACTCCCAGAATTCCTCAGCCGCTTTAAGGCTGGTGGCCTTCAACTCCCAGAATTCCTCAGCCGCTTTAAGGCTGGTGGCCTTCAACTCCCAGAATTCCTTAGCCGCTTTAAGGCTTGAGGCCTTCAACTCCCAGAATTCCTCAGCCGCTTTAAGGCTGGTGGCCTTCAACTCCCAGAATTCCTCAGCCGCTTTAAGGCTTCTGGCCTTCAAATCCCAGAATTGAAATGAAGATGGGGGGGTAGGGTGTTGGATGGTGCCTGGCCATTTCAAAAGGGGGTCACCCTGACCCTTCCCCTCTTCCTCCTGCACTAGGATGCCCTCCCCTCCCCCACACGTGCCCTGCCATTGGTGCCCCCCAACCCTCCCCCCATTTGGGTTTTCAGGAAATTGGCTTGTTCCAAGAACCTCTTTTTCTTCTTCTTCTCCCTCCTTCCCTTTTTCTTCCCTCTCCTCTTCTTTTTCTTATTTCCTTCTGACTTCTCTCCCTCTTCTTCCTTCCCTCTCTCCTCTCCCTCCCTCTCCTTCTTGCTTCCCTCTCCTCCCTTCCTCTCTCCTCCCTTTCATTTTTTCTTTCTTTCTTTTTCTGCCTCTCAACTTCTTCCTTCCTTCCTTCCTCTCCCTCTCTCCTCCTTTCCTTTTCTTCCCTTCCTCCCTCCCTCTCCTTTCCCTTTCTCTCTTCCCCTTCCTTCAATCTCCCTCCCTCCTGCCCTCCCTGTTCTCCCTCTCTTCTGTCTTCCTTCCTTCCTACCTCTCCTCCTTCCCCTTTCTCCCTCTCTCCTTTTTTCTTCCTTCTCCTCCCTTCCCCTTCTCTCCTTCCTTCCTTCTCCTTCTTTCCATTTCTTCCCTTCCTTCCTCTCCTTCCTTCCCTTCCTCTCCTCTCTTCCCTCTCTCCTCCTTTCCCTTTCTCCTTCTTTGCTCTCCTCCCTTCCCTTGCTCTCCTCCCTCCCTCCCTTCCCCCTCTCTCTCCTCCTTTCCATCTCCCTTCCCTTCCTCTCCTTCCTTCTCTCTCCTTCCTCCCCTCTCTCCTCCCTTCCCTTTCTCCCCTCCTATGCTCTCCTCCTTTCCCTTTCTCTCCTCCCTCCCTTCCTTTCCCTCTCTCCCCTTCTTTGCTCTCCTCCCTTCCCTTTCTCCCCTCCCTTCCTCTCCTTCCTCCTTCCCTTCCCCCTCTCTCCTTTCCATCTCCCTTCCCTTTCTCCTTCCTTCTCTCTCCCCCTTCTTTGCTCTCCTCCCTTCCCTTTCTCCCATTCTTTGCTCTCCTCCTTTCCCTTTCTCTCCTCCCTTCCTCCCTTCCTTTCCCTCTCTCCCCTTCTTTGCTCTCCTCCCTTCCCTTTCTCTCCTCCCTTCCTCCCTTCCTTTCTCTCTCTCCCCTTCTTTGCTCTCCTCCCTTCCCTTTCTCTCCTTCCTTCCTTCCTCCCTCCCTCCCTCCCTTCCCTCTCTCCTCCTTTCCCTTTCTCTCCTTCCTTCCCCTCCTCCCTTCCCCCTCTCTCTCCTCCTTTCCATCTCCCTTCCCTTTTTCTCCCTCTCCTTCTTTCCCTCTCCGCTCCTTTGCTCTCCTCCTTTCCCTCTCTCCCCTTCTTTGCTCTCCTCCCTTCCCTTTCTCTCCTCCCTCCCTCCCTTCCCTCTCTCCTCCTTTCCCTTTCTCCCCTTCCTTCCTCTCCTCCTTTCCATCTCCCTTCCCTTTTTCTCCCTCTCTCCCCTCCTTTGCTCTCCTCCTTTCCCTTTCTCTCCTTGCCTGGCGGGGCCCGGGGCGGCTGAACCCGAGCTCTCTCTCTCTCTCTCTCTCTCTCTCTTTCTTCCCTTCCTTTCCTCCCTTCCTTCCTTCCTCGCTTGCCCTCCGCCAGCGGGCTCTCCAGCACATGTGTGAGCGCGCTGGGAACATGGAAGCGGGGCCGCCTTGTGCCGGAAAGGGAGGGGGCGGAGGAGGATATGTCTGGGCTGGGGAAGGGGGGGGGAGGGAGGGAGGGAGGGGGCTGGGCACGGAACACAACCCTCATTTCTTTGTTTGAGTAGAGAGGGGGGGGGGGGCGCAGCCGAGCCGAGCCAGCCAGAGAGACTTAGCGGAGAGGATCGCGCTGGATTTACCCCGCTCCGCTCCCCGAAGAAGAAGAAGGAGAAGAAGAAGGAGGAGGAGAAGAAGGAGGAGAAGCCAGCTCGGCCCTCGCTTTAATATTATTATTATTATTATTATTATTATTTGGCGGGGGGAGGGGGCTTTTTTCCCTCCCCCACCTCCTCTCCTTCTTTTCTTCCTGCCCTTCCGATTTCTTTCTTCTTCTTCTCCTTCTTTTTTTCTCTCTCTCTCATTCTTTCTTCCCTCGGAGGAAAGAAGAGAAGAGAAGAGAGGGAGGCTGGTGGGGGGTGTGTGTTTTTTTATGTGTGTTTTTTTGGGGGGGGGAAGAAAATCCACAGCTTTTTTTTTTTTTGTTCCTTTTTTTTTTTTTGGTGTGTGTGTGTTTCCCAGCCAGGCGAGGGGAGAGAGACCCTCGAGGGGTTCCCCCCCCCACATCCCCAAAATCATAGCCGTCCTTTTCTGCAGGTAATGTTGGTCTCTTTTTCTTTCTCTCTCTCTCTCTCTCTCTCTCTCTTTCCGCACCCCTCTTTCTTTTCCTCTCCTCCGCTGTCTGTCTGGCGCTCTCCCCCCCTTTTTTTTTCTTTTATTCCCCTCTCTTTTTCTCTCTCGTTTCTTTTTTTTTCCCCCCCTTTGGGTGGGTGGGCGCTGGACTGAACCGACCCTGTTTGATGGGGGGTGGGGGGGTGGACTAGGGAGGGGGTCTCGGGCAAAGGGGCTTGTGGGGGCAGCCCTGTGTGTGTGTATGTTTGTGTGTTATGCTTCCTGCCTGCTTTGTTATTGGGTGGGAAGAAAAGTGAAGGGACGGGTGGAGGAAACCCCCACCCCCAAGTCTGGCACAGGCCTGGCCTCCCTCCCCCCCACCTCCTCCGGCCGGGTGGGTGGGTAGGTGGGCAGGCTGGGTGCTGCGGCCACTCCTGTCTCGGTGGCACCCAGATGCCCCCCTGGACGAGAGACCAGCTGGCTTGGCTTGGCCGCAGCAAAGACCCCGCTCTCGCTTCCAGGCCTGCCCGGTTACCTTCAAATTGGGATGCCCGGAGCCCATCCAAGGAGGGTGGCAGGAGGGGCAGAATTCGCACTTGGCACTCCTCTTGAGTTGCTGCTATCCTGAGCTGGGGGTCCCAGGCGGGCAGGAACTTGCCAGTGGCCTGACCCGAAGCGGGGAAAGGATCTTTTGTACCTTCTTTGGAAATTTGGCATCCTTATGGGCCCGGGGTCCGTCTCCGTGACAACAAACCAGGATCTGGCCCGGAGGGTCTTGAGTTCGAGGGCAGTTGACAGGGCCCCTGCCCAGCAGCTGCCTTCTTCCGGCTTCTTATCCTTATCCTTGTTGGGATAGCTCAGCAGCGGGCACCCTGCGAGACCAACTCAGGATCCAGCAAACCAGGAATGGTGGTTGTAAGGTTAGATTGGAGGGAGCCCCTTCCCCTGGGTTTGTTAGGATCGGGGGCAAATCCGGGGCGATGATGGATGGGGGGCGGAAAGTTGCGAGTTGTTAAGTGGTTCCTCTTAACAGCTCCAGTGGATCTGGTCCCTTTGGGAGCCCAGCTCTGAACGGAGGATCCGGTAGGAAAGGGATCTCTCTTTTTTTGGTGCCTGCTGATTTTAATCCCTTTCTCCACCTGGGGACACAATGAGCGTGGACCCACACTTCGGTTGTGCCAGCTTCCAACTTTGCAGGACGGTCCAAAAATGTGCTGCGTTTTTTGTGTACTTTGGGGGAAAATCAGACAAAAGGGGAAGGGGCTTGAAAGAGCCCGATTGGGGCAGACGTGGGGGGGGCACCAGGGGGATGTGTGGGAGGGGTGCAGCGTTTTGGGAGAGCTGAGTTGTGTGACTTTGGGGAGGGGGGGGTTTGCTGAGGATTGTGGCTTGAGAGGAGGGTCTCGCCGGCCAGATTGGAAGAAGTTTTGGGGTGCGGAAAGTTTTGCCGTGGGTTTCCAATGCATTGGGAGGAACTGGGGGGGGGGGGAGAAAAAAAATGGGAATTATATTTGAATTGTCAATCGGATTCGGACCTGGGATTGGCGGTCATTGGAGCTTGGAAATCGGACAGTGATGGATGAGAAGGGGAGGTGGATCCGGAGACATTTTGTAGGCCGTGGAAGTTGGGGTGAACTCGGCCGAGGGGGTCTGTCTGTTTACAATTAAATGGGGAGGGGGCGGGCCACCCCGGCTTCGGCTTCCTTGCTCAGCCAGCCTTGACTTTCCGGCATCTGGGGACGGTGGGCTTGAGGGGTGGGTGCCCGCCAGAGGGAGAAAGAAGGAACTTTGCCCACGGAAAACCCGTGCCAAGCCAAAAAAATAAAAAAGAGAGAGAGAAAAGGGCTGTGTTGTTGAAGGGCAGAATTGGGGTGGGTGGGTTTGGGGTAGAAGTGCATGTGGGGGGGGGAGGTCGGTGTGAGTTAGAGGAAGTCTGTGAAAATGAAACGGGGCATTGTCTTGGTGTCTTGTTTTCCCGCAGCGGTTACAAAGACGGGCAGGACTCCTGAGCATGTACAGAGTGTTCTTTTTTATTTTTTGGGCATGGGGGGGGGACGGGGACGGGACCTGGCAGGTTGAGGTAGTCTGGAAGTTCGGCGGCAGATGGTGGGACTGGGGAGGGGGGGTGAGGAGGGGAGGGGTGTCTCTGCCCCGGCTGCTCGCTGGTGTTCCCCTCCATCCAGGTGTTTAAAAAAAAGGGGTGCCTGGCCCTTTAAGAGTGCCCAGGTGAGACGGGCAGGGTGTGTGCAGCCAGGCAAGGAAGGTGGCACCAACCGGTCGGGCAGGCAACCACCGAATCTCCTCGCGAGCGGGCGCTGAGGACGGGACAAGCAGACGGGCCAGGCCAGGTGAGGCCCCTGGGCCGAATTTTGCTCTGGGGGGGGGTGTTTTTTTGGGGGGGGGACGTTGAGGTCCCCCTGGTGTGTGTGTGTGTGTGTGTATGCAGAGATTTTCTTAATTTCTTTTTCCTTGTGCTTTTAAATCGATGCGGTCTGTGCGCGAGAGCGGGGTCCCCTCGCTCAGCTAAAAAAGGGGGGGCAGGCAGAAAATGGGGGGGCGGACGGGGTCTCTCCTTCCCGTCCCCACCCCCTCCCCAGAATGGCTTTTGAACCGCTCACTTTCTGACACTGTTGCCCCAAGAATGAGGGGGGGGGGGCAGTGGCATTGGGTGCCACAGTGGCAGGCCTCTCGTGGGTCACGTGAGGTCATCGAGACGGTTCTCTGAGGATGAATGAGATATGTGTACACCCCCACCCCCTACCCCCCCAGAAATTTTCTCACGGAGAAAATTTCCCCCCAGAAATTTCCTGCGGAGGGAAGGCAGCCCTTGGGGTTCTCCTCCTCGCACCCCCTTTTTCAAGTGGCGGGACGTGGGCAGAGTGCCACGAAAGGGGGGGGTGGGCTTCTGAATCAGAACAAACTTGGTTGAGAACCGCGAAGCAGAGGGGGGGCGGAGGCTACCACAGGTGCCCAATCGGGCACCTCCGGCAGACCTGGATGACGGTTCCCATCCCACACCCCAGCTGCCATTCTGGGGGCGCGTCAGCCCTGCCCCGGGTGTCTTTCCGATTTCCGGGTGATTTGCATTTTCCCTAGCCTGGGAAAGGGAAAGGGAACCCGAGACCGGTTGTGAAATCATTTTGCACAATTGGGAAGCACGTTTGTGCGATTGTGGCTTCGGCTGAATTGTGGGCAGCGTTCCCTCCTTGGCTTGAGTTCGGGCTTGGCTGATGATGATGATGATGATGATGATGGGCTGTGGGGAAAACCGTTTGCGTGTGTCTCTTGCGTTAAACACCCACTCAACTCTCGGAACGGATTTTTTTTTTTTAGACAGGCGATCCCTGCGAATGTTGTTTGAAACGTCATCAAAGCAGGTTTATATATATATATATATATATATATATATATATATATATATTTGTTTTCTCAGGTTTTCGCAGGTGTTTGTATGCAGGTCTTTGGTTATTCGGGTCTTCTCCCACATAAAATTGGAAGTGTCTTGGCGACGTTTCGACGAAGTCTCATTCGTCATCTTCAGGCTGGTGTTCTCGGCTTCGTGCTTCCAGGAGCAATTTCCCCCCAGAAATTTCCTGCGGAGGGAAGGCAGCCCTTGGGGTTCTCCTCCTCGCACCCCCTTTTTCAAGTGGCGGGACGTGGGCAGAGTGCCACGAAAGGGGGGGTGGGCTTCTGAATCAGAACAAACTTGGTTGAGAACCGCGAAGCGGGGGGGGGGGGGGCGGAGGCTACCACGGGTGCCCAATTGGCTCCTGGAAGCACGAAGCCGAGAACACCAGCCTGAAGATGACGAATGAGACTTCGTCGAAACGTCGCCAAGACACTTCCAATTTTACGTGGGAGAAGACCCGAATAACCAAAGACCATATATATATATATATACCTTTTTCCCCCAAAATAAGACCTCCCCTGATAATAAGCCCACTCGGGCTTTTGAGCGCATGGCAATAAGGCCAAGCGCTTATTTCAGGGTTCAAAAAAAATATAAGACAGGGTCTTATTTTCGGGGAAACACAGTATCTAATATATTATATTATATATCTCAAATATATATGTGTGTGTGTGTAAAAAAAGAAGCAGACATACGGCGAACTCTGGAATTTAAGATTTTAACATTTTTAAAGAATTACACAGAAAAACACACCTGCTTTGATGACAGATGTATGATGATAATACTGTGTTTTCCCCGAAAATAAGACCCTGTCTTATATTTTTTGGAACCCCGAAATAAGTGCTTGGCCTTATTTTTTTGGGGGGGGTCCTTATTTTGGGGCGCATGGAGCAAGACGGGGCTCCTCTTGCCGTCTTATCTGATCTCCAGCTCTGCAATTAAATATTTTTGGAGAGGGCTTATTTTCGGGGGGGAGGCTTATTTTAGCACATGCGCTCAAAAGCCCGATTGGGCTTATTATCAGGGGAGGTCTTATTTTCGGGGAAACAGGGTCTGTCTATCTATCTATCTATCTATCTATCTATCTATCTATCTATCTATCTATCTATCTATCTATCTATCTATCTATCTATCTATCTATCTATCTATTATCTGTCTGTCTCTATCTACCTATCATCCATCCATCCATCCATCCATCCATCCATCCATCCATCCATCCATCCATCTATCATCTATCTATCTATCTATCTATCTATCTATCTGTTACCGTCCGTGTGTAAAATCAGGCATTTCGTAGAATGCTAAAAATTGGGACGTCGAAATACGAAACGCTTATGTTTCTATGTGGGTCTCTCTATGGGTCTGTTCCAGCAGTGGGTTTCGCATGATGTTACTACAGGTTCGCCGTGTGCGCGCTCGCTTTCTGCGCACGCATGCCCAGTCTGCGCTCACGCCTGCCTTCCGCGTATGCGCCCGGGCTCAAAAACATGCCGAAATAGGACGGCATGGAGCCGGGGAGTGTGGGCCGATCCACCCGGGATTTCCGCAACCGGTACGGGCGAACCGGTGTGAACCGGCTGAATATCACCCCTTGTCTGTTCCCTCTCTCCAGATAATTACAGGTAGTCCTCGACCTTACGACCACAATTGAGCCCAAAGATTGCGGTTGCGTAGGGAGACAATTTTTGTTCAGTCAGTTTTGCTCCCCTTTTTATGACTTTCCTCGCCACGTTTCTTCAGTGCCGTTGTTAAATGAGTAGAATGCCAAAATTGGGATGTCACAAATACGAAACGCTTAATATTTTCACCCATTTCCTAGGCATTCTGTGTGCAATGCCAAAAGGCACGCCGGCAAAGTCCGGGTGGTCCTAGACTTACGACCGCAACGGAGCCCAAAATTTGTGTGGCTAAAGCGAGACCTGTGTGAAGTGAGCTTTGCCCCGTTTTCACGACCTTCCTTGCCGCCGTTGTTAAGCGAGTCGCCGCCGTTGTTAGGTTAGTCATCCGGTTGTTAAGCGAATCTGGCTTCCCCGTTGACTTTGCGGGTTGGATGGTTACGAAAGGGGATCACGTGACAGCCCCCCCCACGGGGACACTGCGACCGTCATAAGCGTGAGTCGGTTGTCAAACATCTGAACATAAATCATGCGACATGGGCTTGGCACAAGGGTCGTAAGTGTGAAAAACGGTCCTAAATCACTCTTCTCAGTGATGATGTAACTTCAAACGGTCACTAAACGAACTGTTGTAAATCAGGGACTATCTTTACGTCAATACTGGTCTTTTTGTGTTGTTGGTTTTTTAATTAAGAAAGTCTTGTATACTTTTCTTTTGCATTTCTTTTTTGTTTTCATATACATCTTTTCAATAAAGGATTAGAGTTAGGATTAGAATTAGGGTTAGGATTACAGTTAGGTTTAGGGTTAGGGCTCGGGTTAGGATTAGGGTTAGGGTTGGGGTTAGGGTTAGGATTAGGGTTAGGGTTAGGATTAGAGTTAGGGCTAGGATTAGGATTAGTATTAGGATTAGGATTAGGATTAGGGCTAGGGCTAGGGCTAGGGTTAGGATTAGGGTTAGGATTAGGGCTAGGGCTAGGGTTAGGATTAGGGTTAGGGTTAGGGTTAGGGTTAGGGTTAGTGCTAGGTCTTGGGTTAGGATTAGAGTTAGGGTTAGGATTAGGATGAGAGTTAGGGCTAGGGCTAGGGTTAGGATTAGGATTAGAGTTAGGATTAGGGCTAGAGTTAGGATTAGGGTTAGGGCTAGTGCTAGGGTTAGGGTTAGGGTTAGGACTCGTGTTAGGATTAGAGTTAGGGTTAGGATTAGAGTTAGGATTAGGGTTTGGGTTAGGATTAGAGTTAGGATTATGGTTAGAGTTAGAGTTAGGGTAATCCTAACTCTACTCCTTACCCTTTTCATGACTGTCCTTTCATACTTTCTCTAAATAGCTCTTGTCATTCTGCATAATAATACTTATATATTATATCCAGCGAATGTATATAGCATATTAAAATAACTCAGATATTTTGTATTTTGCCTAAAAATGTCACATATTCTATAAGTCTCCTAGGCAATATATATATATATATATATATATATACCATATGCAAAGCTTTTTATACATTGTCAGTCACATAACGGCTCACGACAGTTTGTTTGGTGACCGCTCGGAGTGAAAAAAACCCGACTTACGGCCGTTTTTCACACTTACGACCGTTACGGCATCCCCCGCGATCGCGTTACCAAAATTTGATCACAATCAAGTGTTTTTCATCGCGTGATCAAACTTTTGGCCATTCAGCAACTGTCTCCTATTTATGACGGCTGCAGTGTCCCCGGGGTCACCCGATCCCCTTTTGCGACCTTACGACGAGCAACGTCAACGGGGGAAGCCGGATTCGTTTAACGACCTTGTCGCTCACTTCGCGGCTGCAGGGATCAAATTCACTTAACAAATGTTGGGCACACTTCAGGTTGTAAATCGAGGACTACCTATATATATATATTAAATATATATATTTCTTTTTCTTTTTCGTAGACTTTTATGTGCATATTCTTTCTAGCCAGGTTTTACCTACGTAAGCTAAGATGTTCTATATATATATATTCCTGAGGCCGCGCAAATCTTTTCCAATAGCAACATTTTGAATCCCTTCGGCCCCAAATACCTAAATTAAAATAAATTAAATTAAACCTAAATTTAATTGAATACCTAAATTAAAATAAAAATAATCTTTCCTTTTCACTTTTCTAACTTTATTCCACGTTAAGCGATCAGCGTGAGTGTCAGGCATGGCTCAGGTGACGTGTCACCAATGCGATGAAGTCCGTCCCCCACTCGCGTCCCCCTCCCACAGATCTCTGGGCTTTCCCCCCCTCCCTGATTTTTTTTTATAGACCCCCCCTTCCCAGTATATTATTTTATCCGCGTTTGCGTGTTTTAATCGCTTTGTCTAATCGTAGGCAGGAGGAAGGCTGGGGGCCACGTGGTCGTGGGTTGGTGGGTGGGAGTTTGTGGCTGGCTGCTGTTTCCGGGAAGGGGGAGAGAGAGAAAGAGAGAGAGAGAGAGGCGAAAGGGGTGAAAATGGCTTCAGATGACTGCTCTTGTGTGCTTGTGTGTGTCTTTGTGTGTGTATACACACCCAGGCAGCTCACTTTTAACTGTTCCCCCTCCCACCTCCTTCCCGCTGGCAGGTCGAGCCCACGGCGGTGTGTCTTCTCTCCGGGGACTTTCTACGTGGGTCTTTCTATGGGTCTGTTCCAGCAGTGGGTTTCACATGATGTTACTACGGGTTCGCCGTGCGCACGCTCGCTTTCTGCGTGCACATGCCCAGTCTGCGCTCACGCCTGCCTTCTGCGCATGCGCCCGGGCTCAAAAACGTGCCGAAATAGGACGGCATGGAGCTGGATAGTGTGGGCTGATCCACCTGGGATTTCCGCAACCAGTTCGGGCGAACCGGTCTGAACCGGCTGAATATCACCTCTTGTCTGTTCCCTCTCTCCAGATAATTACAGGTAGTCCTCGACCTTACGACCACAGTTGATCCCAAAGATTGTGGTTCGTAAGGAGACAATTTTTGTTCACTCAGTTTTGCTCCCGTTTTTACGACTTTCCTCGCCACGTTTCTTCAGCGCCGTTGTTAAATGAGTAGAATGCCAAAATTGGGACGTCACAAATACGAAGCGCTTAATATTTTCACCCATTTCCTAGGCATTCTGTGTGCAACGCCGAAAGGCACGCTGGCAAACTCCGGGTGGTCCTTGACTTACGACCGCAACGGAGCCCAACATTTGTGTGGCTAAAGCGAGACCTGTGTGAAGTGAGCTTTGCCCCGTTTTCACGACCTTTCTTGCCCGCCGTTGTTAAGCGAGTCGCCTCCGTTTGTTAGGTTAGTCACCCGGTCGTTAAGCGAATCTGGCTTCCCCGTTGACTTTGCTGGTCGGAAGGTCGCGAGAGGGAATTGCGTGACCTTCCGAGACGCTGCAACAGTCATAAATGTGAGTCAGTTGTCAAGCATCTGAACGTAAATCACGAGATATGGGGATGGTACAACAGTCGTAAGTGTGAAAACTGGTCCCAAGTCCCTCTTTTTCAGTGCCGTTGTAACTTCAAGTGGTCACTAAATGAACTATTGTAAAATTGTTGAGTGACCCGGTTGTTAAGTGAATCCTGCTTCCCCCATTGTCTTTGCTCGTTTCGGGGTTTCTTTCCCCCGGGGATGCTGCAACCGTCATAAAAATGAGTCCATTGTCAAGCAAGACTGAATGTAAGTCGCGTGATGCTTTTTTCCGGTTGTCATCATAACTTTGAACGGTCACTAAGCGAACGGTTGTAAGTCAAGGAGTACCTGTGCGTCTGGGGTCCCTCCATTGCCCCATAAGGAGAAGCCCCGACGGCGTGCTTTTTAGGTGGTCCTCGACTTACGACCACAGTGGAGGCCATGATTTCCGTGGTTAACCAAGATGGTCGTTGAGTCGCGTCCACTCTTAACGACCCTTTTTGTGTGTCTGTGTGTGGCCATGGTCGTAAGTCACTTTGTCGTAACTTCGAAGAGTTGCTAAGCAAACGTTCGTAAGTGGAGGACTAGCTGTGGTTCCCTCCAGCTGCCTTCTCGTCCTCCTTAGGGATCCAGCCTGTTGCCCCCCCCCACCCCCTGGGGGTTTCCGGCCCTCCCCTTGGAGACCTGAGCTGGAGAGATTTGGGGTCTCCAAGGGGTCTCCCAGGGGGATTCTGGGAGCTGAGCTTCCTATATTTCTCTCGAAATCCATATATTTCTCTCCTTTTCTGTATCGGATAAGTCTGGCTAGGAAGAATCCAAGTAGATTCAGACATTTCTCCCAAGTACAGGTAGTCCTCGACTTAGGACCACAATTGAGCCCATGGTTTCCGTCACTAAGCGAGACATTTCTTCGGCGAGTTTCACCCCACCTTTCTGGCCGCGGTTGCTAAGCAAATCACCGAAGTTGTTATTGTGAATTTGGCTTCCCCCATCGCCATTGCTCTCAGAAGGTCGCAAATGGGGATGACACCACTTCGGGGCGCCGCAAACCGTCATAAATACGAGTCAGTTGCTGAGTGTTTTGATCATGTGAGCATGGGGGATGCTGCAGTCGTTGTGGGTGTGAAGAACGATCTAAAGTCACTTGTTTTCGGTGACGTTGTAACTTTGGTCGCTGAGTGAACTGTCCGTAAGTCGAGGACTATGTGTCTGGCTCTCCCCTTAACCCAGATTTTGCTGGGGTAGATGGGCTTTGGAGTCCAGGACATCATGAGCTCAACCAGGTCGCTTATGCTCTTAGGAATGTTTGGATCTTTAGGCAGTCCTCAATTTACGTCAAGAATTGGGAATGTCCGGCAGCTGTTAAACGAATCGCACCCAATGCAGGCAGTTCTCGATTTACAACCACAATTGAGCTGAAGGTTTATGTTGTTAAGGGAGACATTTGTTCAATGCGCTTGGCCCCATTTTATGACTTTCCATGCCACGTTGGTTAAGCAAAGCACCGCCGTTGTTAAATGAGTAACCCGGTTGTTAAGTGAATCCGGCCTCCCCTTGGACTTTACTGGTCAGAAGGTCGTGAAAGGGGATCACCTGACCCCCAGGGACACCGCGACCGTCATAAATGTGAGTCGGCTGTGGGTCAGGTGACCACGGGGATGGCACAACGGTCATAAGTGTGAAAAATGGCCGTAAGTCGCTTTTTTCAGTGTCATCGTCACTTCGAACAGTCGCTTAAGTGGTAATTGTCACATGACGTCAGTTTAATGCGCTTGTCATGACAGTTGTCAAACACGTAATTTTGAGCACATCAGCGTGCGGTTGTAAGTGCGAGGATCGGTTGTTAATTTCTGTTCTCGGTGCAAATGGTAACTTTGAACGGTCGCTAAACGAGAATCTCTGTAACGAGGACTAGCTATGAATATATTGCTTGTGCCCAAATGAAATCCGACAACTCTGCTTCGTTAAACAGGAGAAACCCAGGGAGTCCTCGACCTTACGACTGCAACGGAGCCCAAAATTTCTGTTGCTAAGCGAGACGTATTGATAAATGAGTTCCCCCCCCCCCATTTAGGATCTTTCCTGCCACGGTTGTTAAATGAATCATTGCACTTAACGAAGTCACATCGTTGTTAAGTGAATTTGACTTCCCCGTTGACTTGGCTTGTCAGACAAAAGGGAATCCCGGGACCCCGGGACCCTGCAACCGTCGTAAGCATGAGTCAGCTGCCAAGCGTCTTAAATTTTGATCACGGGGCCCGTGGGGACGCTGCAGTCGGTCGTAAGTGTGAAAAACGTACGTGTAAGTCACTTTTCTCAGTGCCGCTGTAACTTCGGTCACTAAACGAATTGTTGTAAGTCGAGGACGGCCTCTTGTCACTGCTGAAGCGGCGTTTCTCAACCTTGGCGGCTTGACAATGGGTGGACTTCAACTCCCAGAATTCCCCCCAGCTGGGGGAATTCTGGGAGTTGAAGTCCACCCATCTTCCAAGGGCACCGAAACTTTGAATGCTGCGCGTTATCGGCTACATTCCCAGATTCCAGTGGGACACAACTCAACACAACAAGGCAGTGTGGGTGTGTTGTTGTGCGCTTAGATTCCCGGAGACAATGAGTGTGTCTGGGACGCCAAAAAGCGGGGAGAGGAGAGAATTTAACACTTGATTGGGGGCTTGGTTGGAACCGGGAAGGGGGGCGGAGATAGAGTTATCCGGAAGTTACAATTGGCCCTTCAAAGCCACAATGGCACTGAAAAAAGTGACTTAACGACCGTTATTCGCACTTACGACCGTTGCCGTGTTCCCCTATGGTTGCGGGATCAAAATTCAGACACTCGGCCGCTGACTCGTCTGACTCCCCGGGAGTCACCTGATCCCCTTTTGCGACCTCCTTATAAGCATAGTCAAGGAGGGGGGGGAAGAGAGAAATCAGATTTGCTTAACGACTGCGTGGCTAGCTTAACAGCGGCCGTGATTCATTTAACAACGGTGGGAAGAAAAGCCGCCGATTCTCTTAATGTTTCCCTTAGCCGCATGAAACGTTGGGCTCGATTACGGTCGTACGTTGAGGACTGAATTGGGAGTCCCTGAGCCGGGGTGCCGTTTTTCCACGCGGAGAGGAAGAGACAGGAAAAACTAGACGGACTTGAATAACGTCCGTCGCCGGCTCGGTATTGCCGAAAGCGAAACGATGGGATGTGCAGAGATTGCAAGCTTGAACCGTGGGGCGGCAGGTCAAACCGTAAGGGCAGTACCTACTCGTACACCTGAGCTGGTGTTGTCGTGCAAGCCGCCCCCCCCCCACCCCACGCCCCAAAAGTTCTTTTTCCATTTGTTTTGTGACATCACTGTTTCTCAAATTTGGACCCTAGAAGGTGGGGGGACTTCGACTCGCAGAATTCCCCAGCCAGCGATGCTTTGAGAAGGGTGGGCTTCCACTTGCAGAATTCCCCAGCCAGCCTGCTTTAAGAGGGGTGGGCTTCCACTTGCAAAATTTCCCAGGCAGCCTCCTTTAAGAGGGGTGGGCTTCCACTCCCAGAATTCCCCAGCCAGCATGTTTTTAAGAGGGGTGGGCTTCTAGAATTCCCCAGCCAGTCTCCTTTAAGAGGGGTAGGCTTCGACTCCCAGAATTCACCAGCCAGCTTGTTTTAAGAGGGGTGGGCTTCCACTCCCAGAATTCCCCAGCCAGCCTTCTTTAAGAGGGGTGGGCTTTGACTCCCAGAATTCCCTAGCCAGCCTGCTTTAAGAGGGGTGGGCTTCCACTCGCAGAATTCCCCAGCCAGCCTGCTTTAAAGGGGTGGGCTTCCACTCCCAGAATTCCCCAGTCAGTCTTCTTTAAGAGGGGTGGGCTTCCACTCGCAGAATTCCCCAGCCAGCTTGTTTTAAGACGGGTGGGCTTCGACTCCCAGAATTCCCCAGTCAGCCTCCTTTAAGAGGGGTGGGCTTCGACTCCCAGAATTCCCCAGTCAGTCTTCTTTAAGAGGGGTGGGCTTCCACTCGCAGAATTCCCCAGCCAGCTTGTTTTAAGACGGGTGGGCTTCGACTCGCAGAATTCCCCAGTCAGCCTCCTTTAAGAGGGGTGGGCTTCGACTCCCAGAATTCCCCAGCCAGCTTGTTTTTAAGAGGGGTGGGCTTCCACTCGCAGAATTCCCCAGCCAGCCTGCTTTAAGAGGGGTGGGCTTCCACTCCCAGAATTCCCCAGCCAGTCTCCTTTAAGAGGGGTGGGCTTTGACTCCCAGAATTCCCCAACCAGCCTCCTTTAAGAGGGGTGGGCTTCCACTCCCAGAATTCCCCAGCCAGCATGTTTTTAAGAGGGGTGGGCTTTGACTCCCAGAATTCCCCAGCTAGCCTTCTTTAAGAGGGGTGGGCTTTGACTCCCAGGATTCCCCAGGCAGCAATGCTTTAAGAGGGGTGGGCTTCCACTTGCAGAATTCTCCAGACAGCCTCCTTTAAGAGGGGTGGGCTTCCACTCCCAGAATTCTCCAGCCAGCCTGCTTTAAGAGTTCAACTCCCAGAATTCCCCAGACGGCGTGCTTTCAAATGGGTGGACTTCAACTCCCAGAATTCCTCTGAAATCTCCCCATTTTAAAGCACGCTGGGTGGAGAATTCTGGGAGTTGAAGTCCACCCGTCTTCAAGGAGCCAAGATTGAAAAACTCTGTTTTAGTAACTATTTTTAATGCATCAGGTGCTTTGCAGAATATTCTTGCCATCCTCGACTTACAACCACAGTTTCTGTTGCTAAGCAAGGCGTTTGTAAAGCCGGTCGCGCCCAATCTTTCAAACGTTTTATTTGGCAAAACAGATCCTGGCGGTTGATCAGCCAATCACGTGTCCTCAAAAGAATTCAGCTTCCCCTCCCCCTTCTTAGGCTTGTTGGATGGTGGCCACGGACGATCACGTGACCTGGGGGGTGGGATGGGGTTGGGGGACTCTGCCTTCATCGTAAATACATGCCGGTTGACAGGCGTCCAATCTTTGATCCTGTGACGGTCGTAACTGTAAGGACTGGGTCGTGAGTTACGTTTTTTTTCTCCCCAGTGCCGTCGTAACTTGGAATGGTCACTAAATGAATGGTTTTAAATTGAGAGCTGCTTGGAACGGTCGCTAAATGAGTGGATTTGAATTCAGGGCCGCTTGGAATGGTCTCTAAATGGGTGGTCGTAAGACAAGGACCAGCTGTGACGCATTCCTTAAAGGGAGTCTGCAAAACACGGGGAGTCCTCGATGGACGACCAAAATTGCGCCCGAAATTTCCGTTGCTGGGCAAGACCCGTTCTTAAATGAGCGTCGCTCCATTTTACGACCTTGTTGGCCGCAGTTGTTAAGTGAGCAGCACCGTTGTTAAGTGAACCCAGCTTTCCCCGTTGGCTTTGCTCATCAGAAGGTCGCAAAAGGGACGCTGCAGCCGTCATAAGTACCTGCCAGTTGCTGACTGTCCGAAATTTTGATCCCTTGACCGTGGAGAGGCTGCAACAGCCATTGTGTGAAAACTGTCCCATTTTTCAATGCCGTTGTAACTAATGGTCACTAAATGAATGCTTATAAATTGAAGATTACCAGTACTGAGCTGGCTTGGCCCGTCTAACACGCCCCCAAGAGGAATTAACAGAATAGCAGAGTTGGAAGGGACCTTGGAGGTCTTCTAGTCCAACCTTCTGCTTAGGCAGGAAGCCTTATACCTGTGATGGTGAACCTGTGGCACACATGCCACAGGTGGCACGTGGAGCCATATCTGTGGGCACGCGATCGTTGCCCTAGCTATGCGTGCCGGCCAGCTGATTTTTTGGGTCACCAGAAGTTGGGAAACGGGTTGTTTCCGGCCTCCGGATGGCCTCCAGGGGGGTGGGGAAGGCTGTTTTTGCCCTCCCCAGGCTCCAAGAAAGCCTCTGTACCTGGGGAGGGCGAAAAACAGGCCTACTGGGCACATCGGTAACCTTTTTGAGCGCGGGGGGGGGGGCGTGTTGTACGTGCAAGCGCAGAGAGGGGCCGTGGCGTGGGGGGACATTATGGGTGTGGGCACGCACACGCAAGTGACCCCCCCCGCATTTCCCCCGCTTTTGGAATGCGACGGCAAAAAGGTTAGCCATCACTGCCCTAAACCATTTCAGACAAATATGATTGTCTGATCTCTTAAAAACCACCAGTGATGGAGCGCGCCCACAACTTCTGGTGGCAAGCAGTTCCACCGGTGAATTGTCTTTACTGTTAGGAAGTTTCTCCTGAATTCCACGTTGCTTCTTTTCTTGATGAGTTCCCATCCGTCGCTTCTTGTCCTGCCTTCGGGTGCTTTGGAGAATAGGCTGACCCCCACTCCTCTATGGGGCAGCCCCTCAGATATTGGGTGACGCTATCATGTAGCGTCCTTCTTTTCACTAGACTAGACATCCCCAATTCCTGCAACCGTTTTTCGTATGTTTGAGTCTCCAAGCCTTTAATCATTGTAGTTGCTCTTCTTGGCACTCTTTCTAGAATCTCAACATCTTTTTGTGCAAGGGATGATGGTGTGTATTCAGCCGGTTCAGAGGTGTGTATTCAGCCGGTTCAGAGGTGTGTATTCAGCCGGTTCAGACCAGTTCACCCGAACCGGTAGTGGAAATTGTGGGTGGGCTCGGCCACCCGACCCAGCTCTATATCATCCTGTTTAGGCACATTTTTGAGGCTGGGCGCATGCACGGAAGCTATGTGTGTGTGTGCGGAAGGCAGCGCACGAACTGGGCGTGCGCGCACGAACCGGAGCGAACCAGTAGTAAAATAATCCGAAACCCATCGCTGGTTGTACCCCACTGCTAAACTAAACGAAGAGAAAATTAATCTGAAGTAATTAATCCGGGTCAGAATAGGTGGCCATCCTCAGGGGAGCTAGTCCCGAAATACCGCGCAGAGACCCCTGGGTGCGACCAGCTGCTCGGCCAACTATGGGAGCGGTTACATCACGAGATGCAACTGATTGCGCCGGGTTGCATCACCAGGCAACGAGGGCAGCTGGGCGCATTTGCGGACTCCATGTGCCGGAGTGTTTCCCCCATCTGTTTAAAAAAAAAAAAAAAAGATATTGGGTTGGATGAAATGCTACGATTCAAGTCCGTTTTAGCAGAATAGCAGAATTGGAAGGGAACCCTGGAGGTCATCTAGCCCGTCCCCCTGCTCAGGCAGGAAACTCTGCCCCCTTTCAGACAAAACGTCAGTCCAGTCTCTTCTTAAAAGGGCTTAATTTTTTTTTCTTCCAGTGGATGGGAGACGCTTCCCGCTGGGTTGTGATTATACCAATCCCAAACTCTGGGCCGTGCGATTTGATATTTTTAAAATATGTCCTCGATTTATGACTCATTCGTTTTAGTGACCGTTCGAAGTTACAATGGCACTAAAAAAAAGTGGCTCAGGACCGTTGTTCGTCCTTTATGACCTCTGCAGCAGGCCCGTGGTCACCTCATCAACATTTGGACGCTTGGCAACCAAGTCGCATTTACGACGGTTGCGGTGTCGTGGGTGTCACGCGATCCCTTTTTGCGACCTTCTGACGAGCAAAGTCAATGGGGAAGCCAGGTTCACTGTGGTCGTAAGAGTGGAGGACTGCCTATATTTGGGAGCTTGGTTCCCGCACATGCACAACATCACCAAGTTCTGGTTGGGCGGTTTGGAGACAATCCGGTAGGCGGATTTCCGTCGGGGGGTTTACACGGGGACCCTGGGTTCTTACGGCTCTTGCCGGGCTCTACGTTTCGTGCGTGCACACACAAAGACACAGACACACATATACAGATGCAGGATCTCCCTTGCCCTCGTGGGTGGCTCCGCTTACGCCACGAGACTGTGCTGTGTTCATTGTCTGGGCACAGGACGGCCTTTATATTTTCGCCAGGCCAGAGATGCCATCCGCTATGCCTCATTTTCCCGCTGAAGGTCTCCTTTGTGGGCTCGGGGCTCAAGATGCGCCTCTGGGCCATCCGCTTTGCTCCCATTTTAGAGACCAACTGAGGCCGAAGCTGAGAGGATAGGAACACGGGGGTGGGGTGGGGAGACCTGAGTCTGTCTGTCTGACGCACGTCCAAAAAATTAGTTTGAATTGTTGCGGCCAACGTCTTGACGTACTTGAGGTCCCCTGCGCTGTCTGAGCTTAGTTTATTTTTGTCTTGCAGACATTTCATGGCCCAGCTAGAGAACATCCTCAGTGCGAGTGAGTGTGGATTTTGCAAATTCCACAAGCAAACTGCACTCCCTTCTAGCACTGAGGATGTTACCTCGTTGGGTCATGAAACATCTGCAAGAAAATCACCAAACTCAGGGAACACCAAAGAACCTCCAGTCGTCGTCCTCCTCCTCCTCGTCCTCCTCCTCCTTGCAAACCCCACTCCTTTCTAGCACTGATGATATTACCTAGTTGGGTTAGGAAACGTCTCCGCAGAGCAATGGATGTTTTCGTTTCGATTGCCGTCATTAAGCTGAGCAGTACCAGTACTGAACGGTGTGTCCCCTTTGCTCTGCTGAGTGGCGGTTGGGGTGGAACAGTGA
Source organism: Pantherophis vulpinus (assembly GCA_037215915.1). NCBI lineage: Eukaryota > Metazoa > Chordata > Lepidosauria > Squamata > Colubridae > Pantherophis > Pantherophis vulpinus. Next base: position 2,526,493 of record JAXLNS010000009.1, read on the forward strand.
AAGACACGCCACAATCCACCAAGGACCCCATAGTCGTCGTCCTTCTCCTCCTCCTTTTCCTCCTCTTCCTCCCCGCAAAAACCACTCCCTCCTAGCACTGATTTCATTCCCTACTTGGGTCATGAAACGTCTGCAAGGAAACCACCAATCTCAGAGACCACGAGGGACCCCACAGTTCAACTCTGAACTCTGAATATTCTGTCCTTTCTACTTTCTTGACCACACTCTGCAGATACACCCCCACCCCCAGTCATGGCCATTATGTCGTGGTTCACCCCTGAGGCTTAGCCACAAACCGTGTGCAGAGACAACGGCGGTTCACCCCCGAGGCGCGCAGTACAGAACACGACGATACAGAAACGGCAAAACATGTCTTGCGCCATCCCAGCGGCCGCCCCAGGCCGTCGTCCTTGCGTCCTGCTGTCTGATGCTTGGTGCCATTGCGCTGGGACCCGCGTTTTGTAATCTGACCTCCCCCACTCCCCGTGGTCATGTTGTGAGACTTTGTGATTAAGTAGGTTCGGGACAAGGGGACGGGGAGAGGTCAGTAAGGTTGCTGTGGGTGTGTTGGTTTGCGGGCAGGTGCTGCCCAAAGGGGGAACCACCTGAGGCAGGCCGGACCACGTCGCAGGAGGCAACGTGCGGCCTTCTCTTTTTCTCTGAGGATCAAGCCCAGGTGTCGTGGCAAGCGAAGTAGGAAGGCTGGGTTATAGAGTCCTCCGGCTGGAGGATTCCAGCGTGTCTTCCACTGTTCCACACCGGCCGTCACTCAGAGCAAAGGGGACACACCGTTCAGTACTGGTGCTGCTCAGCTTAACGACTGCAATCGAAACGAAAACGTCCGTCGCTCTGAGGAGACGGTTGTGGCGTTTGGCCCGATTTTGCGACTGTTTTTGCCACGGCGGTGAAGGGACTCACTACGCCGCGGGTATGAAGTTAGCCGCAGGGTCGTTAAGCGAATCCGGCTTTCCCCGTGGACTTTTAGCTCGACCGAAGGTCGCAAAACGAGATCGCACGACCATCAGAAATGCGAGTCAGTGGCCAAGTGTCTGAAAAAAGTGTGGAAAAGTCACTTTTTTCTGCGCCGTTGTCATTTGGAACAGTCACTAAACGGAACAGTTGTAAGGTGAGGACTACTTGTACAACTCTCTACATGGGGCTCTCCTTGAAGAGCACCCGGAGGCTCCAGCTGGTCCAGAACGCAGCAGCGCGGGTAGTGACGGGAGCAGCATGGCGCTCCCGTGTGACACCTCTCCTGCGCGAGCTGCACTGGCTCCCGGTGGTCTTCCAGGTGCGCTTCAAGGTGTTGGTCATCACCTTTAAAGCGCTCCATGGCATAGGGCCTAGCTATCTGCGAGACCGCCTGCTGCCACCGACGACCTCCCATCGACCCGTGCGCTCCCACAGAGAGGGCCTCCTCAGGGTGCCATCAGCCAAACAATGTAGGCTGGTGACCCCCAGGGGGAGGGCCTTCTCTGTGGGGGCTCCTACCCTCTGGAGTCAGTTGCCCCCTGAGATAAGGAGAATCCAAGACCTCAGTGCCTTCCGCCGTGCCCTTAAAACCCACTTTTTCCAGCAAGCTGGGCTGGCTTAGGAAGAAATTTTTAAAAGTTTTAAATTGGTTTGTGATTTTTAATTTTTGGGCCAAATTTATATATATATATATATATTTTTAATATTTGTATTTCATGTTCTTAATTCTGGCTGTACACTGCCCTGAATCCTCAGGGAGAAGGGCGGTATATAAATTGGAAATAAAATAAATAAAATAAATAAAAATAAACTGAGCCAAGTTGCCAGATTTTTCCTGGGGTCACTTCCAGGAGCCTTCCTCCTCCCCCCCCCCCCCACTTAGGATCCAGGGATTTCCATTAGGGTAAAGGTAGTCCCTGACTTACAGCTGTTCATTTAGTGAAGTTACAACGGTATTGGAAAAAAAAAGACTTACGACCGTTTTTCACACTTAACGACCATTGCAGCAACCCCATGGTCACGTGATCAAACTTCAGAGGTTTAGCAACCGACTTCTATTTATGATGGTCGCAAGGGGGGTGTTGTTGTTTCATGCGATCCCCTTTTGCGACGTTCCAACAAGCAAAGTCAAGGGGGAAAGCCGGATTCATTTAACGACCATGTCGTTAACAACTGAAGCGATTCGCTTAGCAGCCGTGACTGGAAAGATTGCAAAACCAGGGCCAAATGGACTGAATAAATGTGTCGCTTAGCAACAGAAAAACGTTGAGCACGTTCGTGGCCATAAGTCGAGGACTTAAGTCTAGCATGCGCCATGCCAAGAGACCAGGGGCGGCATTCACTTGTCTTCGCTACCGGTTCGCAAATGTGAGCCTGCGCAGAGCGTCCAAAACAGGACGTGATGACATCTGAATGGGTGGACGGAACTTCCCACAGCCGCCGCTACCAGTTTCGCCCGAACCTGATCCAACTGGCTGAATACCACCACTGTAGGAGACCCTGCTTCTCACCCTCTCCTCTTCTGAGGTTTCGGGGTCCCTTTCAGCCGAGGGATTGCCTTTTCCGTGTGTTTTTTTTGGGGGGGGGGGAGGATGTCGCTATTTTGCAAATCGGCAGAGTGGCTGATTCGGCGGAGTACAAATGTCAAGGAATGTGGAACGCCACGCGTGTGGGAGGGAACAGATGGACACGGCTGTCTCTTTTGGGAGGAAGAGAGGTGAACATAAATAAGTGGCTTTCCTGGGGGGGGGGGACACAAACGGATAAACCTCGGTTTCCTTAAAACCGCCCCTCTCCTAATGCTTGCTTTCTTCTTTTCCTACAGAATCAGCGTCCGCACCATGGCGGGAGAGTAGCCGTACCCCCCCACCAGCCACTCCTCGTGGCCCGAGACGGCGCATGGGCCCGGTGTGGCGGGGGACCCAACCCATGAGAAAGCAGCGAGGGGAGCATGTTCCTCCTCTGGTGAGTGGCCGAAAGCAGACCGCCGCGCGGTGGGGTCCGCCGTGTTCCCGTTGGCGCGTTCCGTTGTTGGCGCGATAAACAGACCGTCCTCGTCTTACGGACGTCAGTTGAGCCCAAAATGTCTGTTGCTAAGCGAGACATTGATTAAGGCTGGCCAAAATTGTGAAAAACCCTTTTGGGAAAAGTGTATTTTTGAGGTTTGATGGCTAATAACACCACTGTTTTTTTCGGAGTTTCAAGATCTGGGAATAGCCCAGACCTTAACCCAAGTAAAAATCTATGTAGCTGATGAAAGAAACTGGTTAGCCAGAAGCGACCCAGCAATAAAACCCAGTTAATAGAAGCCATCATTCAATCTTGGTTTCACATGATAACAGCTGCAGAACTCAAAGACTCGGTTCGCTCCATGGGAAGACGTTGTAAGGCCGTCATTCATGCTAAAGGTTACCCAACTAAGAATTAACTGACGTGATAATTTTTATATATCTCATTTTTTCTATGATGATAATTTTTGTATATCTCATTTTTTCTATGATGATAATTTTTGTACATCTCATTTTTTCTACGTGTTTCACTTTTCTTCTTTATACTGTGGCTGCTATTCTCATAGCAAACCCTTCATCAAAGTGATTGCATTACATTCTTGATTAAATTATCTTTCCATTGATATATAATTTTATGGTACTACTCCAAGAAAAAAGTGGTGTTATTAGCTAGTTTTAGAAAATACGCTTTTCCCAAAAGGTTTCCATAATTTTGGTATTGTACAGTTGATTGACAGTGACACTTAAGCCCCAAATTGCTGTCGCTGAGCGAAAGACAGGTAGTCCTCGACTTACGACAATGGTTCGTTTAGTGACCGAAGTTACAACGGCATTGACAAAAGGAACTTTTTCACACTTAATACGACAGTTGTAACATCCCTGGAATCACAAGATTTACATTCGGATGCCTGACCACGGACTCGCATTTATGACGGTTGCAGCGTCCCACGGGCACACAATTCCCCTTTTGCGACTTTCTGACAAGCAACGTCGCTGGGGAAGCCAGATTCATTTAACGGCCGTGTTACTAATCGAACAACTGTAGCGATTCGCTTAACAAACGCGGCAAGCAAATTTCTCACTTTAACAAGATAAATTGTGGGCTCAATTGTGGTCGTAAGATGAGGATTACCTGCAGTTAAGTGAGTTCTGCCACCTTTTACGACCTTTCTTGCTACAGTTGTTAAGTGAATCAGTGCAGTCGTTATTTGAACAACAGGGTTGTTAAGCGTCCCCGTTGCTTGTCAGGAAGTCACGAGATGACATAACCCCAGGACACTGTAACCGTCATAAATGTGAATCAGTTGCCAAGCCGACCTCTGATTTTTTGATCACGTGACGCTGCAACAGTTGTTAAGTGTAAAAAACGGTCATAAGTCACTTTTTCAATGCTGTTGTAACTGAATGGTCACTCAATGTTGTAAGTTGAGGACTACCTGTAATGGATGCTGCCATGGCTGGAATTTTTGTCCTCGACTCACACCCATTCATTTAGCCAATGTTTCCATGTTCCGATGGCGGTGAAAATATGACTCGCGACCGGTCCTCACACTTACGACCGTCGCAGCATCGCCACAGTTACGGGGTCAAAATTCAGGCGTTTGGCGACCGATGTGTATTTACGTTAGTGTATTTACGGATCATCATTTATAACCTTTGACAAGCAGAGTCGGAATGGGGGGGAAAGATCACGCAGAACTGCGCGCACGAGGCCGCTGTTGGGCGGGGAGAGGAACTAAGGAAACACGAGAAAGTCAATCCTCGCCAAAGCAGAACGGGGTTTTCCGGTGAGGCCACCGGCAAGTCAGTTTCTTTCTTTTTTTGCGAAAATGGAAACTGTGCAACGATGACAGACACGTCAGTTGCTCAACTGGAAGCAGGCTCGAGGGCTTTTGTTTGGCGTCGCCTTTTGTGGGTCAAAACTTCGGCGGGTACGTCGTCGCCGTCGCCCATGTGCATCACTGCACTTTCCCTGCGCATCAAACGCATGCTCTCCCTTTCTCTTGCTGTCTCTCTCTCTCTCTCTCTCTCTCTCTGTCCCTCCGGAATGCGTCTTGCACAAAGGCTCCCTCGCAGCTGCTGCTCTTACTCCTCGTCCCACCCCCTGCAACCGCTGCCTGAGGGCCGGGCCGTGGACTCCTCCAGTGCTGTCCCCGCCCTCTGGCGCCCGGCCAGCGAAGCAGCTGGGCCTGGTGGGTGGGAGGGAGGGGGAGCGCAACGGGGAGGGAAGATCCACTACGTAAGGGCTGCGGGGAAGGGGGAGGAGGAGGAGGACAGAGTACGACAACGACGACGGAGGAGTGAGCCTGTGACTCACTCACATGCTTTCCCCAAGCAGCCGCTGTGACCTTAAAAGGCTCCTTGTTGGAGTGAACAAACAATTAACCCCCTTGCTGCCTTCGTTCCTGCCCTACGTCTGGAGCTGGGCCCCCAAACAAAAATCCCAGGTTCTCTGGGGCGCAGGGTTTTTACCCAAAAAAACCTCCCCGGAAGTGCCCTCTCTTTGTTTGCGCACACTCCTTTTGCAACAGATTAGGATTGGCTGAAAGTTGGCGTGAGAATTGGTGTCTGGATCCCGCCACTGTTGTCTGGAGGGACCCCGGAACGAGGGTGACCCAACCATTGGACGTTGTAAACTCTGACCCCCACGACTGAAAACAGGCGTATGCGTGTTTCTCTCCTCTTGGAGATGCATGTGCTTCTTTTTTTTTTTTACATGTAGTCCTCGACTTAGAACGGTTCACTTAAGCGACGGTTTGAAGTTACGAAAAAGTGACCTAGGACCATTTTTTCGCACTTACGACCGTTGCAGTATCCTCGCAGTCAAGGGACAGAAGTTCAGATACTTGGCAACGGATTCGTATTTATGACCATTGCAGCGCCCCGGGGTCATGCGATCCACTTTCGCAACAATCTGACAAGCAAAGTCAATCGGGGAAGTCAGATTCACTTAACAACCGTGGTGTTAACTGAACCACTGCAGTGTTTCACTGGACAACGGTGGCGAGAAAGATCATAAAATGGGGCACAGCTCATTTAACAGCTGTCTTGCGTAACGGCAGAAATTTTGGGGCTCAATTGCATAGGCCGAGGACTACGTGTACTGTACTGTACTGTACTGTATTGTCTTGAATCAACTACCCCTAATCCAGCATCCTGCACAAGTGCTGGGGCTCCTCCTGGGGGTTGATGATGGGAGGTGTAGTCCTAAAGTGCCATATGGAAAGGTGCCACTGAGAGAGAGGGGCTGCCTTCCCACAAGTTTGCAAACAACAGAGCGGCACACACTTGTATCGTCGTAGCCGGGAGACGTTGGTCACAGAAGGCCTCTAGACGCGCCGCTGAAATGTAGAACTCTGTACCCAAATTTGTTTGCCTTGTGTGAGGCTGAGCAAGCAGGGATTCTTGTGTACACAACGCACACCCTGGCCTCTTTGGTTTTGTTCGGTGCACAGCTACGGTGCCTGGAACATTTTCTCCAGGCTGGGAGACGGGAGGCTGCCCCGAAAATGTGTCGGGAACCAGCAGGGAAACGGTTACAGATCTGATGACGTGAGCATGGGCTGCCACCGCGCCAACAGGAGCTGGCACGATCCTGGCGTTCTCTGCTGCCGTGGCCAAGTTTTTTTTATTTTTTTTCCTCTTTCCTTACAATCGCTTAAACGGTTGCTTTGGCAATGCCGCCGCCGTTTCCTTGCCCCGCTTGGCACTCGGATGGGCCAGGAAGGGAAGACTGGCATGGAGAAGATGGGGTTCGTGCGATACAAACGATGTCGGGGTCTCGTGCCGCGGCTGCTCCTTCAGGACGTGCCAGAGAAGGACAGTAGCCGGGCTTTGCCGAGCGCGTGTGTATCGGGGTAGGAGGGACTCTTGCACGATTGTGCCATTGTCTGGTGTAGTAGGACCCATGTATGCCATGTACGGGGATCACCGCAAATGACCTTTTGGTGGTATGTGCAGTGTGACATCGCTGGCGTGTTTGTCTTCCACGTCCTTGGACGGGGTGCTCGGTCTAGTAGCGTGTGCGGTCATGCATTTTCTGAGCATGCTTATGTGGTTGTCCTGTTCACACAAGTGCGTGGAACAGTCCTCCAAGAAAACATGCTGGTGGTGTACAGGTAGTCCTCAACTTACGACAGTTTGCTTAGTGACCCTTTGAACTTCCAACAGCATTGGAAAAAAAAAAACGTCTTTTTCACACGCGTGACCCTTTCCGCATCCCTGTGGTCACCGTGATCCAAATTCAGAGGTGTTGGCAACTGACTCATCTTTGTGACGGGTGCCATGTCCCAGGGTCGTGTGATCCCCTTTTGCGACCTTCGGACAAGCAAAAGTCCCACGGGGAAGCTAGATTTCTTTAACAACCGTGCGACTGATTTTAACAACGGCCGCGCTTCATTTATGTGGCCAGCAAGGTGGTCAAAACTCGCTCAACCACCGCCTGGCTTAGCGACAGGCCAATTGTGGTCACAAGTCAAGGACTACCTGTACTACGAGGAGCCCTCTCTGCATTCAAACCTACACATATCAGAGCTTCTCGTTACGCCACGGCGGTGGTGGCCTCTGTAGCAGGCGATTCAACCGTGTTGTGGTTGATTTTGCTGGAGAATTCTGACAAAGACTGAGCGAGCTGGGATTGCCTAAGTAGGGCAGGGCTTCTGAAGACGTGGGGGCGGAGGAGGGACCTAGACTTGTGGGGTTGGGGAGGGGGGGGAAACTGATGAAGTCATTCTAGCCCTTTAAACCGGGACAAATTTTCCGGGGGAGGGAAGAGGCTGAGTCACTTGTGGCCGGAATTTACCCCACACACACGCTCCACTGACTTGGCAGGAACCCTGAACCCCACATGGTGGCCTGGTGGGGGGGAGGATAAGGGTGGGGGGGGAGGAGAGAGAAAGACACACCAGCGGAAAGGAGTGACAAGTTACATTCTCCTAGTATGTCCCGGTTGCACATTAGTCGTCGAGGCACCGGGGCGGTAGTAGTAAACACTCCCGGCAGGGACACTTCACCAAGACGTGAAAGCGCCACGCCTCTCACGTCCACCCCTTGTGTGCCAGGAGGTAAGGCCCTACTGTCGGCGTGTGGAGGGGGGGGAAGATGTGTGAGCGGAGGAGCGAGGGCACTGTGTGTGTCTGTACAAGGACCTTGTCGTTCTTTTCTTCCCTAGACAGCAAATGTGTGTCGGTAACCCCCACCCCCACCCCGGTTGTTGGAAGACGTGTTGTGCTGTACTGTACTGTTCGTGTAGTGCCTCACCCTGTTTGATCCCCTTGGGCCGTGGCCAATTGTGGATCGGGTATTGTGGGTCTTTGACCCGTATGTGCTGACACTGCTTGTTTGTTTAACTCTTTGGCCAACCCTTTTGTTGTGTGTGTTCGAGAGCAGGATTCACCTCAGGGCGCACAGACGCGTCTCTGCTTAGCGTGTTGTTGTTTTTTGTCGTTGTTTGTTTTTGTGGTTGACAAAAGCTGTGGTTGTCGATACGGAACGGGGTGGCGGGGATTGTCTGCCCACAGAATGTTGTGGGTCCGTTATTTCATGGGGGTTGCGAGGTTCCCGGCCGGCGGTGAAAAGGATCAACGCCGCAGCTGGGGCAACTTTGTGCCAGGGCCACTTTTGTGTTGAAATTGTTTGTGTGTCTGCAATTCTCTTCCTTCCTTCCTTCCCTCCCCCCACCCACCCCCATCCCGGCCTCCCGAAATCTTGGGACTTTGGAACGATTTTGTAACTTCAAGGCAGCTTTTGATTAACTGGCGATCCTCTTTCTGATGGGTTGCTGAGATCGCAGTTCCCAAATTCTCCTTTTTTTTTTTCCTGCCAGGGAGAATTGGGAATTCTGGGAAGCTTGGCCTATCTCTGGAGGATTGGACTTGTGTTGACTTTTCGCGGTGTTAAGATTAATATTTTGTGGGTGAATGTCTGTGCTGAATTAGTGTGTTGGCGCGCATACGTTTCTCCCCAAAATACAGATAGTCCTCGACATACAACAGTTCATTTAGCGACCGATGTTGCCACAGCACTGAAAAAGGGACTTATGATTATTCTGGGGGGGGTGTCACGCGATCCCCTTTTGTGACCTTCTCACAAGTAAAACCAACAACTGCGGGGATAGGCTTTTAGCGACGGTGGCGAGAGAGGTTGTGAAATGGGGCAAAGTTCACTTAACAGCCTGGGCGAGACAAAACTTGTGCTCGATTGTGGTCGTAAGTCGAGGACTGCTGTACCCGTCAACGGCCCGTCGTGGGTTCGGTTTCTCTCTCTGATATTGATCGAGAGGGGAATTGGCAGAACGAGATGGGGATTTCCCACCCCAAAGCTTGATCTATAAAGCTCGCGAAGGGGCTTTCCGGCGCTGTAATTCCCGACCTTTGCCTGGCGCAGGCGTGCACCTAAAACCCTTCGGGTGAGTTGTGTGTTTATCAGGCTGACCTTTCTTGGAAAGGAGGAGGAGACCAAACCACACAACTCCCAACCGCACTGTGGATCCCGTCAGCTTTCATGCATCATGTTCTCTGCTTCTCCGTATCTCCGCACAACACCTACACCCACATAAACACAAGGGGGGGGGGGAGAGAAAGAGAGGGAGGGAGGAAGAGGGAGAGAGAGAGAGATACAGACAGATAGGGAGAGAGAAAGAGAGAAATGGAGAAATAGAGAAAGAGTAAAAGAGAGTGTGAGAAAGTATGAGAGAGAAAGAGAAAGAGAGAGAAAGAGAGAGAGAGAAAAAAAGAGTGAAAGAGAAAAAGTGAGAAAGAATGAAGAGAGGGAGAGAGGGAGAGAAAGAGAGAGAAAGAGTGAAAGAGAGAAAGGGAGAGAAAGAGTGAAAGAATGAGAGAGAGAGAGGGAAAGAGAGAGGGAATCCATGCACTCTTTTTAAAAGCCATTGATTGGTGTCCTCGAGTTACGACCACAATTGAGCCCAAAATTTCCGTTGCTCAGTGAAATGTTTGTCAAGTGAGTTTTGCCCCTATTTTGATGACATTTCTCGCCACCGTCGTTAAGTGAATCCTTGCAGAGGTTAAGTTAGTAACCCGGCTGTTAAGTGAATCTGGATTTTCCCCATGAACGTTGCTTATCGGGAACTTGCAACAGGGGATCCCGGGACCTCCCCCGGGACACGGCGACCGTCACAAATCTGAACCAGGGGCCAAGCGCCTGAATTTGGATCACGTGATGCCGCAGCGGTCGTACGGGTGAAAAAAACGGTCCTTAGGTCACTCTTTCGGTGCCGTGGCAACTTCGAACGGTCACTAAACGAGCCGTTGTTAAGCCGAGGGCTCCTTGTATTGCTGTTCGTGTCGTGGAAGGAATGTCATTCAGGGGCCAGGGCAAGGGTGTTGCGATGCCCGCAGGGGCTGCGGTCATTTGTGTCTGTGTGTGTTTGTGTGTGTGTTTGTGTGTGAAATTGGTCACTCCTCGGAGGCTTATTTTGTTGCGCCCACCAAGGTGGGCTGGCTTTCGACAACCCCGTTGCGCCTTTGACACCAAGAGGTGTGTCCCTTCCGCCTGTGTGCGCGTGTAGACGACGTACGCTCCTGTGTTGTGTTGAATGGGACCCGTTGGTGTTTTCCCGGCTGATGATTATCGTCAGGCGCGAGTCAGGGAGAGCGTGTGTGGTCCATCCGGTGTGAAAAGCAGGACATGTGGAAGGGGGGTGGGTGGTTTGATGTTGCCCCCCACCCCCTATACTCAGTCATTTTCAAGGGGGGGTGGGTTGAAAAAGGGGCAGTGTCCTTGCTGGCTGCTGACTCAGTGCTGACACAGCTGTGTCTGGTAAGCATGTGGGGAGACCTTGCTATGTGCCGCGTGACTCACAACCTGCTTACACACCAAACAGGCGCCCCGCACGCCCCCCCCTTCTTCCCCATCGCCTGCTCCCCTCCAAAAAAAAAAACCAATTCCGAGTCCCACATCCCGGAAGGCTCTACCACCGATCCACGTTTCCTGTGTGGGTTTCTCTTCCCGGAGACTGCCCTCCCTTCCCTCCCTATATACAGGTAACTCCTCGGGTTACGACCACAACGGAGCCCGGAATTGATGCTGCCGAAGCGAAATGTTGGAAATTTGGCCCATTTTAACGACTCGTTTTTGCCACCGTTGTTAAGTCAATCGCGGCGGTTGTCGAGGGAGTCGCCCGGCCATTAAGCGAATCCGACTTTTTGCCGTAGACTTTTGCTGGTCGCTAAACGGGATTGCATGACCCCTGGGACACTCCGATCGTCGTAAATGTGAACCTGTTGTCGAGGGTCTGAATTTTGATCACGGGACCCCGGGGAGGCTGCGACGGTCGTGAGAGTGAAAAACAGTTGTAAGTCCCTTTTTTTCAGTGCTGTTGAAACATCGGTCACTAAACGAACTGTTGTAAGTTGAGGACTGCTTGGACATGCTGCTTTGCACTTACACACTCTCACCCTTTCCACTCATGCAGCCGCCTACCAGCTCTGCAGAGCCTTCCCTCAAGCTAACCCATCATTCCCAGCTGGCTGGAGGGATGGGAGTTGTAGTGCAGTCTATCTGGAGGATGCCAGCAGGGTGAAGACTGCCCAAAATTTTTCCTTACTGTCTCGTCTCTTATTTGTGATGGATAATTTGGGCTTTAATCTTTGTACTACAGGTAGTACTACAGGTTTGTTTAACGACCATTCAGAGTTACAAAAAAGTGAATTACGACCCTTTTTCACACTTACGACCGCTGCAGCATCCCCAATCAAAATTCGGACGCTTGGCATCCGACTCCTATTTATGACGGTCACAACATCCCAGGGGAGGGGAGTGTCCCACAATCCCCTTTTGCGACCTTCCGACCAGCCAAGTCCGTGAGGAAGCCCCGATTCACTTAACGACGTCATGACTCGCTCCACACAACGGCAGCAAATTCACTTCATAGTTGTGACAAGAATGGGTGGGTGGGTGGGTGTCAAAATTTACTGAACAGCTGTCTCGCTTAGCGACAAATTTGGGGCCCCATTGCGGTCGTAAGTCGAGGACTCCCCGTATTCTAGAACGCCGCGTGGTCACGTCTCGCTCGTGCTTATCCTTGCACACGCGTGCTTTTGCTTGCACAGATGACGGGGGAAATATTCCCGCTTATTTTGCAAAAATTTCCTCCCCACCTCTATACATATTGCACATAATACACACTTACCCCTATACACACATACACACCAGGGCTTGTGAATTGCTGTTCCCTTTGCGGTTTCTGCTTCTTGGCGTCCTCCGAAGTTCCTTTTTCTTGTAAATCCGTACAACTTGGAGCTCGCAAAAAAAGTTCTTTTTTGTGTTGTGTATTTTTTTTGTTGTCGTTTTCGGAGAAGTGGCTGCAGGGGGAAGGAAGTTGCGAAGGGGCAGGATGCCCAAAATGCTGAGCCTGGCAGCGTGGGTGGGAGAGGGGTTGGGGGGGGGGAAAGCCTGCCAGCCAGCAAGAATTGCTGACTTGGTCAAATCGGTCAGAGTTTTAGGGTCTCGGGGTACCCTGGCTGCATCCCGGGGCAGGAAAAGGGGGTGCATTTTGGGTAGGCGGAGAAACCAAAGATTGCAAAAATTCTTCTGCCCCCTTCCTTTCCTTCCAGTGCTCCGTGATGCGCCGGGGTTCGCCTTCCTGGAATCGCCACGGTGGAAATCCCCCGCGCATCACCAGCCTGACGTACGGCAGGGTGGATGGGTGGGCCAGGCGCATGCGCCCAAACAGATGGGGGGGACCTCTCTGCTTACCTAGAATTCTCTGCGCGGTGCAGAGATCGGAAACGGGACTGGGGGGACGGGACGTGCGGCGGGGTTCAAGGTTGAGTGTCGTCTTCATGCAGGGGGGGCAGCGGGCACAGCCGCGTGGCGACGTAGCTGGGTTTTCGTCGCAGGATTTTGAGCGTCTGCAAGTCGTTCAATTTTGGGGGGGGCTGTTCCCATCTTCCCCTCTTTTTCGATTTGTGTGCCGCTTCTTCAGTTCCTCCCCGGGCACTCAGTGCCGGGGGGGGGGTATCTCCAATTTCCCACGATGCAATTCTGCCATGCCCATCGTCACTTTGCCCGAAGAAATATCACTTGAACCTTGGCAGGCAGGACACCATCCATCCCAGCGGAATTATTATTTAATTACAGGGAGTCCTCGACTTAACAACCGTAACGGCGCTCCAAATTTCCATCGGTCGTTAAGCGACTTCTCCCCCTTTTTCCGACCTTTCTCGCCAGTGTTATTAAGGGCATCATGTCAGGTTTCGAGGTCGTCTCAAATAAATTGCATTTCAAACAAAGTCTTTGATGAAAAACTCCCATTTATTAAGCGCGACATTCTAATTCCGACTCCATCGTAGCCAACACTGACTTCCTGACCCAAAACCCTCCCTTTCCTTTCCCCACTCCTCTGCACTCATTGGCCATCTTCCAAGTCACTCTACCCCTAATCTACTGCTCCAGCTCAAAGGAATTTCCCCCCTCCCATCCCATCTCCTAGGGGATATTATCTCCAGGGAAAATAAGTAGGTGAAAAGTCAAACGTCCCTTTCCAGACGCCTCCGCTTCTCCTTCTTATGTCAGCACTAGAGTAAATGCAGCTTAAAGTGCTGACACATTACACCATTGTGAAGCAAATCTGGCTTTTCCGCAAAAAGGGATTGCGTGACACCCCCCCCGGGGACACCGTGACCGTCATAAATGGGAGTCCATTGCCCAGCGTCCTGAATTTGATCCTGTGAGCATGGGGATGTTGCCGTTGTAACTTGGAACGGGTCACCAAATGAACTGTTGTAAATCCAGGATTATCCGCATTAAAACAAATTTACACGGACGCCCAACTCACTCGTGGTGACGATGGGCAGCTTAAAGAAACAACCCCCCCTCACAAATTCAAGCCCCCGAAACCCCCTATCCCTTCTGGTGATAACATTCAAAGCAACTAATTGATGGGGTCCCCTATCACTTTGGGGTCTCCATGCCCACTGCCAAACAGGGAGGGAGCCACCACGGAGAAGGTCCTTCTTTATCCCACCAGATGGGCCTCTTTAAGAGTGGAATTTACAGAATAACAGAGATGGAAGGGACCTTGTAGGTCATCTACTCCAACCCTCTGCTCAAGCAGGTGACCCTATACCGTTCCAGACAAATGGCCGTCCAGTCTCTTCTTGAAGGCCTCCAATGATGGAGTCGCCACAACTGCTGGTGGCAAGCTGTTCCACCGGTTAATTGTTCTCATTGTCAGGCAATTTCTCCTTAGTTCTAAATTGCTTCTCTCCTTGATCGGTTTCCGTCCGTTGCTTCTTGTCCTGCCTTCTGGTGCTTTGGAGAAGAAATTGACCCCCTCATCTTTGGGGCAGCCCCTCAAATATCACCCCTAGTCCTTCTTTTCATTAAACTAGCCATGCCCAGTTCCTGCAACTGTTCTTATGTCAATCCCCTTTGTTGCTCTTCTCTGCACTCTTTCCAGAGTTTCAACATCTTTTTTACATCGGGGGGACCAAAACTGGATGTAGTATTCTAGGTGTGGCCTTACTAAGGCTTTGTAGAGCGGTATTAGTACCTCAGGTGAGCTTAACGTCGCTTGCCCTCCCCGCTCTGGATGTAAATGGGAAACGACAGGGTCCTTCCAGTAAGCACGGACCGTTTTAAACCTGACAACCACTCGGGACCTGGAAGCAAATCGGCTGCCAGTTGCAGTTCACACAAGCAATTTGCACAAGGATTCTTGGTATCGGCGTGTGCAAATCTAGACTTTGCTCGCGAATGCCAGACTTGGGAGGGTGGGGAGGAAAAAAGGGTGGAAACTGGGTTTCAAGAGAGGTGGGCGAGTTTGTCCTTGAGTCCTTTGACCATCAGGGTTGAGCTGAAAAACCCCACAGTAGGCAGCACACAGTGGAGGCTGCCTGGTTTTAAATCGGAGACGGTGTCAATGGGTTAGAATGGTGTCGGCGAATCTTTTCGGCACCGAGTGCCGAAATGGGAGCGTGCGTGCGTGCCGGAAACCGGAACAGCAGCCTCCCAGCGCACACATGTGCACCGGGCAACTGCTCTTCCCATTTCCAGCGGTCCCGCATGCGTGAAGATCAGCTGTCCGGTGCACTGGAACCCGGAAGAGCAACGGGCAATGGCTCGTGTGCCCAGAGAGATAGCTCTGCGTGTCACTTTCGGCACGCTTGCCATAGGTTCGCCATCATGGGGTTAGAAGAAGGAGGGGAGGAAGAGAGCTTGTGGTGTCGTGTGTGCGTCTTGTGATGGTTGTGTGTGTATTGTGTGTGTGTCTTGTGATGGTTGTGTGTGTATCGTTTGTGTGTCTTGCGATATTTGGGAGTGTATTGTGTGTGTCTTGCGATGTTTGGGAGTGTATCGTGTGTGTCTTGCGATGTTTGGGAGTGTATCGTGTGTGCGTCTTGCGATGTTTGTGCGTGTATCATGTGTGTCTCCTGCGATATTTGAGAGTGTATCGTGTGTGTGTCTTGAGATGTTTGTGTGTGTATCGTGTGTACGTCTTGCGATGTTTGGGAATTTATCGTGTGCCTTGCGATGTTTGTGTGTGTGTCTTGTGATGTTTGTGTGTGTATCATGTGTGCATCTTGAGATAAAGTTTGGCAATGTATCGTGTGTGTGTCTTGCGATGTTTAGGAGTGTACCATGTGTGCGTCTTGCGATGTTTGGGAGTGTATCATGTGTGCGTCTTGTGATGTTTGGGAGTGTATCATGTGTGCATCTTGCGATGTTTGGCAGTGTATCATGTGTGTGTCTTGCGATGTTTAGGAGTGTATCATGTGTGCATCTTGCGATGTTTGGGAGTGTATCATGTGTGCGTCTTGTGATGTTTGGGAGTGTATCATGTGTGCGTCTTGTGATGTTTGTGTGTGTATCATGTGTGCATCTTGCGATGTTTGGCAATGTATCGTGTGTGTGTCTTGCGATGTTTAGGAGTGTATCGTGTGCGTCTTGCGATGTTTGGGAGTGATGTTTGGGAACATCCCTAACGGGTGTGCGTGCAAACGGTTTTGATGTCGACTGTGTAGACAGGTTGCACGAACACAGACAGTGCGCAGACAAGCGCTTCGCGAGGGAAGGCCGCATGTCAGCAGAAAGGCAAAGGGAGATGTGTGGCTCGGCGCGCGGAAAACGAGATACTTCAGGAATCCCTGTCGTTGTGGTTGTTGACTCCGTGGGCCCGACTTCTCCATGGTGGCAAACAAAGGAAAAATTCCAGACGAATCGGAATTTGGAATTGTAAATAGAAGGAGCAGCTGGCCGAGCTTTGTGGTCCGGTTTCTGGACGGAAAACCAGCCGGAGTCTTTTACCGCAGGCAGTGCAGAACAACAAACGGGGGTCCTTGGGTGTCTCCCCACTTCCCAGGGGGATGCGCTGCCCCTGCGCATCACGCGGATCTACACAGAAGGACCAGCCAGGGGTTCTTGCGTGCTCAGCCTCATGGGTTTTGCCTCGACATGCGCGGAGGTGGGAAAAGAGCGCACCGTCGTAATGTGAGGAAAACCTGGCACGGCACGACGAGGTTATGAGATGCGCGTCCCTTGCCTTAAGCGTGCGTACTTCTTATGAACCGAGCATGTGGGGTCTTGCCTGCCTCTTGGTCCAGAGCAGAATACAGTGAGTTCTCGACTTACGGCCACAATGGAGCACCAAATTCCCTTCGCTAAGTGAGACAGTGCTTAAGGGAGCTTTTCCCTATTGTACAACCGTTCTGGCCACCGCTGTTCAGTGAATCCTTGCAGTCCTTAAGTGGCTCATGTGGTCAGTAAGCGAATCTGGCTTCCCCGTTGACTTCGCTTGTCAGAAGGTTGCAAAAAGGGGATCGTGTGACCCCGGGACACTGCGACCGTCATAACTAGGAGTCAGTTCTGCCAAGCGTCTGAATTTTGATCATGTGACAGCGAGGATGCTGCAATGGTTGTGAGTGCGAAAAAGGGTCATCGCTCACTTTTTTTAGTGCGGTTGTAACGGTCAAACGGTCCCTAAATGAGCCGTAAGTCGGAGCCTATCTGTAATAATAAAAGAATAAAGAGTTGGAAGGGACCTTGGAGGTCATCTACTCCAACCCCCTGCTCACGCAGGAGATCTGTACTAGGGATTCGAACTGCCGAACTGCCGACCTTTCTGATCGACAAGCTCCGTGTCTTCCCTCCGTGGGCCACCTCGAGAGCGTCTTCAACTTTGCCCACTTCGAGTGATTCATTCCCCTCTGGATTTTGCACGCCCCGTCACACCGCGACGGTCATACTTTGCTCCCCATAGGCACAAACCGAAGTGCAGTGGGGCCGTTTTGTGATTCGGCCTTGCGGCTTCCTCCTCCCTCGTGCATGGAGGCGTGCAGGGAAGTCCTGCCAGCTGCTCACTTCCCCTTTCTCTCCCCCCCCCCCCGCCTTCCATTCGGCTGTTTGGCAGGCGTGCAAGCAACGCACGAGGGGCCGGCTCGGCCCGTTGTAACCGCAACCACCCTGCCTGCCTGCTTGGGAGCCAAACTTAGCTCGGGGCTGTTCCAGAAATAGCCACGGCCGGTTCTTAGCCACATCTGGGGCTGGAGGGGACGGGGGGGAAGACGAGACCCCCACCCAGGTTTTCTTTACCGAGCCTGACGTGGTGGGTGGGTTCCCACGGATCGTGTCTGGTTATAAAAAGCTTGTCCTGACCACACGAAAGATGGGATTTGGCCGGTTCGTCTGTCTGGCTCCGATTTCTGGCAGGACACGGCCGGAGAGGGGTGGGTGAGTCACAGGCACTGGGGGGCGGGGTGGACATAGCCCTCCCTTCCCGTGAGGTCTCTTCGGCGTGGGAAAAAACAGCAGCTCCCAATTCCGGTCGAATTGGAAAGGGTTGGGAGAGAAAGTTGAGCCAGGTTTTGTCCTGAGGGAGAAAAAAATACTTCATTTATTCATTCATTCATTCATCCCGGAGCTGATTCGGTGAGCTCTGCCCATTTTACAGATGGAAAGATGGAGGGAACCGAAAAAAAGCCGGTTGGGTCTCGTGGTTAAAGCACCAGGCGGGCGAACGGTTTTAATCTGAAGAGAGCTGGAAGCAGGGGTGAAATCCATCAGGTTCTGACAGGTTCTGGAGAACCGGTAGCGGAAATTTTGAGCAGTTCGGAGAACCGGTAGCGGAAATTTTGAGTAGTTCGGAGAACCGGCAAATACCACCTCTGGCTGGCCCGGAGTGGTGAGGGAATGGGTATTTTGCAGTATCCTTCCCCTGGAGTGGTGAGGGAATGGGTATTTTGCAGTATCCTTCCCCTGGAGTGGGATGGGAATGGGTATTTTGCAATATCCTTCCCCTGGAGTGGAGAGGAAATGGAGATTTTGCAGTATCCTTCCCCTGGAGTGGGATGGGAATGGATATTTTGCAATATCCTTCCCCTGGAGTGGAGAGGGATTGGGGATTTTGCAGTATCCTTCCCCTGGAGAGGGATGGGAATGGATATTTTGCAATATTCTTCCTCTGGAGTGGAGAGGGAATGGGGATTTTGCAGTATCCTTCCCCTGCCATGCCCACCAAGCCACGCCCACCAAGCCACACCATGCCCTCAAGCCACGCCCACAGAACCGGTAGTAAAAAAATTTAGATTTCACCACTGGCTGGAGGTCTTCTAGGCTCAAGCAGGAGACCCTATAATACCAGTGACGGCGAAACTTTTCAGCACCGAGTGCCGAAACCGGAGCGCGCGGACATGCCGGAAACCGGAGGAGCAGCCCGTTGCTCGCCCGGCTTCCGGTGCTCCGGGCCGCTGGTCTTCAAGCACGTGGGAGCGCCGGAAATTGGAAAAGCAGTCGCCCGGAAAACATACACACGCCGGGAAGAAGATCTTCCGGCACACGCATGCGCACGGTGTCAGTGTCCTGGCGGCGTCCCCTTTTGCGACCTTCCGACAAGGGAGACGCCAGATTCACTGAACAACCCCGGGTGACTCATTTAATAGCTGCAGCGATTCACTTTAACAAGAGCGGCGAGAAAAGTCGTAAAACGGGACGAAGCTCACTTAGCACGTGTTTCACTTAACGACGGAAAGGTTGGGCTCAATTGTGGTCGTAAATCGAGGACTACTTATAGAAACGAGGAGACCCCGAGTTCTAGTTCTGCCTTAGGCATAAAAGCCAGCTGGGGGATTCTGGGTGACTTCTAGTCCATTGTTTCCCAACCTTAGCGGCTGGAAGATGGGCGGACTTCAACTCCCAGAATTCCCCAGGCAGCATGGCTGCCTGGGGAATTCTGGAAGTTGAAGTCTGCCCATCTTCCAGCCTAAGCACTGTATCTATCTCATAGTCTGCCTTTGGCTGCCTCTTCCCCCCCCCCCCATCAGCTGGCCAGGCAGTAGCAATCGCTGATCGCGAGTGCGGATCTCAGCCGCCCCTCCTCATTTATCTCTATGGTTTCAGACCCCTCTGGAAGATCAAGGCGAAAGCTGATTGGTGGCCGTCGGGAGGAGGGGGCGCGATTGGCTGCTCGGCTGGAGAAAGGCATCTCGGCTATAGAAACAGCCGGCGGGGCAGGGGTTAACCTCGGAGGCGGGCGAAACAAAGAGGCCCCGCCTTCTCAGCTTCCAATCCAGGCGTTCCATTGGACGCGGGGCGAGAAGGTGTCCTCCCTCCCGCGCTGATAGGCGGGGCCCGCGCTGATGGGCGGGAGATTAAAAAAAAGAACACACAAACACCGCCCAGGGTTAACCCTCTCCTGCCTGGAGCGAAGTGAGTTAATTGGGAACGTGGGATGGAAACGACCCCCGAAAGCGGCGGAAAAGGCAGCCTCTTCCGCCTCTTCGGGCTTTGGACGCTGGGGTCGCCTTCCACGTGCTGAAAGTAGGGCTGGAGATGAAAAAAAAAGGGGGGAAGCCGAGGCTTTTGCAAAGATGCGGGTTCAGAGAGACGCGTGTCGTGGGAATGCTCCCTAAAAGCGTGTCGGGATGATGATGATGATTATTATTATTTAAGAAACCCTAAAATGAAACCTGGGTCCTTTTCCCCCGTGGGGAAATGCATGCATCTCTGGATTTTATACCCCCGTCCCTTTCCCCTTTTCCTTTCAGAGGGACTACAACTCCCATCGCTCCCAGCCAGAGCCAAGGAAAGCTCTGGCCCATCCTAGAACTCTGCTCAGAAGCTGGAAGGGAAAATTGCTGCTTTTTTCCAAACCCGGCTTCTTTCCACCCGCTCCCAAACCCCCCATTTCCCTCTTCCAAAATCGCATTCACACAACCTTAACAACCTTTAGGGTTTTTGTTTTTTTTTAAGGGTTCTGGGTGCGAAAGTTCCCCCTAAAAAGAGGGAAAAGGCTATTTCCAAGCTTGGGAATCGGTGGGCCGCGTAGAAACCCCGACCCTTCCCGCCTTCCCGGGTTTTTTTGGGGGGGGGGGCGCAAAACAAGGGAGTCAACGGGGTTGTTGGAATGCACATTTGGGGTGGTGCAAAGCGTTATAGGTGCAAATGTCTGATTTTTTTTCCCTTCTCTCTCTCTCTCTTTTTCTCGCAGGATTATATGTGGTTGTGACCGCCGGAGGCTTTAGACCGGAGGAGGTCTAAATTATCAGCGGCTGGGGGGGGCGCCCGTCGCCTGGATCTGGGGGGGTGGAGGGTGGGGAACGAAGACGCGTCCACAGCGGCAGAAAGGTAAGAAATGGCCTTTGGGGAGGGGGGTGCCTGGGGTGCATGAGAGATGAGGATTTGGGGCCGGGGGCCTGGGGCCTGGGGGGGGTGTCAAACAGGATTAAAAGTACAAAATGGCTCCGCTAATAACATGGCCGGAAGGTAGTTCTTATATCAGGGGTCTCCAAATCTGGCCAATTTAAGCCTGGTGGACTTCAGTTCCCAGAATTCCCCAGCCAGCTCTCTCTTTTTCTTTTTTTTCTTCACTTTACTGAAGTCAAGATATATGACGTTTACTGTATACCCACCATCTATTAAAAAAGTTATCCTACATGACTGGCTGGGGACTTCTGGGAGTTGAAGTCCAGCAATCTTAAAGTGACTGAGGAATTCTGGGAGTGAAATCCACCAGTGTTAAAAGTGACTGAGGAATTCTAGGAGTTGAAGTCCTCCAGTCTTAAAGTGACTGAGGAATTCTGGGAATTGAAATCTACTAGTCTTAAAGTGACTGAGGAATTCTGGGAGTGAAATCCACCAGTGTTAAAAGTGACTAAGGAATTCTGGGAGTTGAAGTCCTCCAGTCTTAAAGTGAGGAATTCTGGGAATTGAAATCTACTAGTCTTAAAGTGACTGAGGAATTCTGGGAATTGAAATCTACTAGTCTTAAAGTGACTGAGGAATTCTGGGAATTGAAATCTAGTCTTAAAGTGACTGAGGAATTCTGGGAGTTGAAGTCCACCAGTCTTAAAGTGACTGAGGAATTCTGGGAGTTGAAGTCCTCCAGTCTTAAAGTGACTGAGGAATTCTGGGAGTTGAACTCCACCAGTCTTAAAGTTGCCAAAAATCGGGAGACCCGCATTTTATATCGTTGATTAATGAGCTATTATTTGGGCCTTCTGGTCTGTCTGGACCTCTGGCAACTATGACTGGGCGTCTTCAGACATGGTTTGTCTTTCCTTCCTTGGTCCCAAACCACCATTTGGGCCTTGTGCCAAAGGAGAGTCAGTTTGGTCTGGTGGTTAAGGTGCTGGTCCAGAAACAGGGAGATGGTGAAATCTAGTCCCGCCTTAGGCATGAAGGATGGCTGGGTAACTGTGCCAATCACCAGGAGACTGGGAGTTCTAGTCCCGCCTTAGGCATGAAGGGTGGCTGGGTAACTGTGCCAATCACCAGGAGACTGGGAGTTATAGTCCTGCTTTAGGCATGAAGGGTGGCTGGGTGACTTTGTGCCAATCATCAGGCGACTGGGAGTTCTAGTCCCGCCTTAGGCATGAAAGCCGTCTGGGTGACTTTGTGCCAATCATCAGGCGACTGGGAGTTCTAGTCCCGCCTTAGGCATGAAGGGTGGCTGGGTAACTGTGCCAATCACCAGGAGACTGGGAGTTATAGTCCTGCTTTAGGCATGAAGGGTGGCTGGGTGACTTTGTGCCAATCATCAGGCGACTGGGAGTTCTAGTCCCGCCTTAGGCATGAAGGGTGGCTGGGTAACTTTGTGCCAATCACCAGGAGACTGGGAGTTATAATCCTGCCTTAGGCATGAAAGCCGTCTGGGTGACTTTGTGCCAATCATCAGGTGACTGGGAGTTCTAGTCCCGCCTTAGGCATGAAAACCGATTGGGTGATTTTGGGCCAATCCCTGTCTCTCTCTCTCAGCCCACCTCACAGGGTGGTTGTGGGAAAAGCAGGAAGGAGTCTCAGAGACGTTTCATACCTTCAGTTACTTAATAAAGTAAAAAAAAAAAAAAACCCGGCAAGGTAAAAATGTAATAAATGTAATAAAACTAAGGAAGGACTAGAACTCACACGCTCCTGGTTTCCGCCTCGCTGCCTTTTATTAAACTGCCACCCAAATGGGCCCTGGGTCCTGGGTTCCAACTAAAAGCTCCCATTATCAGAGCACAGAAGCTCAACCGAAGGGAAGAGGCTCGTATTTGTAGAAAGTGGGTATTTAGGAAAAGAGTTAAATTAAATCAAGCGGTATAAAAAGGGCGGTGGGGGGGAGGAATGTCTCCATCCTCTGCCGGTCCACCCCCCCTAACCCCGTCTCTCTTTTCCGCCCGCAGACTGGATGCATCGAACGTTGGAACAGTTAGGGGTCCGTGCTGGGCGGGACCCTTTTTCTCTCGGCAACCTGGGTTGTAGTGGAGCCTGGAGTTCGTGCCATTCTCGTCCATGGCTCCCGGGGGGCAGGTATTCTGGCGAGGGGGAAGGGGGCGGGTTCGCGGGACAGCCCTGGGGGGGGTTGGGCAGTGGTGGGGGGATCAGCAGCTCCCGGGGTGTCTCAATCAGCTTGGCTTCCCCCCCTCCCCACTCATTTTTGCTTCCAAATCCTTGTTTCTGCAAAAGAAATTTGAGAATTATTGGTATGTAATAAGTTTGCTAGATAAATTAATATCTACACGTAGTCCTCGACTTACAACCATTCGTTTAGCGGCTGTCGAGAGTGACGATGGCACTTTAAAAAAAAAAAGTGAAATTACGACGTTTGTCACACTTAACGACCGTTTGCAGCATTACCCCCCCGATGGGCGTAAAAAGGGAGCGGAATCTCACTTAACAGCTGTCTCGCTTAGCAACGGAAACTCTGGCCTCGATTGTGATTTGTACGTCGAGGACTGTTCCCCGTATGCAGAGTAAATGATGGGCTCTGCCGCACAGGTGGTCCTCGACTTACGAACGTTTGCTTAGCAACCGTTTTGAAGAGATGACGGAGCCCCACGAAGGGACTTTTAGGACCCCAAATTCAAAGTTCTGACCGCCATCAAGCGATCGCAATTTGGACGCTCGGCAAACCGATCCAGATTGATGGCCGTTTGCGGCATCCCTCAGTTGTGACCGCGCCCAATAATGTTTTTTTTTGTCAGAAACGAGTATTTATTGTTATTTTCCTGGCAAAAAAAACACCATTCCAGACAAGGGGTTTTGCTTAACGACTGCATTGTTCACTTAACAACTTTTCATTCTCTTAATGGCCACGGGGATTCGTTTAATGCCCGCCACAAAAATGTCATAAAATCCAATTTCTGCTTATATGCTGAATTGCTTAACGACGTATATAACTCATGACCGTAATTCCAGGCTCAATTTGCGGCCGTAAGTCGAGGACTACCTGCAGTCCGCTAACGTGGGCCTTAGTGCCCCTGAGCGAGGAAGAGAGGGGGTCCTTGGTGGTCTCTGAGCTTGGTGCTTTCCTTGCAAGACGTTTCACGACCCAACTAGGCAACCTCATCAGGTCTGGATATGCAAACACCTTTCCCTGCCGGCCCTGATGAGGTTGCCTAGTTCGGTCGTGAAACGTCTGCAAGCAAACCACCAAACAGAGACCACCAAGGACCCCTCCTTTCAATCCTGAGCTGCAGCTATTCCCCTTTATTGAGCTCAGAAGAAGAGTGGTGCGGTGGCCTAGAGGCGGAGCTCTCGCCTCCCAATCAGGAGGCTGTGAGTCCGATCCTAGGTAGGGGCAGATATTTCTCTTTCTGAGCAGAATGAATATATATATTCATTCTGCTCAGAAAGAGAAATATCTGCGGCAGATATATATATATATCTGCCGAACAAAACTCCTCATTTGCAACAGGAAGGGCATCCGGCCAGGAAAAAAACTCAGCTCCATTCATTTGCCTAAGACTCCATCCCTCAAGGGAAATTTACGGAAGACGATTGAGCTCAGAACACCGGAGAATAAACTCTCTTGGTGGCCTCGTCCCGTTTATCCGGAGGGTCTTTTTTTTTTTTTTTTTTTTCCCCTTCCCCAAATTCCCGCCAGCTTCGCTTCAGCTGCTGCCCTGCCTTTCCGTCGGAAGAAGTTTTGTCCGCGTTCGCTTGCCCCGTCGAAGCCGTTTCCGCCTCCCCTTCCTCCCCCAAATTGAGCGGGTGGGCAGTTTCGGTGTCGCCTGCTCTGCTTCCTTCTCCCTTCGCCTCGAAAGAGAGAGAGAGAGACCCCCCCCCTGCCCCAAATGGCCACGAGGGGCCTTGGACGAAGAAAGCCACCTCCGTTCTGCCTTTCTCACCCGCCCCGGTTTTTCCCCCCGCCAGGTGTTCCGCCAGTGCCGTCCACCCACCTCTGCCCCTACAGTTGCCGCCCAGCCATGGTGCTAATTTGGGGCAGTACAGCAAAGGCTACTATGCCCCCGGGTGAGTCTCGCGCCTGGCCTGGCCTGGCCTGGCCTGGCCTGGGGGTGGTGGGGCTAGGCCGCCCGGTTTTGCATGGGAGGGAAGGAGGAAGGCCCAAGACACCCCCTTCCCCATAGATTGCACCTGAGAAAAGGTGCAAGCAGACCATTCCTTCCCAGCACTGATGCTGTTACCTATCTGGGTCATGAAACGTGTACAAGAAAACCAGTTCACAGAGCATCAGGGACCCCACTGTCCTTTTCTCCTCCTCCTCCTCCTCCTCCTCCTCCTCCTCCTCCTCCTCCTTTTACCAAACCCCACCCCCTTTCAGCACTGATGATGTTCCCTAGTTGGGTCATGAAACGTCTACAAGAAAACCACCGAGCTTAGAGAGCACCCAAGACCCCACAGTCCTCCCCCCTTTCTTCTCCTCTTCTCCTCTCTTTCCTCCTCCTCTCCACAAACCTCCCTCCCTCGTAACACTGATACTGTTACCTAGTTGGGTCATGGAACGTGCGCAAGAAAACCACCAAACTCAGAGTGCACCATGGGCCCTACAGTCCTCCTCCTCCTCCTCCTCCTCCTCCTCCTCATCATCATCATCATCTCCGCAAACCTCACTGCCTCCTAGCACTGATAGCGTTACCTAGCTGGGTCACGAAACGTCTTGCAAGAAACCCGTACCCCCTTTACCCCCCCCACCCCCCCGATTTAAGAGACCCCCCAAGGACCCTCCCACTCAACCCTGAGCTGCAAATTTTCCTTCTCCATGGACCGCAAACCTCCTGCTCGCTTGCTTCGTTCTCCTGCTTAACTCTGTGCTGCACAGCTCTTGTCCCTTCGGCTTCTTTGCTGCCCACCCCACCCCACCCCAAAAACCCTTGCTCTCATTCTTAGACCCCCCCCTCATCCCATATCTGTAGGAACCCCCTTTGAGACCCCTGTAACATCCCCTAGCATCCCTTCCCCAGTCGCCGGACTTCTTCGCTGCCTGCTCATCGCTTCTCCTTTCTTGTTCCTCTCTCTCTCTCTCTCTCCACCCCCCCCCGCAGGAATCTTCCCCCCCGCCCCCTCCACGGGAAGCTGGAGGCCATCCATGGCTGCGTCCAGGCTCTGCTCCGGGACCAGGGCCAGCCTCACCTCTGGGAACAGCTGGGGGAGATCTACGAGTCCGAGCAAGATTGCGAGGAAGCCATTCGGTGCTATCAAAACGCCGCCCGGTACCAGCGCGATTATGGGAGCTACGGAGAAATGCACGCCCGGATCGGGAGGCTACAACAGGTAGGAGGAGGGACACGGGACCGGAGGGGTGTGCCGGAGGTGGGCCTCGGGGAGGAGCAGCAGAGGGGGGGATTGGATGACCGGAGGGAGCCGGGGCGTTCCCATCCTTCTTTGCTAAAAAAAAATAAAATAAAAAATGTTTAGTTTTATCCCGCCTTTCTAATTTTCACGAAAAAATTCAAGGCGGCGAGCTTATTCCTGTGAGGTGGGTTGGGCTGAGAGAATGACTGGCATGACATGGTCACCCAGCGGAATTTGATGCCTGAGGCGGGACTAGAACTCACCGTCTCCTGGTGATTGGCCCAAAGTTACCTAGCTGGCCTTGATGTTTAAGGTGGGACTAGAACTCCCAGTCTCCTGGTGATTGGCCCAAAGTGATCCAGCCAGGATGGATACCTAAGGTGGGACTAGAACTCCCAGTCTCCTGGTGATTGGCCCCAAGTCACCCAGCATGCTTTCCTGCCTAAGGCGGGACTAGAACTCACCATCTCCTGGTGATTGGCCCAAAGTTACCTAGCTGGCCTTGATGTTTAAGGTGGGACTAGAACTCCCAGTCTCCTGGTGATCGGCCCCAAGTCACCCAGCACGCTTTCCTGCCTAAGGCGGGACTAGAACTCCCAGTCTCCTGGTGATTGGCCCCAAGTCACCCAGCACGCTTTCCTGCCTAAGACGGGACTAGAATTCCCAGTCTCCTGGTGATTGGCCCCAAGTCACCCAATTGGCTTTTGTGCCCAAAACAGAACTAGAATTCACCGATCTCCCTGTTTCCTGCTCGGTGCCTTATCCACTGCCCCAAACTACTGCCCCAAATATTATTGAGGAAGACAAAGAAAGCACCCCAGTCTTTTATTCATCAGCCTCCCCCAGGTTCAAAAGCCAAGCTAAGAACAGTCTGGCCTGGTCGGTTTCTTTGGATGGGAGGCCACCAGGAGATATTGCGGCTCTTCCAGTGGGAAAACGTTTCCCAAACTCGGTGAAGAAAAGCTTTTAACTTTTTTTCTTTCTTTCTTTTTTAATGTAGTTTCTGTCTCTTCTTCCTCCCACCCCATTCTTTCCCCCTTTTTTCAGGCTCAGCTGTGGAATTTCCATTCGGGGGGGTCATCTCATCACCGGCACAAAGTTTTACCCCCTTTACAACAAGTCTGGAACCTGTTACATCTTGAGGTAAGAAGCCCCGTATTCACCCCCGTTCCCCACAAACGGGGGGCTCCATCTCTACTTCTCTCCCCCCCCTTCAACAAATATTTCGGGCCAATTTTTCTCGTTCTGTAACCAAGGCGTGTCGATCACTGTTTCCAGATGTTTTTGGGAGAATTGCTCCCTTGGGGAATTTTTTTTTTGCATTTTTCCAAATATTAACTAAAAAATATAAAAGAGGAGCTGGTTTTTTTTTCCTCTTTTTTTTTAAAAAAATCTGCATCTTTTATTTAAAGAAAATGGCTGAAACTCTTCCTTTGAGGTCCCTTCCCCCCCCCTGCTCCCCCCCCCCCGCTTAAGCAGTGATGGCGAACCTTTTCGGCACCGAGGGCCAAAACCAGAACGCGCGTGAATGCGCGAGCGCCGGAAACCAGCTGGCTGGCGCACAGATGCCTGTTTTTTGGGCGTTTTGGGGGCCGTTTCTGGACTATTGTTAGGCTGTTTTTCAGGCAAAAACAGCCGGAAAACAGCTCAAAAATGGCCTGAAAATAGCCTGGAAAACAGCGCGGAAAATGGTCCAAAAATGGCTCAGAAAACAGTCCAGAAAATGGCCCAAAACTCAGCCTTTTTTTTTTTGTTGTTGTTGTTTTTCAGCCCGTTTTTAGGCCGTTTTCAGCACTGAGTGCCTAAACTGGAACGCCCGTGCATGTGCGCGCATTGGAGCGCTGAAGTACCGGAAACTCGAAAACCAGCTGGCTAGCGCGCACATGCCTGTTTTTTTTGCCGTTTTGGGGGCCGTTTCTGGGCTATTGTTAGGCCATTTTTGGCCACTTTTCAGGCAAAAACAGCCGGAAAACAGCCCAAAAATGGCCTGAAAATAGCCCAGAAAATAGCCCAGAAAATGGCCCAAAAATGCCTCAGAAAATGGCCCCAAAATGGCCTATTTTTCAGGCTGTTTTCAGGCCATTTTCTGGTTCTCCAGCGTCCGCGAAGATCTGCTGGCCTGCGCACATGTATGTGCTGGAAACCAGAAGAGCCGTGTGCCCACAGAGAGGGCGGTACGTGCCACCTCTGGCACGCATGCCATAGGTTCACCATCACGGCTCTGGCCCATTTCTGATTGACCTCTTTCTGGGGGTTTTCTTTTTCTGTTGTTCTTGTCATTCCTGGATCCTTTTTTCGTTCTTTCAAAAAAAAAAAAAAAAAAAGCTATTTTTAAAATCATCCTTTCTTTAAAAATGCTTCCTTCAAGTCACTGCTAAAAATGAAGGAATTGCAAAATGGTTTCTGGAATACAGGTAGTCCTCGATTTACGACCACAACGGGGCCCAAAATTTCTGTTGCTAAGGGACACATTTTATAAGTGAGCTTCCCTCCGTTTTACGACCTGTCTTACCACCATTGTAAAGTGAGTCGTTAAGTGAGTCACACAACTGTTAAATGAACCTGGCTTGCCCGTTGACTTCACTGGTCAGAAGGTCACAAAATGGCTGTGACGCCCTAGGACACTACAACCGTCATAAGTGTGAAAAACAGTCATAAATCGCGTTTTTCAGGGCCGTTGTATCTTCGAACGGTCACTAAACGAATGGTTGTAAGTCCAGGACTACTTGGGTCTGGATGAGTTTTGTGAAAACAACGTTTTTCAATCTATGTATCTTTTAAATTCCATGAACTTCAGCTCCCAGAATTCCCTGGTCAAGATGGCTGGCTGAGGAGTTCTGGGAGTTGAAGTCCACACGTCTTAAAATCGCCAAGTTTGGAGAATCCTGTCCTAGAACAGCATTTTTCAACCTTTTAAATTGCATGGACTTCAACTCCCAGAATTCCTCGGTCAAGATGACTGGCTGGAGGATTCTGGGAGTTGAAGTCTACAAGTCTTCAAGTGGCCAAGTTTGGAGAATCCCTCTCCTAGAACAGCATTTTTCAATCTAGGCAGCTTTTAAGACATATGGACTTCAACTCCCAGAATTCCCTAGTCAAGATGGCTGGCTGCAGAATTCTGGGAGTTGAAGTCCACACATCTTAGAGTGGCCAAGGTTGGAGACCCCTGTCCTAGAACAATCTATGTAGCTTTTAAATTGCATGAACTTCAACTCCCAGAATTCCCCAGTCAAGATGGCTGGCTGCAGAATTCTGGGAGTTGAAGTCCACATGTCTTACAAGGTACCAAAATTGGACAGCCCTGTCCTAGATCTTCCCTGTATTCGCGGAAAGACCTCGTGAGTCGGGTATTAGCAAAAAAAAAAAGCGAATATTTTCCGGACCAATTCTTCTCTCGCGCCTTCCCTCTCTGCTTCCCCAGAAAAGGAATTTCTCGGCTAAGCGCAACCCCCAACTCAAGAGGCCCGGCCCCCCCATGGAGCCCCCCGTGGTCCAGCCCATCCCGCCGGTCCAGCACCCAGCCCACCCGGGCCACAGCGAAGAGATGCCGGCTCCCATGAAAAGGCGGAGAAGCACTAGTCCCGACCAGGTAGCGAAGCCCTTGCCCGTCCCGTTCCCCCCCCCCTCTCCCCGCTAGCACTCTGCGCATGCTTCATGGCCTCCCATCCTTTTCGGCCGCTGCTTTCGCCTTTTGCTTGGGGTTGCTGGCTTTTTTTATTTTTTTAAGGGAGAAATCGTTCTGTAGGTCAGCCTCGTCTCTTGCTGGGACCTCTGGCTCCCCATCGAGGGGGGAAGGATGTGGGGCAACGGGGGGGCGGGATAAGGGAAGGAGGAGGCGGTGGGGATTTGGAGGCTGTGACCCCTCTCCTCTTGCTCTCTTTCTGCCAATGCCTGCCGGGGAGCAGAATGGTGGTAATGGGGTGGGCCAGCACCTGTCCGGCCCCGGAGTCCCCGGCAATCCCCATTATCAGCTGCCCAAGCCTGGATTATGGAACCCCCTTCATGGAGACCTTTGGGGCCAGGAACGCAAGAACATGGCAGCCCCAGACAGACAAGTAAGGCGGACTCCCCACCTTAAGGCTAGGCCTCCCCAGGGAGGGAGGGAGGGAAGGAGGAAAAGAGGGAGGGAAGAAAGAAGGAAGGTAGACTGATTTTGAAGAGGAAGGGAAGGGAGAAATAGAAAAGTAAGGGACGGACAAAAAGAAAAGAGGAAGGGAAGAAGGATGGATGGAAGGAGAAAATGAAGGATGGAAAGAAAGGAAGGAGAGATGGTGAAGAGAGGAAAGAAAAGGGAGGAAGGATGGACGGATGGATGGGGGAAAAGAATGGGACCGAGAAATGAATCAGCAATGGAGGAAAGAAGAGAGGAAGGAAAGGAAAAGAGGATGGGAAGAAGGATGGATGGATGGAAGGGGGAAAAGAAGAACGGAGAAAGGAAGGAAGGAAGGAAGGAAGGAAGGAACGAGAGATGGAGAAAAGAAGAGAGGAAAGGGAAAAGGAGGAAGGATAGATGATGGAAGGAGGAAAAGGAAGGAAGGAACGAGAGATGGAAAAAAGAGAGGAAAGAGAACAAAGGGAGGGAGGAGGAATGGAAGGAGGAAAAGGAAGGAAGGAACGAGAGATGGAGAAAAGAGGAAAGGAGGAAGGATAGATGGATGGAAGGAGGAAAAGGAAGGAAGGAACAAAAGATGGAGAAAAGAAAGAAAAAGGGGAGGAGGGATGGATGGATGGAAGGAAGGAAGGAACGAGAGATGGAGAAAAGAAGAAAGAAAAAAGGAAGGATAGATGGATGGAAGGAGGAAAAGGAAAAGGAAAGAAGGAACGAGAGATGGAGAAAAGAAGAGAGGAAAGAGAACAAAGGGAGGTAGGAGAGATGGATGGATGGATGGAAGGAAGGAAGGAACAAAAGATGGAGAAAAGAGAAAAAGGGGAGGAGGAATGGATGGATGGATGGAAGGAAGGAACGAGAGATGGAGAAAAGAGAGGAAAGGAAAAAGGAGGAAGGATAGATGGATGGAAGGAGGAAAAGGAAGGAAGGAACGAGAGATGGAGAAAAGAGGAAATAGAACAAAGGGAGGAAGGAGGAATGGATGGATGGATGGAAGGAAGGAAGGAACGAGAGATGGAGAAAAGAAGAGAAGAAAGGAAAAAGGAAGGATAGATGGATGGAAGGAAGAAAAGGAAGGAAGGAACGAGAGATGGAGAAGAGAAGAAATAGAACAAAGGGAGGGAGGAGAAATGGATGGATGGAAGGAAAGAATGAGAGATGGAGAAAAGAAGAGGAAAGGGAAAGGATAGATGATGGAAGGAGGAAAAGGAAGGAAGGAACGAGAGATGGAGAAAAGAAAGAAAAAAGGGGAGGAGGGATGGATGGATGGAAGGAAGGAAGGAACGAGAGATGGAGAAAAGAAGAAAGGAAAAAGGAAGGATAGATGAATGGAAGGAGGAAAAGGAAAGAAGGAACGAGAGATGGAGAAAAGAGAGGAAAGGAAAAAGGAGGAAGGATAGATGGATGGAAGGAGGAAAAGGAAGGAAGGAACGAGAGATGGAGAAAAGAGGAAATAGAACAAAGGGAGGAAGGAGGAATGGATGGATGGATGGAAGGAAGGAAGGAACGAGAGATGGAGAAAAGAAGAGAAGAAAGGAAAAAGGAAGGATAGATGGATGGAAGGAAGAAAAGGAAGGAAGGAACGAGAGATGGAGAAGAGAAGAAATAGAACAAAGGGAGGGAGGAGAAATGGATGGATGGAAGGAAAGAATGAGAGATGGAGAAAAGAAGAGGAAAGGGAAAGGATAGATGATGGAAGGAGGAAAAGGAAGGAAGGAACGAGAGATGGAGAAAAGAAAGAAAAAAGGGGAGGAGGGATGGATGGATGGAAGGAAGGAAGGAACGAGAGATGGAGAAAAGAAGAAAGGAAAAAGGAAGGATAGATGAATGGAAGGAGGAAAAGGAAAGAAGGAACAAGAGATGGAGAAAAGAAGAGGAAAGAGAACAAAGGGAGGTAGGAGGGATGGATGGAAGGAAGGAAGGAACGAGAGATGGAGAAAAGAAGAGAGGAAAGGAAAAAGGAGGAAGGATAGATGGGTGGAAGGAGGAAAAGAAGAATGGAGGAAGGAAGGCGTATGACACGGCTGATAATCTAATGTTTGAAATTGAGGAGGGGGTCCCTGTGGAGGGCCGGGGGTGCCTCCCTGCCCTTTGTCTTCCCGATTATACCGCCGGGAGTCCCTTGCTCTTGGGCGATGGGCAGATCACCAACTATTAGCGCCCCCTGCCCCTCCAGGGCCCAGCCTTTGCCCCCGTGGGAGGGTGGGCAGCGGAGGGGAAGGTGGGGGTCCCTTTTGCCTGCAGTCTTGCCCGGGGTGGGGAGGGGGGCGGTGGGCTTCCCTCGGGGCTCCCTGCTCTGCCTGCTCCTGGCTGCCTGCTTGGCTTGGCATCTGCAAAGGGCCGGATTTCAGGGGGGGGCTGGGGGTGGGTGGGGGGAGATGGGGGGGGAATCGCTTCGTCTTGCAAGGACGCTCCATGTGAACGGGAAAAGATCTTCATAGCAAAAATCCCTGGATTTATTTATTTATTTATTTATTTTCTTTCTTTCTTTCTTTCTTTCTTTCTTTCTTTCTTTCTTTCTTTCTTTCTTTCTTTCTTTCTTTCTTTCTTTCTTTCTTTCTCCTTCCTTCCTCTTTCTCTCTCTTTCTTTTTCTTTCTCTTTTCTTTTTCTTCTATCTTCCTTTCTCTTTCTTTCTTCTCCCTCCTCTTTCTTTCTTTCTTTCTCTTTCTTTTTTTCTTTCTTTCTCTCTCTTTCTTATTCTTCCTTCCTTCCTTCATTTTCTTCTCCTTCCCATCTCTCTCTCTCTTTCTTTTTTCTCCCTCCTTCCTTCTCCTTCCCATTTCTTCCTTCCTTCCTTTCTTTCTTTGCTTTTTTCTTCTTTCTTCCTTTCTCTTCCTTTCTTCTCCCTCCCATTTCTTCCTTCCTTCCTTCCTTCCTTCCTTCCTTCCTTCCTTCCTTCCTTCCTTTTTCTCTTTCCTTCCTTCTTTCATTTTCTTCTTCCCATCTCTTTCTTTCTCTCTCCCTCCCTCCATCCTTCTTTCTTTTTCCTTCCTTCCTTCCTTCCTTCCTTCCTTCCTTCCTTCCTTCCTTCCTTCCTTCCTTCCTTCCTTCCTTCCTTCCTTTTTCTCTTTCCTTCCTTCTTTCATTTTCTTCTTCCCATCTTTCTTTCTTTCTCTCTCCCTCCCTCCCTCCCTCCATCCATCCTTCTTTCTTTTTCCTTCCTTCCTTCCTTCCTTCCTTCCTTCCTTCCTTCCTTCCTTCCTTCCTTCCTTCCTTCCTTCCTTCCTTCCTTCCTTCCTTCCTCTTTTCTCAATCACTTTCACTTTCTCTTTCTCTTTTTCTCTGTCTCTCTCTTTCTCTTCCACCTCCTTCCTCCCCCAGGAGCAGAGGAATTCAGTGGCTCATCCTTTCCCCTACCCGTCGCCCGCCTACAGCTCCCACCCGCCCCCCCACCGCCTACCGGCCATGGCGCCCACTCCCCGCACACCGCCAGCACACCGCGCCCCCCTCGAGCCCCACGGCTGCTCGGCCCGGCCCAACGGAAGTGACCTTAGAGACGGCCGAGTCCCCCGGGTGCGTCCAGACTCTACCACCACACCAGCAACGTCCGCCTGTGTGCCTTATGCCCCGCGCCCGACCCCAGGAGGAGCCACCAGCAGCAGCAAGACCACCTCACGGGGGCCGCTGGCCTCGGAAAGCCTTGTAAGTGGCCCGGAGGACTTAGGGGGCCCTAGGGCATGTCGGGCCCTCCTGGGCGGAGCCCTTGCAGAGGAAGAGAATGGAAGGGGGGGGCTTTCACTTGGGGAAGGAGGGAGGGACGGAAGGAAAGATGGTGGAGAGAGGGAAGGAAGGAGGGAGGGAAGAAGGAAAGGATGGAGGAAGGAAGAGAGAAGGGAGGGAAGGAAGGAAAGAAGAGGGAGGAAAGAAAAGAGGGAGAAAGGAAGGAAGGAAAGATGGATGGATGGAAGAGAGGGAAGAAAGAGGGAGTGAGGAAAGAAGAGAAAGGAAGGAGGGACGGAGGGAGAAAGGAAGGAAGGAAAGATGGATGGATGGAAGAGAGGGAAGGAAGGAGAGGGAGAGAAGGAGGAAGAAAGGAGAGAGAATGGAGGGAGGAAGGAAGAGAAAGGGAGGGAGGAAGGAACAGAGAAGGGAAGGAGGAAGGGAAGAAGGAAGGAGAGAGAAGGGAGTGAGGAAGGAAGAAAGGGAGGGAGGAAGGACGGATGGAGGGAGGGAGAAAGGAAGGAAAGGGATGGGTGAAAGAGGGAAGGAAGGAGAGGGAGGGAAGAAGGAAGGAGAGAGCAGAGTGAGGAAGGAAGAGAGAAAGGGAGGGAGGGAAGAAGGAAGGAGAGAAGGGAGTGAGGAAAGGGAGGAAGGACGGAGCGAGAAAGGAAGGAAGGAAAGATGGATGGAAGAGAGAGGGTAGGAAGGAGAGGGAGGGAAGAAGGAAGGAAGGAGAGAAAGGGAGGGAGGAAGGAAGAGAGAGAAGGGAAGGAGGGAGGGGGAAGGAAGGAGACAGAAGGGAGGGAGGGAGGGAAGAAAAGAAAGGGAGGGATGGAGGGTTTGGAGAGATTTTATTTTATTTTATTCCTCCTCCCATAGGGTCCTTCCAATCATTACCAAACGCCAGCAATGGAGTCGTCCAGCCCCACATCGGAGAACGGTGGACGCAAACCGGCCCCACCCTCCCGGCCCGCCCCTTGCCTCGCCCCCCGCAACCTGCCCTGCGCGCGCATGCAGCCCCCGCCCCCCAACATCCCGGTGCCCCCGCCAACCCCTGCCCCACCTCCTCCCCCGGCTCCCCAGTGCCCCCCGCCCCCTCCTCCACCCCCTCCGCTGCCCTGGCTGAACAAAGCGGGGGAGGGCAAGGCCGAAGATGAAGATCCCTTGGGGGACATCCTCTTTGGGTGCGGCGGAGAGCCCTGCGGGGCCGACCCCCCGTCCTTGGCCAATTGCGACTCGGGGTGCGCCTTCCAGGATTCGGGGCCCAGCGCTCAGCAAGGGAGCTACTCTCGCCCCCGGGAAGGGGCCGGGGACACCCCCAGGCCGGCCAGCCCCGAGCCTACGCCGGCCCCCCAATTCTGGCTATCCGAGAGCAGCCGGGAAGAAAACGGCTCTGTGGGTGCCAGGCCCCTGAATCCGAGCCCCTCGATTACCTCAGGAACATTCAGGTCCCCAGAAAGCCCCCCACCGCTGCCGGTGCCACCATCCCCACCCCCGCTGCCTCCACCGTCCCGGGCCTCCTTTCCAAAGACGCCGGACCCACCCCCCGCGGTGGAGGCCTCCTCCGACCGCCTCTTCGGCTTTGCCAGCCCCCCGTTAGAAGACCAGTTTGAAGAACCCCCTGAGTTCTCCAAGATTTTGCCCGACGGGCTGGCCAACATCATGAAAATGCTGGACGAATCCATCCGGCGCGGGGAAGAAGAACGGGAGGAGAGCTTCCCGCCGCCACCACCCCCTGCCCCGCTCCTCCCTAGCCCCCCACCCCTGGCAAGGCCCAAGCTGCCCTCAGCCTCCACCGGTTCCTTCGATTACCCCAAACCGCCCGGGCAGGACCCTCCCGAGCCCCCTTGCCTCTATCGCTTCGGCAAGCGGGACACGGAAGAGCAGCGCCCCCCGGCCATGGCGGCCGCGGGGTCCAGCGGGGCAAAGTTCACCTCCCACAACACCCCATCTCTCCTCAAGTCTTTGGCCAGTGTGCTGGAGGGGCAGAAACACTCCTATCGGCTCAAACCGATGACTCCCCCAGGTGCTAAGATCTCCCCCCCAGCCGGTGCGAGCCAGAGCCCCCTACCCCAATTCACTACCTCAGGCCAAGCATGGGCTGGGGGCACCAGTGGTGCCACAGAGGAGCGGGCATCCACGCCCCCACCCTTGCCCGCCCCTCGGCCCGTGAAGACCGAGTCGGAAGTGTTAGAGGAGATCAGCCGCGCCTGCGAGACCCTGGTGGGACGAGCGGGGCGGGAGAAGAGCCCCCCGCCCCCTGCCAGCCCCCCACCTACCCCGGCCTCCCCTCCGCCCGCTTCTCTTCCGGCCCCTGTGCCTCCAGTGCCCCCGCCATCGACTCCTCCGCGCCCCAAGGACGAATCCCGCAAGCCACACATGGAACATCGCCGGCACCGTCGGTCCAACCGGGACGGCTCGCGGAGACACCGGGACGGTAAAGCTCGCAAGGGGAAAAACCGGCAGATCCTGGGCAGTTTGGACGTGCAGAGCGCCGAGGGCCAAGCCCGGGAGAACGGGGCCAAGCCGCCTCCGCCACCCCCGCCTCCTCCACCTGAACGGAGGTCTCCCGTCAAGAAGGAAGAAGGCCCGGTGGGCTCGGTTTCCACCATGGTGTGCTCGGCCGACCTGCTCAAGCTGCGCTCCTTCACAGAAGGTCCCCCCAAGGAGCTGAAGATTCGGCTGATCAAGGTAGAGAGTGGGGACAAGGAGACCTTCATTGCGTCCGAAGTCGAGGAGCGACGCATTCCCCTGAGCGAGGTCACCATCAACCACTCGGCAGCGGAGGTCGTGCGGGCCAGCAAGTAAGTTTTCACCATCCCGTCCCCCTCCCCCGAGAGTTTCCTCCAAGGAATTTCCAGTCGCTGAAGAGAAAATGCAGATTCGACTTACAGCAGGGGTGTCAACTCAAGGCCCGTGGGGTGCTTAGATCTGGTCTGCCGGGCCACCCTGGAAACGGTGAAGGACCGGCTTACAGTTCTTCTGCCCTCCTGAGCTCCATTTTTGGCCTCTACCAGCGAAAATGGCACTCGATAGGGTCACATGCGACTTTCCCGAGCTCCGTTTTCGCTGGCAGAGCGCTCAGGCTACCACAGGCGTCCCTGACATGAGTGACGTCAAGCTGGCCACGCCCACCCTGGCCACACCCATCTGCGACCCCCCTCCCAGGTCAAACACAACCCTGATGCGGCCCTCAATGAAATCAAGTTTGACGCCCCTGACTTACAACCCCAAATTAGGACCAGAATTTCTGTTGCTAAGCGAGACGGTCGTTAAGTGGGTCCCTCCCCAATTTTATAACCTTTTTTGCCATGGTTGCAAAGTGAATCATTTATTTATTATTGGGGTGAGGTGGTGGCTCAGAGGTTCAGACGCTGGGCTTGTCATCTGGAAAATCGGTGGTCAGGTTCGAGACCCGAGCTCCATGCGACGGAGTGAGCTCCCGTTCCTCGCTTCAGTTCCTGCCAACCTAGCAGTTCGAAAGCATGGCAATGCGAGCAGATCAATAGGTACCACTTTGGTGGGAAAGTAACAGCGCGGCGTGATGTCATGCTGGCCACATGACCATGGAAACATAGGTGAGCACTGCCCCTTTCCTACAGTCGGCAACGACTAGCGGACTAACCCACCGTGATGATCCACTTAATAACCGTGGCGAGAAAGGTTGTAAAACGGGGTGAAACTCCCCGAACGAGTGTCTCCCTTAGCAGTAGAAATTTTGAGCTTGATTGATCCTGTACCGAGAATGTACATTTTATGCAGTTTTTCCCGGGCTCACATCTCCTCCTCTTCCCCACTGCTCTGTCCAGGCACGCCAAGGTGAAAGGAAAATTTAAGGAATCGTATTTGTCCCAAAGTCATTCCGTCAAGCCGCAGATCAACATGGACGAAAAGCTGCCCCGGGATAAACTCAGTCCCCCAACGCCAAGTATCTATGTGAGTGTCCGTTTTGGGGGGGGGGGGTAGCTGGAGAGGGAGGTTGCCAGGAAAGCTCCTTGGAGCAGGGTCTAACTGAGGAGGGGGCTGTCCAGGGGTTTGTGTGTAAAAATCAGGGGTCTTGGGGTTTGCAAACCACGATCGCTCTGGGTACGCAAACCAGGCCTGCTGGCAGAGCATTTAAGGACCGATGAAAACAACTGCAAAGTTTCTAGCCCTCATGGCTGAAGAGGTTGATTTTTTTAAAAAAAGGGGGGGCAGGGGTTTCACGTTCGAGATCCCCAAAAGGCAGAGAGGAAGGCCGTGAAATAGGGAGAGGGAGGGGGCGAAAACTGGACTTAAGACGACAGTGACTGTTGTTCACTACTCCGTGGGCTGGGGATTTGGTCCACGGTCCTTCATTCTGGGGGGGGGAGGCTCCCCTCCCAAAAAAATGAAAGACCGTGGCTCCTCCCCC
Source organism: Pantherophis vulpinus (assembly GCA_037215915.1). Lineage (NCBI taxonomy): Eukaryota > Metazoa > Chordata > Lepidosauria > Squamata > Colubridae > Pantherophis > Pantherophis vulpinus. The sequence goes on from JAXLNS010000009.1 coordinate 2,564,607, forward strand.
CCCCCAAAAAATGAAAGAATCGTGGATTCTGGAGATTGGGGGGTACGGTAGGATGCTGGGATAAGGGATAAGATAAAAAAGAAATAGAAACTCAGATGACACCCAGAGTAAATGGAAAAGGGGGATGGGAGGGGGGAAAGGAAGGAAGGAAGGAAAGAGAAAGAAAGAAGAAAGAAAGAAAGAAAGAAAGAAAGAAAGAAAGAAAGATTATAAATATAAATGTATAATTATGAAATGATAGATTGGGTAAAATGGGAAAGAAATCGAAAAGAAAGTGTATATATTATTAGAAAATCTGAGTTACTCGGATACCAAATAAGGGAAATATTGCACAACAAAGGAGAAACAAAGGAAAGAGGAGGAGAGGGAGAGAGAGGAATGGAAGAAAGGGGAAGGAGAGAAGGGACAAGAGCAGAGGAGAAGGTGAGAAAGAGGGGAAAGAGGGGAGGAGTGGGGGAGAGGAAGGGGAAGTAGGAGAGGAGAGGAGGAGGAATAAAGTAGAAGAGGAGAGGAGGGAGGGAGGGGAAAGAAAGAAAGAAGGAGAAGAAGGTTTGTTGTGAAAAGAGAGGGTAGAAGAGCAACCCCAAATGTAATTAAAATGTCTTATTTTTATGCTTTCGTTAGAAAAAATGTATGTGTATATATATGATCAATTATGGATAAGAGAATGTACATTTACTGTACAATACGTGTATAAGAAATAAAAATAAAAAAAAAAATTCAAAAGAAAAAAAGAAAAAGGATGCTGGGCCATTTGGTCCGGGGGTCTCCAGTCCAACCCACGGAAGGAAGCAAAATCAGTGTTTTTCAATTTTTTGCCAGTTAGGAGGGGTGGCTGGCTGGGGAATTCTGGGAGTTGAAGTCCCCCCCTTTTAAAGCGGCTAAAAATGGAGGAACATTGAATTAGATGCTAACTAGGAAAACTTCAGTGCAATCATCAGATTTTTGGAAGAAAAACCGACTTGGCTGCTCTCCGTCTCGTGTTCTTCAGTGGATCACCTCACACAATCACCCATCTCATCATGGGTTTCATTCTTGTTGGTTCTTTCAAACAAGAATCGATTTCTTGATTCTTGGGATCAGTTGGGAAAACTGGAGGTGGGGGAAAAAAATTGGGTCTTCTCCTCACCGTGATACCTAGACACGAGCCATTGAAGGAGACAAGAGATCATCGTGTTGAAGAGGGTCCCTAAGAGGTCATCCAGCCCCAACTCCCTTTAGACGGCAGGGTTCGCAGCAGCCACTCCGCTACGCTAAATGACTGTGCAGCCTCAGTGTGAAAACCGCCAGCGCAGGGGAAGAAATGCTTCTGTGTCAATCAATTCCGCTGATTGACAGCTCTTCCTGTTCACAAGTCCGTCCTTAATGTCTCCTCTATTGAGGTCTCATCTCGTTTGGCCTAGTCTTACTCGCTCTCTGAAACAGTTGGGAATCAGATCTCTTACAGCAGTGTTTCTCCACTCTTACGATTGGTGGACTTCAATTCCCAGAATTCTTTGCTTACGATGCATGGACTACAACTCCCAGAATTCCATGATTGAGATGCTTAGACTTCAACTCCCAGAATTCCATGATTGAGATGCTTAGACTTCAACTCCCAGAATTCCATGATTGATGCATGGACTTCAACTCCCAGAATTCTGTGCTTAAGAAGTATGGACTTCAACTCCCAGAATAAGATGCATGGACTTCAACTCCCAGGATTCTGTGCTTAAGATGCTCAACTCACAGAAGTCTGTGCTTACGATGCATGGACTTCAACTCCCAGAATTCCATGATCGATGCATGGACTTCAGCTCCCAGAATTCCATGATCGATGCATGGACTTCAACTCCCAGAATTCCTTGCTTAAGATGCGTGCACTTCAATTCCCAGAATTCCATGCTGGGTTGGGAATTCTGGGAGTTGAAGTCCCATCACCCATCTGCACCCACGTCTCTTATCTTGGAAGCTCCTTCTTCCTTTAAAGCCATGTTTCTGCTTGCACAAAATTTAGGGTGGCATTTCTTGGTCATCTCCAAAAGTCCTTAGGTCCCCCTATTCTTTTTTTCTTTCTCCTTCTTCTTTTTAATCTTATTTTTTGTGGCTCTTTGTCTCACCTCCTTGTTTCTAGGGGTGCAGCAGCCCAGATCAGTCTTCCTGGAGCCCTGAGATTTTCTCTCTCCGGAGGGATCCACCCAGGCCATTTGTCTTCCTTCCCTTCCGCGCAGCTTCCTTCGTCTTCAGTTTGTCTCTCGGTTGCTATTCAGGGCAAGCCTCCCATCTCCTGAAAAGCAAAACAAAAGGGGTTTGTGAGACACACACACACACACACACACACACACACACACATGAGAGCTGGCTCTCCGGGTTGCTGGTTCAGGGACCTTATTTGATGACTTGGTCTCCCTCTTGGAAAAGAAAGAAAGAGAGAGGGGGTAGAGGGAGGAAGAGAGAGAGAGAGAGAGAGAAAGAAGAAAGAAAGAAAGAAAGAAAAAGAAAGAAAGAGAAAAAAAGAAAGAGAAAAAGAAAAAAAAAGAAGGAAAGAGAGAAAGAGAGCGAGAAAGAAAGAAAAAGAAAGAAAGAAAGAGAAAGGGAGGGAGGAAGAGAGAGAAAGGAAGGAAGAAAGGGAGGGAGGAAGAGAAAGAGAGAAAGAGGGAGGAAGAGAGAGAGGAAGGAAGAAAGAAAGGGAGGGAGGAAGAGAGGAAGAGAAAGAAAAAGAAAGGGAGAGAGAGGAAGGAAGAAAAAGAAGGAGGGAGGGAAGAAAAGAAAGAAAGAAAGAAAGAAAGAAAGAAAGAAAGAAAGCTCTTTTGTGGGGCACTTTTGACAGCTTCCTTCCTCTCCTGGCAGGGCCTGGCTTTTGTGAGAATTAGTCACACACGGACACACAGTCTTCCTTGTGTGGCGTTGTGAACTCTTTATGCCTCGTCTTGGCATAGAGGGAAGAGGAGAGCCTGGGCTGGTTTGCCAGCTGGGTTAAAACCTGGCAGGATTCTTGCCAACGTCTCCCAGGACGGGCGTTAACGCTTGGAAGCAATAATCGGTTCCCCTGAACCGGTTCAAATCGTCTGAATCCCACCTCTGCCTGCAAGAAAACAGCCCAGCTCAGAAGGCCCCAAAGGCCCCACCGTTCAACCGCGACATTCTCTTCTCTTGCAATTTTTTCCCTCCGTAGACAAAGCAGGTCAACCTTTGTGAATTGTGTAGTTGTGGCCCCTCCGATCAGGAACAGATTCTTGACGGGGTTGTCTTCTTGTCCTTAACTACCATTCTTGGCAGGTTCTGCCCAGCCAGCCACGATTGTCCACCAGCACGAAGAGGTTCTGATATTCTCCTCCTGAGTTTCCATCTCTCAGTTTGGGAAAGGAACCCCTCAAGATTTTCCTCCTTTCCTTTGCTTTTCCGCCATCTCCATTCATTATCATGTTCTTTTTTTCCTTCTCTTCTTCTTCTTCTTTTTTTTAAAATTAATTTGGTGCCATTCCACAAGACGTCTTCCTTGTCCTCTTAGCCTGACAGCCTTCTGCATGCTCTTTGCTCAGTCTGGCGTCCCAGAAGACCCCGCGCAGCCTCCTAGCTCCTGAGAACAAGCAAAACGCAGCCCCAGGAGAGTAGAATTCTGACTAATGGACTTGACTGCCGTTAGTTTGGGGACTTGCGAAGGAGACACCCATTCCCAAGAAGAGATCTTTCTCACCGCCGCTCTCTTCTTCCGGTTTATCTTGCATGTCACGGCAAACGTTCTTCAACTCCCTGTGGTCTCCTTTCCGTTTTTTCTCGGGAGCAAGACTAAAGGAATGAATGTTGCACCAGTTTTATAGGAAGAAGGAATCTCCCCCCCCCCCCCCGGTCTGGATTTATGGACCCGTTTTGAAGTCACTCCATCCTCTTGCCCTCTTTCGAATTCGGAACTGCGGTGTCGTCTCTCTGTTCGGATTGGCCTGTGTTTTTTGGGAGGGGCTTTTAAAGTGGAAAACAGCCTTGGTTATCCTTGATGGTCTCTAGGGGGGCAATCGCTGGTTGAAAAGGAAGGATCGGACACAAATTAGGGAATACAAACACGGACGGGCTCGCCAACCCCAAATGGGGGGATTTGGAGTAGAGGGGCCCAGTGGCCCGATACTGAAAACCTGTGACTTGCGCTAGGCTTGCAAGGATCCAATCTGGGTCGGTCCACTGGGACCGGAGGTTCTGCCTTCCGAGCTTTCGGACTCGTGCTGGAGCTCATCCTTCTCTCTAGCAGAGTGTGCGTGCTGTTCTGTGCGTGGTATTTATGTGGTGCCTGTCGTACATGGCTTTTTAGATGTTTAGATTGGGGTGTCGACGGTTGGTTTTTAAGTCGCTGGCGGTTTGTGCTGCCAAGCTGTAGCCTTCTAAGCTGGTGGTAAATCAGCACTCCTGTTGACTGACGTTTCCCAGGTTTCAGTCGTTTTCCCTGGCTGTTTTTGTCCCTGCTCGGCCAGCAATCTTAGTAGCTGCGGAATTGAATGTCCTTGTTCATCGCAACGTGAGGCTTACCAATGAGTTCAGGTCTCCTCATCTGACCTCTCGCTCAGGTTCTTGCAGTCTGGTAGTTAACTTTCTCCCTGTCTGTCCTACATAACACATACAGCGTGGGTGCTGTTCCATGTGTGGCATTTATGTGGCGCTTGTTGTATGCGTTATGCACGACAGACGGGGAAGAAGCTAATCACCAGACTGCAAGAACACAAGCGAGCAGTCAGACGAGGAGACCCGAACGCATTGGTGTAGCCTCACGTTGCGATGAACAAAGACATTCAATTCCACAGCTACTAAGATTGCTGGCCGAGCAGGGACAAAAACAGCCAGGGAAGTGATTGATACCTGGGAAACGGGCCCCTCGTCAGTCAACAGGGGTGCTAGAAGGCTACGGCTTGGCAGCACAACCGCCAGTGACTTAAAAGCCAATCATCGACACCCCAAACTAAACATCTAAGGAGCCACGTACGACGGGCACCACATAAATACCACGCACAGAACAGCGTACACACTCTGCTAGAGAGAAGTTCCCTGAGAATGGGCTCCAGCACGAGTTGGAAAGCTCGGAAGACAGAACCTCCGGGACAACGTATATCTGCCTTCATTGGTGCGCTAGGCCTGTGCATTTTAGCAGCGTCTCTGTAGGTATGGACCCAAATTAGTCTCAGTTAGGCTTTTCCCTACCTGGTGACAGCATAGTGCTTGGTATTCTAAATTACAGGTAGTCCTCGACTTACAACTGATCGTTTAACGACGATTCAAAGTTACAATGGCACTAAAAAATTTGGGTGTTTCACAACTGGTGTGTGTTTATGATGGTCGCTGGGGATCACGTGAACGCGGTTCGCAAGCGAGGGAAGCTCGATTCACTTAACAGCTGACCAATTCGCTTAACAGCCGCAGTTTCTTTTGCCAAGAAACTGGGACGCGACTCACTCAATGGCCTTGTGTTGCCACTGAAATTTTGCCGTGGTCGTAAGTCGAGGACAAGCTGTATCCTCGATCCTAGTCTGCCGAATGGTGATTGCCCCCCCCCCCCAGCTGGGGATTATAGGAGGCGCGATCCAATATACTCGCGAGGGCAGCCAAAATTATTCTGATTTTTTTTTTTTAAAGATTGGTGGGTGCTTTGTGCTTGGAGGGGTGGAGGTGAGGGAGGCAGACTGGCCTGGGGTCCTTTGACCGTCTCCTCCTTTTTCTTCAGTTGGAAAGCAAACGGGATGCATTTTCCCCCGTCTTGCTGCAATTCTGCACCGATCCCAAGAACCCCATCACCGTCATCCGCGGCCTGGCCGGATCTCTTCGACTCAGTGAGTATGATGATTATGGGTTCGTGGCACAATCAGCCAGATGTTCAGACTGGATTTTGTGTTTTTGCCCTGTTGTGGCCTGTCGGCCTCCGGCCCCTCCAGCAGCCGAATCAGAGAAGGAGGAGGAGGAAGAGGCGAGGGAGTCAGGATCAGCATCAAGGCAACCTGAGAGGTCCGAGGAGGACGAGGGAGTGGAGCTGTCAGAGAGAGAGCGAGACAGAGGCAGAGCCTGGGCTGTCCGCCAGCCCTCAGATGGAGAGTCAAAGCCCCCAGGTCTGGAGGTAGCTGATGAGGAAGAGGAGAAACAGCTGGGTCTAGTGCCTGACGCGGGGATGCGCAGAAAGCAAAGGAGAGGAGAGCAGTGGAAATCTATGAGCCGGTCCTCGGGACGGAAGAGCCACTGCTGCTAAGGAAGCCCCACCCTAGCTCTGGGGACAAAAGGCAGGGGACGGAGATGAATAGATGTGGCAGACAACTATTCGTCTCCCGGCCAGACGGACTTTTTAGCCTGCGTTGAGAGAGAAACTTTTTGCCGGTGTTGCTGGCGCTTCTAATAAAGGAATCTTTGAGTTAACTTCAGAGGGTTTGTCGTGTTTGAGAGCCGGATCAGAACATGTCCTTGCCAAGGAGCCAGGATAGGCAGATGTGGATGCTTGAGGGTGTGTTACAAATCTCGTCGCAGGATGTCAGCCGTTCCAAGTGAAGCTGCCTTTTGCAATTGACTGACGGCGAATTTGTCAATGCCCGTAATGTTCCAGTGGTGCTCCGGATGTTTTGGGATTGCACCCAAGGCGTCTGCGATCATTGGAGATAGCTTTGCTTCCTTTTGCCACACTCGTTCTGTTTCCAGGTCTTTGTATTTTGTTATCTTGTCCGGTTCTTTCTCTTCTATTTTTCTGTCTCCAGATCCTGCCTCGTCCCCAGACTTTTTTTGTTTTTCTTATCAACAGTTGTTAAGTGTGGGTTGTTATGCCTGTTTATTTGAATTCTGAAGTCCCAGAGCAATTTAGGTTCTTCATTTTCTGTGGCTTTCTCTAGTTTCTCTAATTCTTGCTTGCAGGCAAAATTCTTGTAGACCTTCCAGTGTACTATTGTTGCTACTTTGTCATGCCGTTGCTTGTGGTCAGTCTTCTTGCAGCAGCTAACCAGGTGATCCCCTGTTTCTTCAGCTACTTTGCAGAGACGGAAGCTGAAGAAAGAGTAGACCATCTGGTTAGCATTTGTTCTGAACCTGGTTCCCAAACCCGACAAACCCTCTGTAGTTAAATAAATGTTCCCTTTCTTAGAAACGCCAGCAGCCCCAGCAAAAAGTCTCTCTCTCTCTCACCGCAGGCTAACAAGTCCGTCTGGCCGGGAGACGAATAGTTGTCTGCCACATCTATTCATCTCCGCCCCCTGCCTTTTATCCCCAGAGCTAGGGTGGGGCTTCCCTAGCAGCAGTGGCTCTTCCATCCCGAGGACCGGCCCATAGATTTCCACTGTTCTCCTCTCCTCTGCCTTCTGCACATCCACATATAAAGCAGCGGTGTCAAACTCGATTGCATTGAGGGCCGCACCAGGGTTGTGTTTGACCTCGGGGGCGGGGGGGGCTGGAGTAGGTGTGGCCAGGGTGGGCGTGGCCAGCTCGACGTCACTTATGTCAGGGGCGCCTGTGGTAGCCCAAGCGCTCCGACAGCAAAAACAGAGCTCGGGAGGGTCAGAGGCACCGTAGAACAGTCCTTCACTGTTTCCAGGGCAGCCCCGAGGGCCAAATCTGGATCTGGCCCCCAGGCCTTGAGTTTTGACACACCTGGTCTAAAGCAAAGAAGATCAGATCTTTGGAGTGCACAATAATTTTCTCCAGGTTTGGAGAATGGCCGAGGATCTTTGTAGTTCCTTAAGGAAGTCGATCCGGGTGGAGAGGACACCAATTTGATTGTAGAAGTTTGCCTTTCCAAGTGGAAATTTGTGGAATGAGGCTGATTCTCGGGAGAACTGAAGCACAATTTGGAGGGGTGTGTGTGTAAAATGAGGCTGTCCAGTGCCCCCTTACTTTACTGCTTCCGCTCGCCCTCAGATCTGGGACTGTTCAGTACGAAGACGCTGGTGGAGGCGAGCGGCGAGCACGCCGTGGAAGTCCGCACGCAGGTGCAGCAGCCGTCGGACGAGAACTGGGACCTCTTGGGCACCAAGCAGGTCTGGCCGTGCGAGAGCAGCCGGTCGCACACCACCATCGCCAAGTACGCCCAGTACCAAGCGGCTTCGTTCCAGGAGTCGCTTCAGGTGAGATTGACAAGCTTGGTCCTTCCGTCCCGTCCTTAGCGTGGACCGGACCGGGCGGATTCCGGGCCCCGTAAGGATCGCACACCGAAGGCCCTCGCTTAACTCTTGGCAGGAAGGTCTCCATTCTGACTTCTCTCTCTGTTGAGGCAGGAGGACAAAGAGACTGACGATGAGGAAGCCGAGGAGCCGGACAGTACCACAGAGACGCCGCCCAGGTAGAGTACTCCTGCCTCTGCCTGCTCGTCGGGTGACTTTTGTTTTGATCGATAGAGGAGAATAATTTTAGCTCGGAGTTGAAATGAGGCATTCTTAATGCAGAAGTTTCATGACCCAACTATGTAGCATCATCAGTGCTTCTTTTGATCGATTACAGCTAGTCCTTGACTTACGACCGTTCATTTAGTGACCATTCAAAGTTACAACAGCACCGGGAAAAAAAGCAGACTTAACGACCATTTTTCACGCGCCCGTGGCACCATCCCCCACGGTCACGTAATCCAAACGATGATTTGGCAACCGATTCGTATTTATGACGGTCGCGGTATCCTGGGTTCTCCTGCAGCGACCTTTCCGGCACGCCGAGCCAGTGAGGAAGCCCGATTCACTTAAGAACTGCGGTGATTCACTTTGCCGCCGTGGCAAAGAAGCTCGTTAAAACGGGGGGCAAAATTCACTTAACGACGGTTTCGCGGAAATGTTAGGCTCTATTGTGGTCGTAAGTCGAGGACTACCCGTATTCTTTGAGCGTGGGAGGTTTTGCTGAGAAACGGCGCATAATGACGAGGGAGGAAGGTCAGGCTTTACTGGCTTGTGAATCGCGGACCCAGAGAAGCACAGGATGCTTGGGGGGATGGAACAGAATTGGGAAATTAATGCGTTCTCCATCTGGGAGGTGACGGGGAGGAAACGGGTCATCACAGCTTCCCGTCCTCAATTTTTCCTTTCCGTTGTTCTTCTCGCAGCAACCCGGACCAGAAGCCCCACCAAATAATCAAGTTTGGGACCAACATCGACCTCTCGGACGCCAAGCGGTGAGGATTGCGAGAGGGGGGGGAAAATCCCCCGTGGACCCCTTTCTCCCCACCCCTCTCTTCCTGTCCCCCTCCCCGCCTCGATTTTCCATTTCCTGCTGTGGGTTTTGCAAAGCAGCAGCGGAGAATTGGGGGCCTAGATCTGCTTGTTTGGGCTGCCCCCTTCAGGTTCAGACCTGTCACTGCAGGCAAAACGGTTTGGTTTCCTAGAGCGGGCTTCGTCCCACATCTTTGCGGCCCCCTGGTGGCCACTCATGGAACTGGGGATCAGCCATCCTTCCAATCCTATGGGCAAAGCACTGTTCTTGTGGCTCTCTGTTGCCCCCTGGTGGCGATGCATGAGAATTCCAGAAAGAAAGTGTTCTGGGGATAGGCGGCCTCCTGGTGGTCAGAATCCGTCAGTGCAGTTTAAAAGACTTAAAAAGGCAGAAATGGGCAATTATGGCCCCTTTAAGATCTGTTGGATTTCAACTCCCATAATTCCTGGCTAGCAGGGGCAGTGACGTTCTCGGAATTCGAAGCCCCCGTGTTCAGTAGTACAAATAGTCCTCGACTTATGACGAGTCACTTAGTGGACTGTCCAAAGTCACAACCCACCTGGAGAAAGGGGCTTACAGCCTGGATGTGAACTTCCGACGGTCGCAGGACCGACCCTTGGCAACACAGTGACAATTACAGACAATTTTCAGCAAAACCACACAATAGCGAACAATGGGTTCATTTAACAACCGTCCCGTTCGCTTAACAACTGTGGGGGTTTCCCCTTAGAATCACCACGCTGGCTTAACAACGGCTGCAAACAGCGTTGTAAAATTACAGATAATGTACAGATAATTCTCGACTTTCGATAATTTGTTTAGTGACCGTTCAAAGTTATAACGGCACTGAACAAAGTGACTTAGGATAGTTGTTCACACTTACGACCGTTGCAACATCCCCCTGGTCGCGTGATCAAAACTCAGACGTTTGGAAAGGGACTGGTTCGCTTAACGACCAACTTAACTGCTGCGATTCGCTTAACAACTGTGGCAAGGAAGGCGGCAAAATGGGGCAAGACTCACTCAACAAACGTCTCACGAAGCTACCGAAATTTTGTTGCGGGCGTAAGTCGAGGACTACCTGTACTACTGTTGGTGCAAGGTTCCCTTAACAGTCGTAACATCAAGGACCAACCCTAGAGGATTTCTATACCGAAGGGAGGTCAGACTAGTTGATCTCCCAGCCCCTTCTGAGCGTGGGTGACCTGTTCGGTTTCTCCGACAGATGGAAACCGCAGCTCCAGGAATTGCTGAAGCTGCCCGCCTTTATGCGAGTCACGTCGACGGGGAACATGTTGAGCCACGTGGGCCACACCATTCTGGGCATGAATACGGTGCAACTCTACATGAAGGTCCCTGGCAGCCGTACCCCAGGTGAGAACCGCCTGGTCTGAGCATGAATGGATTGGGCCCTCTCTCCCGCTAGGACAGGAGTCGGCAACCCGTGGCTCTGGAGCCGCATGTGGCTCTTTCATCCCTCTGCTGCAGCTCCCTGTTGCTGGTCGGCCCCACAATTGATAGGACTTTCGGTTAGGATAGGTAGAGGAAAATGATACCGCGCTAGGAGGGGACACTATGGTGGGGGAACCGGATTTCCGGTCGGCTCCGGAATTGAATGGGGAGCTTCCAGTTAGGACCTTTGTGGCTCTTTGAATGTTTAAGCTTGCCGACCCCTGCACTAGGAGAACAAAACAGAACATAGAGGTGGAACCTCCAGATCTCACAACACTCTACCTTTGAATCCCAGCTGTGGAGGGAGGCAGAGAAAGGCTCTTAGGTCCTGCTTAGAGGCTCCCCGATTGGTTCCTGAGGGAACAGAGGTGGATGGACAGGAGGGATGCTGGGTGGATCTGAGCTGAAACTGGGCATCCATGTTTGTGGCTAAGAACCTAGAAGAAGGATCTCCAAATTTGGCCCCTTTTAAGACTTGTGGACTCCAACTCCCAGAATTCCTCAGCCCGGCTGAGGAATTCTGGGAGTTGAAGTCCACAAGTCTTAAAAGCAGCCATGTTTGGAGACCCCTGGAACTTCTGGATCCCGTGTTATGGGCACCACTAGTTCTTCAACCGGGGTCTTCCAAGGATCTCTGCTGCCTTGAAGAGTCTTGACTTGGGATGGAGGCCAGTTGACCTGGGCTGAGCTGCTAACTTCTTCGTCTGTGGACCTCCTCTGTAGGTCACCAGGAGAACAACAACTTCTGCTCCGTGAACATCAACATCGGGCCCGGGGACTGCGAGTGGTTTGCTGTCCACGAACATTACTGGCAGAACATCAGTGCCTTCTGTGACAGGTAGGACTTCTTCAGGAAACGGGGTGGGATCTCCTCAGTCTTGGGGCAAGGGAGAACTTGGCCAGAGAGGAGAAACAGGGTGGTAGAGGGAATCTTCTGAGGACAGTTGAAGGAGAAGCAAGTGGAGAGGAACCATCTCAGTGGCGGTCCCGAGCACGCTCCATGGTTTTGACCCAAGTGAGGTTCAAGATGTTCTTGTGGCCTTCAGGACTCTCGTTTCTTCTGCCAGACGGCCTCAACCTGGGTTTTCTTGTAGGCATGGGGTAGATTATCTCACCGGCTCCTGGTGGCCCATCTTAGAAGACCTCTACCAATCCAACATCCCCGTTTACCGCTTCATCCAGCGTCCTGGAGACCTGGTGTGGATCAACGCTGGGACGGTGCACTGGGTGCAGGCCACTGGATGGTGCAACAACATCGCTTGGAACGTCGGTCCCCTGACAGGTAGGAGAGAGGGACGGGACGGAGAAGGAGGATGTAGCGGGACTTTGAAGGAGAAGGTTGACCTGCTAGCTTTTTGGGATAGGAGCTTTGGCCGTACTGGCCTTTGAAGCTGACCATTTCCCACCTTCCAAGTGTTTTGACCAAGGCTTCCTGAGTCATTAAAACCCACGAGTAGTCCCAAAAATCTCTTTTATTGCAACAGCTGTGAATTACGTTCATTCACAGCTGAGTCCCAGTTAGTTGCAAAAAGTCCTTCGGGAGAAGTACCAATCTTTATCTCCCTTGACACGCTGCTAAAGACCTACTTGGCAAAGCCCCATGGAGTCCAGAATCAAACAGAGATGCCGACTGGGAACAGAATTAACAACGTTGCTTTCCTGCAAAGGGCCCAAGTGCCTTTGCTACTCTTTTAAGCTTTATGGGAGGGGCCAATCATCTCCAGGCCTTACTCCTGAGTCGTCCCTTTTGTTTTAACTGTTCTTGCCTTCTGGCAGCTGTGCGCATGCGCGCAGAAGGAACAGGCTCCTCCTGTTCCTCTGCCTCTCTGATGTCCGACTCTGGAGGCTCCGGAGTCCGCGCATCACTCCCAGGTGGCCCTGGCCCCATCTCTGCCTCGGACGCAGAGCCCTCGTCCGAGCCTTCCCCAGACTCCAGGACTGGCCCATGTTCCTCCCCAACCACCTCACTATCCGACTCCGCTGCCAGCTCCACAGGCTGCTGGCGGACCACAACACCAAGCCAGAACAGTGCCTGGTAGAACTCGTGGGGTTTTAGAAGGTCAAAATACTCCTCAGTGCTGGATCCATTTTAGTAGAACATCTTTGGCAGATGATCGTCCAAGCCTCTGGTTGGAACGTGATGACCTTCAACGAAGGAGAACTCGACACATTGTGAGATAGTTTGTCCCACGGATCGATAGATCGTACATTCAGGAAGTTCCTCTTGAGAGAACTCCATTTCTTGTAGTTTCAACCCAACGGAAATGACCCTACACTCCGGCCCAACAGGGAGTAGAGGTCCATTCCTCCTTGCTTGTGACCAACCTTTTAGAGCAATGTCTTTGAACCTCAAGCCACTTTAATTTAAATTTAATTTATCGGACTCATTCTTAAAACGGTGGCGCTCAAAACTGGACGTGACCCTGTTCTGAGCCGGCTCTCAAACACGACAAACCCTCTGAAGTTAACTCAAAGATTCCTTTATTAGAAGCGCCAGCAACACCGACTTTCACAGTCCACTCGCATCCAGACGTTTGACCTGGCCCCAATTCCAGAGGTCTTGAATTTGCTGTGGATTATGGAACTGGCGAACCTGAATTTGTTCCCCGCAGCTTACCAGTACCAGCTGGCGCTCGAACGCTACGAATGGAACGAGGTGAAGAACGTCAAGTCCATCGTGCCCATGATCCACGTCTCCTGGAACGTTGCGCGGACGGTCAAGATCAGCGACTCGGACTTGTACAAGATGATCAAGTGAGTTGGTTTTTTTTTTTTTAACTCTTCCGAGGTCCCACGTGAGCCAAGCTGGCCTTCCCCGCCCTAGTACGGGACGTCCTTGTACTTACGACCACAATGGAGCCCGAAATTTCTGTCGCTAAGCGAAGCAGTTGAGCGAATTTTGCGATGATTGTAAATGCAAGGACCGGTCCTAAAATACCTGTTTTCAATGCCGTCGTGCCTTCCAACGAATGGTCGTAACTCGAGGGTGGCCTGTACGGGAGCCCAGGAGCACCCCGGCGGTGCCTGTGTGTGTGTGTGTTGTGTGTGTGTGTGTGTGTGTGTGTGTGTGTCCCTGGGCTCACCTCTTCTCCTCTCTTTAGGTACTGCCTGATGCAGTCCATCAAGCACTGTCAGGTCCAGCGGGAAAGTCTCGTCCGATCGGGCAAGAAGATCGCGTACCAAGGAAGGGTGAAGGACGAGCCGGCCTACTACTGCAACGAATGCGATGTAAGAGCCCGCCTCGGGAGTGGTCCTTGTGTGTCTCTGCCGCCCGTAGCGGCTGCAGATTTGACGCGGTGTAAGCTTCCCGCCATCTCTCTTTTGAGTCAGTGGGGAAGACTGTTGGCTGTGGGTTTCCGTCAACTCTAGAGGGTTGAAGGTCCTCCTTCTTCTTCTCTTCCTCTCTTCTCAATTGCTTCCTTTCTGCAGCTGATGCTGGGTCACAGGTGGGCTGGTCCTTAACTGGTGTCTCTTCATCATCATCTACAATCTAGTTGGGTCCAAGAATGAGCCTTGGTCTCCTCCTCCCTTTATACCCCTATCTGGTCTTCCCGGATTCCAACTTTAAGAGATCCTAGTTCCAGCAGTCCTTCAACGCATAGTTGGTAGGATGTGGGGACAAGTTCTCCATCTACGATCCAGTTGGGCCCAAGGTCCTCCTCCCTTTAAACAACCCCTACCTGACCTCCACGGATCCAACCTTAAGAGATCCTAGTTCCAGTAGGTCCTTCAACGCTTGGTTGGTAGGATGTGGAGAGACAAGTTCTCCTGTGGTGGCCTCTGAGATGGATCCATAGGTCCATTGTCATCTTCGTCATCATCTCATTTCCCCACCCCACCCCCCAAAGGGTCCCAGCGAAGGCTTCCGACCGAGGGGGTGGCGTGGGTTTGGTGAGGTCTCTGTCTTTTAAATTACCTGTATACCTCCTGTCCCATCTCCAGTAAGGGATTTTTAAAAATCCCCCTCCCCACACCTCCTGACAGTGGTGGAGACGTGCAACCGTAATGAGGTGAAGAGGTCAAAAACAGTGAGTATGATGCGCGTGGTTTTGTAAGAGGAGAAGATAAGGAAAAAGGAAGGTGAAGGAAGAACGTGGAACCGAGAAGAAGACAAAATGTTAATCAGGATTGTAGTGGCCACAAAAGGAAGTTAGGTCAACACCGGTATGGAACTGGAAGGATTCCTGAAGAGACGAGAAGCTTCCTCGGCGGGGAAGAAGGATTAGAAAGTCTTCGATGTGTGTGTGTGTGTGTATGGAGGCCACCTCAACGCAACTAAAGGAGTAAGAGAAATCTGACCAGCAACTTCAGTTGAAGAGCCTTGAAAATTAGAGAGAAGGAGAGCAACCATCTTAGAAGGTTTAGGAGGTCTACAGAATTGAGGAAGCGCCATGGATGAACGTGAAGGCTTGATGTCATAACTGAAGGACATCTCGGTTGACCAGGAATGACTCAAGCAATGATACGGGAGCTTCCCCGCTCGTTGATCGGATGTCTCTTGGACAGAATCTCTGCTGTACGTGGGCATACATGGGTTCTGCACCTGAGGTCACTGGAATTCTTGGGACCCCATCTTGTTCTGCTCGCTCTTACTAAAGAGAAAATTATTCTTGAAAAGAAGAAGTCTCCATTTTTGCCATCTGCTGAAGCAGATGTGGGGAACGGTCTCTTTAGGACTTGTGGACTTCAACTCCCAGAATTCCGGAGCCAACATGGGGAACGGTGGCCCCTTTCGGACTTGTGGACTTCAACTCCCAGAATTCCCGAGCCAACATGGGGAACGGTGGCCCCTTTAGAACTTGTGGACTTCAACTCCCAGAATTCCCGAGCCAACGGGGAACGGTGGCCCCTTTACGACTTATGGACTCCAATTCCCAGAATTCCCGAGCCAACATGGGGAACGGTGGCCCCTTTATGACTTGTGGACTCCAACTCCCAGAATTCCCGAGGCAACATGGGGAACGGTGGCCCCTTTCGGACTTGTGGACTCCAACTCCCAGAATTCCTGAGCCAACATGGGGAACGGTGGCCCCTTTACGACTTGTGGATTTCAACTCCCAGAATTCCCGAGCCAACATGGGGAACGGTGGCCCCTTTAGGACTTGTGGACTTCAACTCCCAGAATTCCCGAGCCAACATGGGGAACAGTGGCCCCTTTACGACTTGTGGACTTCAACTCCCAGAATTCCCGAGCCAGGGAATTTTAAGGAAGTATAGCTCAGAAGAATGTCTAGTGGATATGAACAATTCTGACTTCCTCTCCTTGGAGAAGGTTGTAGAGGAAGAGGTGGAACCATGTTTATACAAGGTTTATCGTTACCTTGGATTCGGACTCGGCCCCGGGAGAGAAACGGCATGTTGATTTCATGGACCATCGATGGTGAGACCTGGATGGAGAAACCAGGCCGTACCTGTTCTCGTAACATCTCTTGATGTTGGCTACCGTACCCGCCCACCACAGCAAGATTGGGAACTGGGAACCACTATTTAACTGGGTTTCCACTCCTAGCTAAGTTTGGAAGGACAATTTGGATCATCAGATGACCCTTTTTGGAGGGCTCAGTCTTGGGGCTCTTCCCTGTCCTGTTCGGCACATCCCTGAAACCACGGGGAGAGGTTATTGATCGAAAATAAAGATACCGTATTTTTTGGACTATAAGACGCACCTAAATTTAGAAGAGGAAAACAACAACAAAAAGTTTTGGGCCTCCGCGCATCCCATTTTCAGCCCGTTTTTTGACTCTTTTCCCGCCATTTTCCGGCCATTTTTCCGCGCTTTTTCTGGCCCGTTTTTTAGGCTTTTTTCGGCCCTTTTCGAGGCTTTTTTCAGCCCTCTTTTGAGGCTTTTTTCGGTCCACTTTTGAGGCTTTTTTCGGCCTGCTTTTGAGGCTTTTTTCGGCCCATTTTTGAGGGTTTTTTTCGGCCCATTTTTCCATCTTTTTTCAACCTGTTTTTCCGGCTTTGTTCGGCCCATTTTTGAGGCTTTTTTCAGCCCATTGTTGAGGCTTTTTTCGGCCTGTTTTTGAGGCTTTTTTTGGCACTTTTCGATGCTTTTTTCGGCCCGTTTTTTTGGGCTTTTTTTCAACCCATTTTTGAGCCTTTTTTCAGCCTGTTTTTTTTTTTAAACAGCTCGAAAAAACCCTAGAAAACGGGCCAAAAAAAGACCTGAAAAAAGGCCAAAAAAAGGCCTGAAAGCGGGACACGAGGAGGCAAAAAAACAGGTGGCGGGTGGGCGGGGCTTCGGCAATATTCGGTCTATAAGACACACAGACCTTTTCACCCCCTTTTGGGAGACAAAAAAGTGCATCTTATAGTCCGAAAAATAACGGTACTTTAAATATATATATATTATTGTATTTTGTACTATATATTGTAAGCCACCTATACATGATCAATAAAGGAGTCTGAAACAGGGGCCTGAATTCTGTCTTCGGTCCAAATGGAGTCAAATCAACTACCTTGGGACTACAGCACCCGTTGTCCTCTGCCAGACTGTGCCCGCTGAGAAAAGCGGAAGGGAAGCCAAGCGCCAGTGGCCACTTGGGCATTTCAAAGGCCTTCTCCATGCGGTGGTGGTGGTGGGCAGGGGTCTCGGGACCTCATTTTCTGGTGTCTTTAAGTGGGGGTTGCTGGTGGCATGATTCCTTCTCCTGGCCGAGGGTAGCGCCCCCCCTTTGGAATTTTCGAACTCTGGGCTATGGGGCAGGATGAACGTTTAGGGTTTTAACAAGGTCTCAACGGGGCAGAGTGGTGGACATCTGGAAGTAGAGACAGTGGAGAAGCTGTTTCGTCGGCTTGATACAGAATAAGAATGTTGGAAGGGACCTCGGAGGCCTTCTAGCCCAACCCCCTGCCCGTGGTAGAGACCCTGTACCGTTTCAGACAAATAGCTGTCCAACTTCTTCTTAAAAGCCCCCACTGATGGAGGAGCACCCATAGTGATGGTTCAGGGGCTCACTGCGGCAAGCCGAGCCGAGCTAGCGGCCTCCCAAATCCTTTTCCGCCGATCCGTGGGTTCCATTTTTAAGAGATTCCCCCCCCCCCGTGAGATTCCTTTTGGAGGGGGGGGATCTTGGCTTCTTCCCTAGGCAGGGAAGGGGGTCTCCTGCCTCGTAGGAGGGGAACTGACCCTCCCCATCTCTTCCCCGCAGGTAGAGGTGTTCAACGTCCTTTTTGTGACCAGCGAAAACGGCAGCAAGAATACGTACCTAGTTCACTGCGAGGCCTGCGCCCGGAAACGGAACTCGTCCCTCCACGGCGTCGTGGTACTCGAACAGTACAAAACCGAAGAATTGATCGCCATTTACGACAGCTTCACCCTGGTGAGTCTCTGAAGTGTGCGCTTGTGTTTGTGTGTCCCAAAGGTGTTTTATTTCTCAAGAGGCAACTGGACTTTCTGGTTTATTTTTTCTTTGAGGAGGTTTCGCTTCTCATCCTAGAAGCTTCTTCAACTCTGCTGTGTGTCTGTGTGTATGTGTGGATCCTTTCGCGACCGGGATTATGTCGGGAGGATCGTTTTACGGGGAAAGATTTCCTCCCGTTCCATTTATGACTGTTGCCGCATTCCCACGGCCGTGTGACCAAAATTTGGACGCACGATAGACTTGTAACGGTTGCAGAGTCCCGGAGTCGCACGATCCCCTTTGGCGACTGTCGAACAAGCCAAGTCCGTGAGGCAGCCAGATTCACTGAAGAATCGTGTGACTCGCTTCACAATGAAGGTCGTGACACGGAGCAAATGTTTTGGGCTCCGTTGGGGGTTGTAAGTCGAGGATCACCTGTCCCTTGTGGGGAGAAAAAAAATGGTCGTCAGGCCAAAATGGCCGGGAGCCGAATCGATTAGAGCCAGGAGGTGCTTAAATCTGGCCTTCAGGGCTGGCCTGGAAATAGTAAAGGATCAGCCCGCGGTGCCTCCGGCAGCCAAAACAGGGCATGGGGGCCTCACACAGGCCTCCCACACCCTGTTTTCGGCCTGGACGGCCTCCTGCACCAATGCCGGCCTAAACGGGGTGCGAGGGGGTCACGTAAGGCCTCCCCGCACCCTGTTTTGGCCGGCAGGATGCTGCAGGAGACGTCCGTCCTGTCTCCACCCCCCCCCCTCCCCGGCCGACCCGCGGAGCAGAACTACAACGCTGATTCGGCCCTCAAAGAAATCCAGTTTGACATTCCTGGATTAGAGAAAGGAAAAAAAACCTCCGAGGATTGGGAAAGGAGTTCCCTGATTAATTCGTGTCCTCTTTTTTTTTTTTTTTTTGGCAGGCCCCGACGCCGAGTTCAAGATGAGCCATATCACGCCCAGGCGCCGATGTCTGGGCTCGCTTTCCCGCTCTCGTTTCTCCCACTCCACTGTGAGTGTTTTGGGGCAGAAGGTGCTGTAGCCCCCTTCTCTGCCTCCACCCATCCCGAAACTGAGTCTCGATTTCCTCTCCGTTGCTTCCTCGCAAGCCGTCCTGAGCCGGAAGGACACGGAACCGGTCACAAGCTTCGTTTCCCTCGCCTCCCTCCGCCCCCTCAGACGGACCCTGTATTTTTAATTTATTCTTCTTCTTCTTCAACAAAGAAAAACAAAACACAACGGACCTCCTTATATATATTTTTTTTGTTATTAATTTTCCTGGGTGGTGCTGATTTTATTTTATTTTTAAAAAAAAAACCGAAAAGAGGACAAGAAAAGAAATAGAAGACGATAAATCAATAAATCCTGAAATTTAAAAAGAATATATATATATATAAAGGGGTGAAGAACAGTTTGATCCGAAAGGATGTCGATGAGAATGATGACTCCGTTCCTAGTGGGGGGGGTGGGGGGGAAATCGGGAACTGTGCGAGATCCCGGTTGACGGTCGGACTTCCGCGTGCCTTCCCCGCCAATCCCCCGCGCCCCACCCTTCCCCATCCCGGGATGAGCATCATGGGCTCGGAGGAACGGAGGAAGAAGAAACCGGGAGGGGCAGCCCGTTCACACGAGCATTACGGCCCACTCGCGCGCGAGTGGATTTTGTGGAAGGAAGACAAGATAGTGACTTTTGCCGGGCTGCTCCGGCGTGGTGTTGTGTTTGTTATTTTTTTTTTAATTATTTTTTCGTCGTTCGTTCGTTTTAATTTACCAATTTTTTTTTCCTGGTTGGAAATTTTGAGAAAAAAAACAAAAACAAAAACCAGTTTGGAAAACAGAAAAAGAAAAAGAAAAAAAAACAACACAAGCAAGCAAAAAAAAAAAAAATTTAATACGGGTTTTCTTAACACAGGACTTTTTATGGTTCAGTTCTCTTTGGGTGAACTTCTGGTTTTTTGGCGGGGGTGGGGAAGCAAGAGTGTGTACATTGATTTATATATATATATATATATATTGGCTGGGCGGGGCCAGGGACGATTGGCGTGTGTGTTTTTTAATTATTCGGATGGACGTTTTGATTTCTTACATCCTTTTATATATTATATATATATATATAAATATAAGGAGAAAAAAAAAAGGTTTGTATTAGAAACTGCTTTTAAAGACGAAAATACAAAACGGACAAAAAAATACAGATTATATATAGAGACACGAGTGCAGTCGGAAAAAAAACCTGTTGGTGCAAATGCCTTTCTTTGGATAGGGGGAAAAAAATTACAATCCTGTGCAAAAGGAGGGTTATGGTGCTTGCCCCAAATCAAAGACGACAACGGGTAAGTGGGGAGAAAATGTTTGGCAAAATTTGGCCCCCGGTGGGATGGGGAAAGGGGTGTGTGGCTATTCACAACACTTGTCCTAGCTATTGTTAACCGATTGTTAGGTGTAATTTAGCAACAACGCTGACTCCTAACTTACCTTCCTTCCTTCCCTTAAATCCAACGTCCTTTTAACGCTCCCCGTAATTATTTCGCCTTTTTTTGCCGATGCGATTATATTTGTTTTTTTTTTTTCCTTCATCGAATTCACCGGCCTATCTTCTTTTTAATATTACTTTTTTTTTTTTAAAGAAAGAAAGAAAGAAAAAAAGCTAGACAGTTCTCACTCCCGATTCATAAACAAAAAAAAAAAAAAAAAAACAGCCAAGAATGTCTGAGATTTGGGGTAATTTTTTTTTCCCTCGCGTCTGGATTTTAAAAAAAAATTTTTTTTACCTCCGCGTGTCAGAATTGTTTTACAGTTGATAGAAATGTTCTCTCTCTCTCTCTTTCTCTGTCTTTTTTTAATTTATATGTCTTTTTTTTTGTTCGTTCGTTCGATAATGATTTCTCTATTTATTGGTCCTTTATTTGGGGGGGAGGGTGGAAATGTTGTTGATTCTGCTTTTTTTGATTTTGTTTTGTTTTGAAGAAAAAAAGAAATCTTTTTAAACTGTTGTACCTGTTCGGGTGTTGTTGTTTTTTTTAAAAAGACATGTCTCTCTCTTTCTTTTTCGTCAGTCCTTTTTTTTTTGAGTTTCTCTCTGGAAATTGTTAATGGCGTTTCTAAAAGTTTTCTTCTTTTTTTTGTCGGCCGTTTCCTGGACGTAAATGCTCAGTTTTCTCACGGGGTGGGGGGGTGGGGGGGTGTTAGGTGGGATCGGGTTGGGGGGAATCGGGGAGGGGGAGGAGGCAGGCAGGGGTGAGAAAATAGATGGATTCTCATCACATTCGTTGATTTCCTCCTGAACAGAATCTCATCCTATCCTACACTGTAAAAAAAAAAAAAAAGTTAATCTTTCTTCCGAAACCTGCACTTTTTTGAAAAGAAACCCAACCCAAATTCCCTTTTCCCTTTTAATTACACCCTGTAATTAAAACAGATGAAGATCTCAAGTTAACTTTTTTTTGTTTTTTTGGGAAAACACACAAACACACACACAAACGGATTCTTTAATGTACTGTAGGGGAGAAGGAGAAAGCAAATCTTATTTTGTAAATGTAAAAAAAAAAAGAAAAAAATTAAATTAACTCACAGAGATTAAAATAAACCGACCTGGTTTTTTTTGTTTTTTTTCAATCTTCCTTTTTTCCCTTCTTCTCTTTAATCAATGAGTTGCTGATTGCATGGGGGGCATTGTATCCCCATTGTTAAAAAGAGGGGGGGCTTTGGTGGGTTGGGGTCTTGCTGATCGCATGGGGGGCATTGTATCCCCATTGTTAAAAGGGAGGGGGGCTTTGGTGGGGTGGGGTCTTGCTGATCACTTGCGGGGCATTGCATCCCCATTGTTAAAAGGGAGGGGGGCTTTGGTGGGGAGGGGTCTTCACTTGCTGATCGCATGCAGGGCATTGCATCCCCATTGTTAAAAGGGAGGGGGGGCTTTGGGTGGGGAGGGGTCTTCACAGGAGAAACTGAGGCCTTCCCAAACCTGCAAAAACATTGATTTCCCAATGCAGTTGGGAGATGTCTCTTTGCTTCAGGAATCTGGGCTGGGTGGTGGGTTCAAGAACCCCCCCTTTCCTGTTCCCCCAATTAACCCCAGGGCGATGCTATCAACAGGCACCCCAAAATTTAAGGGGCATTTTTGGAGCCTCTCCTGATGGGCTCTGTTTTCCCCAAATGGGTGGTGGGTTCTTTCCCACTCCCAAGCATCAACATCTGGCCTGTTGCCCAAGGGGGTTATCTGGGGGGGGGAGAGAGGGGGGGAAGGCAGAGGTGAGGAGGGGGTGGCCGAGGGAAGCATCTCTGGAATCCAGAGGGGAGGGGAGACCCTTGCCCTGCTGGGAGATGGGGGGTGTCTGCCTCTTAAGGAGCATCCTGGAGAGGGATTTTGCAGCTGGAGTTTAGCTGGTGCGCGCGGGTGCTTCTTGCGTTGCGCTCTGTGTGAGTGTGTCTGTGTGTGTGTGTGTGTGTGTGTGTGTCTTTGTGCATTCCTAGCTTATCCTGGGGAGGGGGGGGAGGAAGGGAGGGAGAAGGAGGGGCGCCTATAAACCCATCTCCAGCCAAAACCCAGCCAGAGAGTTAAAGGAAGCCACAGCCAGGATGAGCTTAGACCTCAGTTCCCCCAAGCCTGGGCCGGGGTCCTTGGAATGCGACGGGGGGGTCCCTACTGGGACCTCACCGCTGACCCCCCCTCCTTATGCCGGGGAGGGGGCTCTGGAACTGCGAGGGTCCTTGGATTGCTGGGCTTGCGCGGTGCTGGTGACTCTCCAAAACTTGCTGGTCGGTGCGCTCAACCTCCTCCTGGCCGGATGCGTCTTTGGGTTGATTCTGCTGCCGGCTGGGGTCCTTTTGGGCTTCGGATTTCTCTGCCATTCCAAGGTCAGTGGTCGTTGGTGGGGATGCGGGGGTCAAAACTGGGAGGGAGGGGGTCACAAATGTAGGTCGGAAAGGCACAGAGTTTGGGGAGGGGGAGGCGAGGGACCTCAAGAAGGAGAGGTCCCCCCGCCTATCACCACTCCTTGCAAACTGCAGCTCTCCAAATGGGGAAGGGGTCGGTTGTGCGTTTCGTCTCTTCGGGGTAGGAGGGGAGGAGGTATAGATTAGGGGGAAGGAAGGAGGACTGCGTGGGGATGGGGGGGGTGTCCTGAGCTTGGAAATTAACCCCCCCTCCCCAAAAGGTTTGGAGAGAGAGAGAGAGAGAGAGAGAGAGAGAGGCTGCAAAAGTCCGCCTTTGCGCACGTGCGCGCGCGGAGGTGCCTTGCTCCCAAGTCTCTTTAATCGGCATTCCGACGTTACCAAAAAAAAAAAAAAAAAAGTTGTTGGAAACTTTGGGGGGGGGGGGCGGAGAAGTGCAGAGAAGAGCAATTTAAGTTGATGGTTAAAGGCCCGGAGAGTAAACCATTGCTGGAATTGGGGATGTCTGGTTTGATGAAAAAGAAGGACTTAGGGGAGACATGATAGCAGTCTTCCAGGATTTGAGGGGCTGCCCCAAAGAAGAGAGAGGGGGGGGGGTTTCCACCTATTCTCCAAAGCACCAGAAGCAACGGGTGGAAACTAATCAAGGAGAGAAGCAACCTGGACTGAAGGAGAAATTTCCTGAGTTTAGAACATTTTTTTAAAAAAATTTGATTTATATGCTGCCCTTCTCCGCTTACAATGCGTTAAGCAATGTGTTAAGCAATAATCAGTGGAACAACTTGCCCCCAGAAGTTGCAGGTGCTCCATCACTGGAGGCTTGTAAGAAAAAGATTGAACAACCATTTGTCTGGAACGGTATAGGTCAGGATCTCCTGCTTGAGGAGGGGGTTGGACTAGAAGGCCTCCAAGGTCCCTCTTCCAGCTCTGTTCTGATTGTGGCAGGCAGTCGCTGCTCCAGATCTTCAGGGAACATAGAATAGAACAGAATCATTAGAAAGGTAGGATAGGATAGGATAGGATAGGATGGGATGGGATGGGATGGGATGGGATGGGAAGGGAAGGGAAGGGAAGGGAAGGGAAGGGAAGGGATGGTTGACTCAGCCTTCCATCCTTTCGAGGTAGGTAAAATGAGGACCCGGATTGTGGGGGCAATAAGCTGACTTTGTATAAAAAAGAACACCACTTAGGGGGGCCCCCAAAAGCTCTACTAAGCAGGTATATACAAAAAATATGAAGTCTATTGCTTAACGCATTGTAAGCCGCCCTGAGTCTCCGGAGAAGGGCGGCATATAAATCGAACCAATAAATAAATAAATAAATAAATGGGATGGGATGGAATAGGGATGGGTTGGGATGGGATAGGATAGGATAGGATAGGATAGGATAGGATAGGATAGGAACGGAACAGAATAGGGATGGGATGGGATGGGATGGGAGAATAGAATAGAATAGAATAGAATAGAATAGAATAGAATAGAATAGAATAGAATAGAATAGAATAGAATAGAATAGAATAGAATAGAATTCTTTATTGGCCAAGTGTGATTGGACACACAAGGAATTTGTCTTCGGTGCATAAGCTCTCAGTGTACGTAAAAGCTATAAGCGATCAATCACGATCTTGGTCATCCTAAAAACACATTCATCATAAATCATAAGACACAACACTTAGTGATAGTCATAGCTATCAACATAAATCATATACTAGGAAGCTAAATAAAATAATATAAATTGTAAAGATCCAAGCAACAAAGTTATAGTCCTAAGTAGAAAAGGAGATGGGTAATAGGAAAGATAGAAGAAGAAGGAGAAGGAGAAGGAGAAGGAGGAGAAGGAGAAGGAGAAGGAGAAGGAGAAGGAGAAGGAGAAGGAGAAGAAGAAGAAGAAGAAGAAGAAGAAGAAGAAGAAGAAGAAGAAGAAGAAGAAGAAGAAGAAGAAGAAGAAGAAGAAGAAGAAGAAGAAGAAAGAAGAAGAAGAAGAAGAAGAAGAAGAAGAAGAAGGAGTAGTAATACAACCTTACTAAATAGTTGGGCAGTGTTGTGGGAATGTGTTGTTGAGCAGAGGGATAGCACGGGGAAGAAAAAAATTATCCTTTTGTCTTAATTGACAAAATTGGTGTGCAATGCCTTATACTGTCGTTTTGAGGGTAGAAGTTGAAACAACGCAGGGATCATCAAGAGGAGGCTGGAAACTCTCCTGAATCATCCATTGTGGAATTTTTCTGCCTTGGAATGAAATCCAAGGGATGTAAAAAAAAAAAAAAAAAGCTGCTTCCAGTTTCTTTCTGATTTGGGGCTAGGGTAGATTAACCCAGCTCCCAAGTCAGACCAATTAGTGTAGTTCTAATTTGCAGCGTGCAAGTTTAAAAAAAAGAAAATTGAATAAAGCAGGCAATCCTTAAGTTTGGGTGACCGTCTGCAGTGACGGGGAGAATTTCCAGCTCTCCCAGCTTTGGAGGTAACGCGTGGGGGGGAGGGGGCTTCGGAAACCCGGCGGAGGCTTTGATGTGCTCTCTTAAAAGGGGCTGGGGTGTGAATATTGAGCCCAGAAAGGAGGCACTGATGTGGCCAGCGGTGGGGGAGAAAAAAAAAAATCTCATTTTGGAACAATGAGGAAGTGTCACACTTTACATACAAAATCACAGAGTTGGACGGGACCTCGGAGGTCTTCTAGTCCAACCCCCTGCTTGGGCAGGAAACCCTACACTGCTGTTGCCGTAAGGAAGGAGGGCAGGATCTCCTCCGTCCTGTGTACCCTCCCCAAAGTTGGATTGAATCCCTTGGGGGAGGGGGTGTCTCCCCAGTTCCCTGTCTCGTGATTCTTCAGACCACTCGAGCACTGTGGTTTGTGCCAGAATGGCAATTGCCTCCTGCAGCTCGCATGCCTCTCTTGGGGTTTAAATTGAGTGGAATAGCGACTAGGTGGCAAATATATTGAGTGCATCAGTAAATTGAACCAATAAAATTCATTTGGAAAAGCGTGTCTCCCCCCCCCCTTATCTATAAAAATCTGTTTCCCCGGTGGGGGAAACTGAGGCAAAGGGGGTGCGTGAGCGAGCGTCTTTGTGTGCAGAGAGAGAAAGGGACCTTGGAGGTCTTCTAGTCCAACCCCGTTCAAGCAGGAGATCCTATACCAATTCAGACAAATGGCTGCGCCAGTCTCTTCTTATAAACCTCCGGCGATGGAGCAGCCAACAATGTCTGGAGGCAAGACAGAAGAATAGCGTTGAAAGGGACCTCAGAGGTCTTCCAGTCTGACCCCATGTCCGATTGGACAACAATTTGTTGTCCAATCAGACAACAAATGGTCGTCTGATTCTTAAAAACCTTCCGGCGATGGAGCACCCACAATTTCTGGGGCCTGAAAAGACCTTAAAGGGTGTAGTGGGAGGAGCCAATGAGCCACTCTGCACATGCTCCGCTTCCGGCAATTTGCAGCGTTAAGAAAACACGGGCCTTTGAAGGGCTGCCGGAGTTTTTCAGCGAAGCCGTCTGGGAGATTTGGCCAGATCGTGTCCAGATCTCCAGACCAGGCCCAACCCTGGAATTCAGTTGGCCTCCCAGCTACCCCCCTCCCCTGAGCCAACCCACCCACCCACCAGCCACGGGAGTCCTGCTCCTTCCCTCCCCCCAATGCCCCCTCCAAGGTTGGCGTGGCAACTGCGGGGTAGTCTCCCCCCTGGGAAAGCTTTGGGAGTGGGGGAGAGGCAAATGTTTTGGGATTAAGTCTCCGGCCTGGGTCCCGAGCTGAGATCTGAGGGTGGGGGCTGTTGCACATCCCCCCTCTGGGTGGAATGCACCATGTGGGCAAGTGGATGGTAGGTTAGCCCCCTGCCCCTTTTTTTGGTGAGGGGGAGGGGGTCAGACAACTTCTCTGGAATTGCAAGATCTTCTCTCCCTCTTTGTAATAAAATGGGCCTCTGTTTACTAGCGTGCTAAGGTTCTTGACACTCTGATTTTTCCCCCCAGCGGTTGTGAGAATGAACATGGCAGTGGGATGCTCGGGAATGGGGCAGGATCCTGCGTGTGAGAATAAGACAACCCCCAGGTCATGCGTTAGTCAGTGGCACCCAAAATGCAGAGTTTTGCATGGCTAATTCCATGCAAAATGTTAGTAGAACAGTGTTCAACCTTGGTCACTTAAAGACTTGTGGACTTCAACTCCCAGAATTCCTCAGCCAGTCATGTAGAGTAACTTTCTTAATAGACGGTGGGTATGCAGTAAGCATAATATATCTTGACTTCAGCAAAGTGGGGAAAAAGAAAAAGCTGGCTGGGGAATTCTGGGAGTTGAAGTCCACAAGTCTTAAAACAGGGGTCTCCAACCTTGGTCACTTTAAGACCTGTGGACTTCAACTCCCAGAATTCCCCGGCCAGCCACATAGGGTAACTTTCTTAATAGACAGTGGGTACGCCGTAAGCGTAATATATCTTGACTTCAGCAAAGTGAGGAAAAAAAAGAGAGCTGGCTGGGGAATTCTGGGAGTTGAAGTCCACAAATCTAAAGCGACCAAGGTTGGACAACCCTTGTCCTCAACATACGACCCTTGTCCTCAACATACGACCACAATTGAGCCCAACATTTATGTTGTTAAGTGAGATATTTGTTAAGGGAGTTTTGCCCCATTTTTTACAGCCTTTCTTGCCACGTTTGTTAAGCGAATCACTGCCGTTGCTAAATTAGTACCGCTGTTGTTAAGTGAATCTGGCTTCCCCCCTTGACTTTGCTCGTCAGAAGGGGGCAAAATCACATGACTCTGGGACATTGCGACCGTCATAAATGTGAATTGTCAAGCGTCGGAATGTAAATCACCTGACTATGGAGATGTTGCAAAGGTCGTAAGTGTGAAAAACGGTCCCAAGTCCCTTTTTTCAGTGATGTAACCTTGAACCGTCACTAAACGGAACTGCCGTAAGTCGAAGACTACCCGCATTCATGCATATTCAGGAAGACAAGAGTTGTAAACTCATGAAATCAACGCCCGGATTATTTCAGATATCGACGACAAAGTGGCTTTTAAGCAGCTCTGTAAACCCATATAAGTTTATTTTCGTATTTATTTAAACAATACGTGTGCCTAAAATAGGATTATAACTTCTTCAGCTTATCCTCATAAAACTCAACTGAAAATTAAAGCGTTTATAACATTTGAAAGTTATTTGAATTTGGCGCTCTGAACGAAAGGTTGCAGATTTTACGTCTGAGGGTCATTTTCCACGATCCTGCAAACGACCGTGCCAAAATGAGTTAGTCTTACCTATAACTTGTCACCTTACATTTAATTTAATATAAATTAAATTAAAATTTAATCTTTCGAGTCGGGAATCGAGTTTTTGTCAATGCAGGAGTGTTTAAAAAAGAAAATAAAGTGGATTTCCTCAGAAGGTTTACCTAGTTCGGTACAGTTGTAGCCTAAAATTGCATTTGCACGAAATTTCGTGCAAACGCTCGTGCAAGTTACAACTCTACCGACGAACATCAATGTGTAAAGAGCAACTCATAAATAGAAATGCATCTTCCTTCATTTGTGATAAATGCAGATAAATTCGACCTGTTCAGTCTGGGATATTTCTCATTTTCGATTTTAAAAAGGGAACGAAATTCAGCTTACATTCCCAGCTCACAAAAATACAATTGACCCTCAACATTTCCATCATTAAATGAGACGTTGGTGAAGTGAGTTTCATCCCTGCCACTGACAAGCTAGTCATAGTAACTCGGTTGTTAAGTGACTTTGCTGATCATAAATCAAAGTGATTTATAGTCACAATAAAGTCTAAAGTCACAATAGAGTCACAATAAAGTGACTCTCTCGTCATAAATACGAGTCAGTGGCCGAGTGTCTGAATTTGGATCGCCTGAGCGTGGGGGAATGCTGCGAAGGTCGTAACTGTGGGAAACGGTCCTAAGTCACATTTTTTTCAGTGCCGTCGTAACTTTGAACGGTCACTAAACGAACTGTCGTAAGTCAAGGACTGCCTATAATTCTGAGATCCGAAGGCGGCAATTTTTAATTTTGACCCACATAGAAACCAGCTGAGATTCAGAAGGGAAGCTTGTTGCGCTTAGCGAAACAAGACATAAATAATTATTTATCTGTCCGTTGCGGAATCTTATGCCGGGAATCAATGTGGCATCGAGTCTCTTGGGGGTTTGAGGGGGGGGTTCCCCCCAAATTTAATAAAATATTGGGGGAAAAAATCCAACTTGCAGCTGGTCACCGCCCTTCCGAAATGGAGCTAGGCCGAGGGCAACTTTCCCGTGACACTTCTCGGCCACAGAATCAGTCAACAGGAAACCCCCAGCCCCGCCAGCCGGGAAGCTGCACCGGTTGGCCTCCCACGTTTCTGCCTGTCCCCGGCCAGTGAAGCAAGCCAGATGCCCAGGCTGGGGGCTGATAACCTGGGGGTGGGTGGGGGGGAGATGCATTCCAGGCATAGCCCCGGCGGCCCCCTCCGCCCCCCCCTTGCTGCTCCTCTGTCCAAGGGGCGGAGGACAGATGGCCTTTAAAGGGAGCTGCCCCACTTCTGTCCTCCTCCTCCCCTTTCTTCCTTCCTTCCTCTTTTCTATCTCCCTCCCTTTTCTGTCCTCCTTTTTATCTTTCATTTTCTCCTTTTCTCTTTCCCTTCCTTTCCTTCCTCCTTTGCAGTTTCTCCTTTCTCCCTCTTTCCTCTCTTCAAATCCCAGAATTCAACCCTCCCTCCCTCCCTCCCTTTTTTCTCCTTCTTTCCTTTTTCTTTTCTTTCTCCTTCCTTTTTTACTCCTCCCTTCTTCTTTCCCTTTCCTTCTTTTCTTTCTTTCCTTCTTGTATTTTTTTAAAAATATTTTTTATTGTGATTTTTTCCTTTTCCAAAACTCGAATGCATAATCAGACAGACAGTGTCATTTTTAGAGACGTTGGATTAAACCGTTCATATGGGATCCTTCTTGTATTCTATCTCCCTCCCTTCTTTTTCTATCTCCCTCCCCCTCCCCCTTTTCTATTTCCTTCCCTCCCTTCCTCCTTCCTTCCTTCCCCCCCACTGAGAGTGAGGTTACAACTCCCCTCACGCTTCCCTGAGTTGGCCACCCGAATGGCTGCTAAAGGAGCCGCGAAGGATCAAGGTGTGTGTGCGTGGGGAACGGGGGGAAGCTTCCGCTCCTGGGACAGCAATGAGCCAGGAAGGAGATGCACCCCTATAATGTGTTCCTTTGCACCCCGGGCAGCTGGCTTCCTTGGCACGCGTGTGTGCGCCAGAGCCCGGCTTGTGGGGAGATTCCTAACGGGCCCTTTCCCCTTTTTCTTTGCAGTTCCTGAACACCCAGGAGCCCTACTGCGCTGACCATTTGCACGACGCGGCCGCCGTGGGCCTGTTGGTGGTGGGCTTCACCCTGCTGGTGCCCCTCCTGGTCTTGGCCCTGGCCGCCTACTGTCGCCTGGCGCGCCGCCTGCAGCTCGGCTACTGCCTGGTGCCCTACAGCAAAGCCATTTACAAGAACCTGCCCGCCAGTCGCTACCACAGCGTGGGCTGTTGCGGCTGTTGCTCGCAGCACCTGGATGCGGCCGGGGAAAAAGTGTGGGTGTGAGGAGGGGGGAGGGCCTGGGGATAGGGGGAAGGAGAGGCCCGCCAAAGGAATCGGAAAGGCCTAGCAAAAACACCCGGATGGAATGGACTGGCTTCTCTTGGGCACAGAGGAGGTGGCTGGCACAAATTCCGAATGTCGAGCAGAAGACGAAACGGGTTGATTTTAGCCGCCAGGAAAAGAAAATGGAAGTTTTGATTCGGTCTCCCTAAGCGAGGACCTCAAAGTTTTTCCTTCTCCATCCGGCTAATGGATCTGGAACCCCCCCTCTCGAACTCAGGACATGCCTGCTTCTTTGTCCCATGTTGCTGCTTTGCAAAGTGGTGTTTTCCAACCTCGCCGATTTTTTAAAAGGGATGGACTTCAATTCCCAGAATGCCCCAGCTAGGCATTCCGGGAGTTGAAGTTGATCTCTCAGAAAGTTGCGGAATTGGAAAACAGACAGCTAATGCATTTACGGAAATTGCTGCGAATGAATTAACCAGACATTCTCTTTATTATTATTATTATTATATACTTTGTACTTTGAGACTCTGGTGGCGCTATGCTTTTTTTTCAGAAAAAAAGTGGGAAGTTTATTGTCTAAAATAAGAGAACAGTCGGTCCTCGACTTACGGCAATTTGTTTAGCGACTGTTCGAAAAAAAGTGACTCCCCATAGGTCCTCGTGCGTACACCCCCCCCCCCAGTCACTTGATCAAAATCGAGGTGTTTTGCCAACCGGCACGAATTTTGTGACACCTGCAGGATCTCAGGATCCCATGATCCCCATTTATGACCTTCCCGGCTGTCTTATGACGAGCCACGTTCACAAGAGAACCTGGACTTGCTTAATGACTGCCTGATTCACTTAACAGCTGAGGTGATTTGCTTAACAAAAAAAAAAAAAGTCGCAAAACCAGGCATGGCTCATCCACCTCGCTTAACAACGGAATTTCTTGTCCCAATTTGTGGTCAAAAGTCGAATTTTTAGCACAAATTTTCATTTGTCAAACACGAAAATGGATTTTGAGGCAGGCTGAAATTCAACAGACACGGTCGCAGCCTGGAATCGCATCCCTCCGAAATTCCCAGCATTCCAGACCGGTGCCGAATTTTTCCCAGTTTGCGATGCTTGTATTTGACGTTCAGGTTTAATGTCCCTTTGAATATTCCTGAAACTGGAATTGGGGGCGTTTCCCCTTTTTACAAACCCCAGTTTGTTCCCCAAAAGAAGGCAACTTGGTTCCAATTAAGGATTTTCAGGAGAGCTAATAAAAAGAAATCAAGGGTTTTTCAGACTTGAAGTTTGAAAAGTTGAACGTTTTCAAACTTCAGACTTCCAGAATTCCCCAGCCAGTAAAATAAAGCTGGATGGGGAATTCTGGGAATTGAAGTTCTGTTGGGGTGGCTTTTCTTCTGGCTGACATCAATGCAATTGGCATCCTTCCTCAACCCTTTGAGTAAATCAGAGTTTTTCAATCTTGACAACTTTTAAGACTTGCGGACTTCAACTCCCAGAATTCCCCAGCCAGCTCTTTTTTTCCCCACTTTGCTGAAGTCAAGATATATTACGCTTACTGCATACCCACCATCTATTAAGAAAGTTGCCCTACATGGCTGGCTGGGGAATTTTGGGAGTTGAAGTCCACAGATCTTCAAGTTGGGAGACCCCTGAACTAGCTCAGGGAAGGTGACTTTGGAAAGCAGGAATTGGCCTACGTGCCGTGTCTACCTGTGCCGAACGAAAAAGGCGATTGTCTTTTTCGTAATTAACTTTTGCGCTTGAAAACAGAGACGGTTTAAGTCCTGACTTAGCAGTCCAGCTTTCTTTCCTCTGGGCTGGAGATTTAGCATCCAGGGCTACAAACATGGTGACCGGCCTTTTAGGGGGCTGCGGAGACCCCAGCCCTTCCTGATGCTGCTTTGTTTTGTCCCCTAAAAAGGGATTCAGCCCCGTGCTACTCCGGATTGTGACGGACCACACAGGCTTCAATCCCAAAGGCACGTAGGCTTGAAGCGAAGGTTACTTGGGAGGTCTTGACTTCCGAGCCGGAAAAAGGGGGCATCTCCCCTTCGATGAAAAGCAGAAATTCAACAAGTTTTTTGCTACGGCCGAAAACTGCCACTGGCCAAGGTAAATTTTGCAAGCTTCTAAAGGGCCCCGAGAGGCTGCCAAGGGAAGGGGACAGGAATCCGGCCGAACGAGCGGCAGGATAAGGAAGAACTGAATCAGCTCCCTGGGCGCCAACCAGCCCAGATGGAAACTCCACGTTCTGGGGGAGGAAGGAACCCCCTGATTAGATAAGCCAGGATAGCCGCTGGCTTGCACAAGCTCTCCATTGTGCGAGAGGGAAGAGAGAGAGAGAGAGGACGCAAACAGAACAGACACACACAGGGTCTATCTATAGAGGCCGCTTCCTGCCGATTTGCAACCCGGATTTGGGAAGACAGCCTCGTGCCTCTTCCCAAGGCTGCTGGGGTGGGAAGGGCAGAGAAAAGTGGAGGGGTGGAGGTGCTTTCAGGGTCATCCGAGCCTTTTTTTGGGAAGCCGAAGGAGCATCCCGTCAGCAAAGCCAGAGGACAGGCCTCCGTAATTCAAGTTTTAAACTCCGCTTTAGCATGGTTTTTTGTTGGAAAAATTAAAAGGGGGATGGACAGATTCCCCCGCTCTCCGGGACAAAGAAATTTTCTGTACTCAAAAGGGGGCGGGGGAGGAAAAAAAACCTGCTTTCCGTTGTTAGGGCATTAGGCAAAGCACCTGAAGGGCAGGACAAGAAGCAACGGGTGGAAACTCATTGAGGAGAGAAGCAACCTAGAACTAAGGAGAAATTCCTTGGCAGTTAGAACAATGAATCAGTCTGGTGTAGGGTTTCCTGCCTAAGCAGGGGGTTGGACTAGAAGACCTCCAAGGGCCCTTCCAACTCTGTTTCTGTTATTATTCTATTCTATTCTATTCTATTCTATTCTATTCTATTCTATTCTATTCTATTCTATTCTATTCCATTCCATTCCATTCCATTCCATTCCATATTTTCTTTCTTCTATTCTATTCTATTCTATTCTATTCTATTCTATTCTATTCTATTCTATTCTATTCTATTCTATTCTATTCTATTCTATTCTATTCTATTCTATTCTATTCTATTTATTCTGTTCTATTCTCTATTCTATTCTATTCTCTATTTATTCTGTTCTGTTCTGTTCTGTTCTGTTTTCTGTTCTATTCTATTCTATTCTATTCTATTCTATTCTATTCTATTCTATTCTATTCTATTCCATTCCATTCCATTCCATTCCATTCCATTCCATTCCGTGTTTTCTATTGCTATTTTCTATTCTTTTCTATTCTTTTCTATTCTATTCTCTATTTATTCTGTTCTGTTCTATTCTCTATTCTATTCTATTCTCAATTTATTCTGTTCTGTTCTGTTCTGTTCTGTTCTGTTCTGTTCTGTTATTCTATTCTATTCTATTCTATTCTATTCTATTCTATTCTATTCTATTCTATTCTATCCTATCCTATCCTATCCTATCCTATCCTATCCTATCCTATCCTATCCTATCCTATCCTATCCTATCCTATCCTATCCTATCCTATCCTATCCTATCCTATCCTATTCATTTTCCAGGAACATTCCAGGTGCCCATATTCACCTCAGCCTTGCCTTCATCAGGCCAGTTTGAGGAGTGGGCTTTCTCCCCCCCTTTTTTTAAAAAAATATTGTGATTTAAAGGAGAAGGGGGAACACCAGCAAAACCACATCTTTTTTAGGATTTTTTTTTGAGGGGGGGGAACATTTGGTGAATTTAAAAACAAAATGGGTAGGTGGGGGAAGGGAAAACTGGAGACTGAGAAGGTCGGGGAGATTTTTCTGCAGGAAATAAGGAAGGAGCAAGAAGGAAGTTTTCTCCTTGCTCCAGCGTAAAAGGGTATTTATTCCTTTTGAGAAATTCGGCGCCTGTCTCTTTGGGGGCTTAACATACCTCCTTTCCCACGCCCTTCCCAAACTCTTGGCAACCTAAGCCAGGTTTGAATGATTTTGATCATTTTGGATCACTCGATCTTGAAAGATCCGGCAGATATTCCTGGATTCTACCTAAGAGGAAAGACGAGGGTAAGCGATCCTCGGCAGAAGGAAAGAGGGTTGAGTTTCCCCAGGGCCCCTGCCCAAACACACGCCAAACACAGCACGGGTGCAGAGTTCGAGATTTAACCAACAACAAGCAGGTACAAAGGTCCTTCCGGGTCAAAGGTCCTGGATGGTAGGGAATCCTCCAGGTTGTAGGGCTGCAGGAGGGACCAGTTTTTGAGTGCGGTTTTTCGCCCTTCCTGGGCCTTGTCAAGAGCAAGTCGGTGGAAGAAATCTCAATTTTTTTAAAAAAAATATCTTCTCCGTCTCCTTCTTGTGTTCGAAAAACGTCTCGGAAAAACGACAGGGCTGCTTTCCAGCGACGGGCCCTTTCAGACGTACTGCAAGGAGTTCAGGCTCTCCAACTCGACTTCGATGGAGATAATGTGATGCCCGGGAACCATGGCTAAGCCCAGGACTCGGGGTTCGCCCGCCGAGAAGGAGTCTGAAGGCAACCGGGGGGGGGGGGGGAGAGTTGGTGGTGGTTGGTGAGAGTGAAAGTGAGAGTGAGTGAGAGAGAGTGAGAGTGAGAGTGAGAGAGAGAGAGAGAGAGAGAGAGAGAGGAGAAAGTCAATCCTGAAGGAGGAGAGGGGCTCTGATGATCCTAACCTCCCTTGCTTCACTTCCCCAACAAACCCAGAATTTCTGATGGTTGAGGTTCCCCCCCCCCCGTGTAGAATTTCGAGGGGCCATTGAAGATAGCTCATCGTGGCTGGTTTTGGGGAAGGTCTCCTTATCGGTGGGAATATAAAGGGGGTCTCCCTTCCCCTCCTCCATGCCAGAAATACTGCCCACATGATCCTCTGCCTTTCGGTCAGGCCACACTGCAGGGGTCAGCAACCTTAAAACACTCAAAAGAGACGCAAAGGTCCTCACCGGAAGCCCCCCGTTCAATTCTGGAGCCGACCGGAAGTCCAGTTCCCCTATCATAGTCTCCTCCCCTTTTTCCTCTGCCAACCGGAAGTCCGATTCCCCCCACCATAGAGTTTCCTCCTAGCGTGGCATCCTTTTTCCTCTACCGGTCCTAACCGAAAGCCCTATCAATTGTGGAGCTGACCCACAGGGAGCCGCAGCAGAAGGATGAAAGAGCCACATGCGGCTCCAGAGCTGCAGGTTGCTGATTCCTGAGCCACAGCATAGAAATACCTATAGAAGAGAATATCTGTAGCTCAGGGTTGAACTGTGGAGTTCCTGCTGCTCTTTTGAGCTGGGTGGTTTTCTTGCAGACGTCTCAGGACCCAACTAGGGGATGGAATCAGTGCTAGGAAGGAATGGGGTTGCTGGGGGGAGGAGGAGGAGGGGGACTTTGGGGTCCTTGGTGCTTTCGGAGCTTGGTGGTTTTCTTGCAGATATTTCATGACCCAACCAAGGAACATCACCAGTGCTACAAGGGAATGGAGTTTGCCGAGAAAAAGAAGGAGGGAGGATGAGGAGAAGGAGGAGGGCTGTGGGGTTCCTGATGCTTTCTGAACCTGGTGGTTTTCTTGTAGACGTCTCATGACCCCACTTGGTTACGTCATCAGTGCTAGAAGGGAGGGAGGTTTGCAGAGGGCAGGGGAAGGGTGGGAGGAGGACGAAGGAGAAGAGGAGGACGCGGGGAACAGTGATGACTGTGGGGTCCTTGTTGGCTGTTTTCTTGCAGACATTTCATGACCCAACTAGGTAACATCATCAGTGCTGGTGAACTTCATCAAGCCACTTGTATTAAAAAAGAGAGCAAATGCCCCTCCCTCCCAGGACGGATGATGCTGCCTAGATGGGTCATGAAGCAGCTGCAGAAAAACCACCAAGCTCAGAGAGCACCAAGGACACTACAGTCCTCCTCCTCCTCTTATCTACTCTGCAAACCCTACTCCCTTCTAAGACTGATGATGTTCCATAGTTGGGTCATGAAACGTCTGGAAGAAAACCGCCAAGCTCAGAGAATATTTGAGTTTTGAAGAGATCTAGGGCATTTTAGCGGGACAAACAAGGGCGCAGTTGTCAGAGACCAGGCTGGATGGGTGGGGGGGGCAGTGGGGGGGGGGGACTCACCAGTGGGTTTCAGGTATTCTTGGGCAGAACCCAGGATGACGTTGCAGTCCCGGTCAGTGCACAAGAAACAGCCCACCAGGGTCCGTCCGTCCGTCATGCGAATCCGCAGGCTCTTGTTCAGGAGGTTCTCCAGCTTGCGACGTGCGCGCAGGTAAGGTGAGTCAGCCGTTTCTTCAACCGGGTCCTGCCAGAAACATCCAGAAAATATATCCTCCAAGTTCAGGAGAGCAGCTTTTTTTTTTTTTTTTTACATTATTATCAGGCATTTGATGGGAAGACAATGCCCAGATGTGTTAATGACAAAATAAAAGTTTTTTTGGTTTTCTTTTGCTACCCACTTGGGCCACTTCATGCCGAAATCTTATTTATTCGTTTATTACATTTATAGGCTGCCCATCTCACTATCGAACGACTCTGGGTGTCATCAAGCCACCCTGAGGAGTTTGATTGTGTGTCCAATCACATGGCCAATAAAATTCTATTCTATTCTATTCTGTTCTGTTCTATTCTATTCTCTATTTATTCTATTCTATTCTCTATTTATTCTGTTCTATTCTATTTTATTTTTCTCTTCTCTATTCTATTATCTATTTATTTTATTCTGTTCTATTCTATTTTATTCTTCTCTTCTCTATTCTATTCTGTTATCTATTTATTTTATTCTGTTGTATTCTGTTGTATTCTATTCTATATTCTATTCTATATTCTGTTCTATTCTCTATTTATTCTGTTCTATTCTATTCTATTCTCTATTTATTCTATTCTATTCTCTATTTATTCTGTTCTATTCTATTTTATTCTTCTCTTCTCTATTCTATTATCTATTTATTTTATTCTGTTCTATTCTATTTTATTCTTCTCTTCTCTATTCTATTCTGTTATCTATTTATTTTATTCTGTTGTATTCTATTCTCTATTTATTCTGTTCTATTCTCTATTTTGTTGTATTCTATACTATTCTTTATTCTATTCTATTTTCTATTTATTCTTTTCTCTTCTCTATGCTCTTCTATTCTCTATTTATTCTGTTCTGTTCTATTCTATCTATTCTATTCTATACACATGCATACATACATAATTGTATTGAATAGTTTTTTATATATACATTACATACATATATATATATATATAACTATTTAATACAATAATATATATTAACCATAGTAGACATTTAATATACTATAGTTAACCTATATTAACTCTAATTAAATTTTTAAAAATTGTATTAACCTGTTATATAACAACTGTCTCACTTAGCAACGGAAGTCTTGGGCTCTACTGCGGTCGTAAGTCAAGGACTGCCTGTATTATCGTATAATATAATAATGTGTACATCATTTTGTGTGCGTCTGTATAACATTATAACTATTTAATAGCAATATATATATATATATATATATATATATATATATACACACCATAACAGATGGTATTTAGACAGTCTAAATCTATAGTTGATATAATGTATATTAACTATAAATAAAATTTTAATTGTATTAAGCTATTATACGGAGACACATATAATAATATTAAAAACGCTATTGAGGGGCCAGAGTTTCCTCTTCCCAGCTGAGCAGGATGGACTTTGTAGTCCCCCATCAAGTCCCGCCAGCGCTGCCCTCGAAGGGGAAGGCTCCTGTATGTATCCCCGCACCTCCGCCCGGTCCTTCCCTCACCTCGGGGGCGCTGCTGTTTCCGCAGCCGTTTTCGTCCGACTCCCGAGGAAGCGGAGGCGGCGGAGGTTGCCTCAGCATCGGCTCTTGGGCCGGCGGGGCCGCCATCTTGCCGAGGGAACTACCTTTCCCACAAGGTCCTGCGGCCCTGGAGGCGTTACGCACGCAAAGCACACACGCACGCACGCAGCGTCCGGCTTCTTCGGCACCGCCCACTGGGGGAGCGAGAGAGCGAGCCTGCGATTCCCGTGGGGCCTTGCGGCGGCGCGTTGCCAAGGGCAGCGTGGGACGCGGCGCATGTGCCCGGGCGACGATCATGGAGGGCTCCTCCCGACCGCGTTTCTACACGCCGCGGGAGGTGACGGTGCACAACCGGCCGTGGGACCTCTGGGTCTCCTATCTGGGGCGGGTCTACGACCTCAGCCCCCTGTCCGAAGAGTACAGGGGTAAGGGCGGGGGGGAAGGGGCGGAGCTTCGGGGGCAGGGCTCTCCCAAGCGGAGCCTCCAGGTGGAGAGGCAGTCTACCTGAACGGGGGGAGGAGGAGGAGGAGGAGGAGGAAGGCGACCTTGCGGGTTATCCGAGACGGGAGTAAGAGAAGAAAGGAGCTGGTTGGGGGCAAATCCAAGGCTTTCATAGCTCTGGGGAGGTCAAAAAAGTCAAGATGGCGGCCTCCCCCATACAGTCATGAACTTGCATTGCCCCAGAAGCATAGGACCATCGTCCCCCGACAAAACTTTAAAAAAACAAAGTAACAATCCAGCTAAAATCAATCATAAAAAGGGCAGAATTGACGGACAGCTCTTTCCGCATTCCTGTTGTATGGTGGTGGCCGCCATGTTGACTCTTTTGACCCCCTGAGACTCTGGATGCTCCTGGGGTCCCTTAGATACGGAGTGGCTCTAATGCGGATCCTGGCTTCTCTCTCTGCGCAGGGGACCTCCTCATGAAGCCCCTCCTGGAAGTGGCAGGGAAAGACATCAGCCACTGGTTCAACCCCAGGACCAGAGACGTGAGTGTCCGGTGAGGCCGGGCAAGGCTTCTGAATAAACCCTTTTGCAAGACCCAGGGAGTTGGGCAGGTGGGGAATGCCCGCAGGTAGTCCTCGCCTTACAACCCGTCACTTAAATGATCGGCTACAATGGGATCTGAAAAAAGGAGCTTGCTCTCTGCTCTCCAGCCCTCCGTGTCTACGGAGATTCTCCCCTCATCCAGGTCAAGGTTGCTTTTTTCAAAAGGCAACTGGATTTTATTTATTTATTCCTTTTTTGAAAAAGCGCCTTTGGGCCCATCTTTTTGCTTATGGTATCGATGTATTTATTCTAGTTCTGTTACTGGCTTCAGCGACGGTCGTAAATTGAGGACCGCCTGCGTTCCACAGGGCCTGTTTCTTTTTTTTTGCTCAGAATTCGAGATTTTCTGATCCTAATGTTTGAAAGAGTTCATCTTTGGAGACTTAGGAATGAAGCAAAAGGACTCTTCCTTTGACGAGAAAAGATTGCTGTTAAATGGGGAGCCCTTCGTAGGGTGGCCTGATTGGTGGGAACCATCCTTGTTAGATGGTGGTTGAATCTGGGCTTTCCACCCTGTGCCCGTTCCTTGCAGATTCAGACACACATCGATCCCCTCACGGGCTGCCTCAAGTACTACACACCCCAGGGCCGGTTTGTGCACATCCCGCCGCCTCTTCCTCGCTCGGACTGGGCCAATGATTTTGGGGTGCCCTGGTGGAAAAACCCCATCTACGAAATCGGCATCTTGTCTGCGAAAACCCGGCACATTCGGATCATCAACACTCTGACTTCTCAGGAGCAGACCCTCGAGGTGAGTCCCATCCTCCCCAGCCCTTGCCTGGCCCCCAAGACCATCTTCTTCCCTGGGCGACTTGCGGGTGTATTAACACAACAGGCTTGAGCTGGGCGGTTGTTAGGTTTAGGCTGGAAATTGGGTGAGAGTCGGTTTGGTGTGGTGGTGAAGGCAATGGGCTAGGAACCAGGAGAGGGGGAATTCTAGTCCTGCCTTTAGGCATGAAAGCCGGCTGGGTGACTTTGGGCCGATCACCAGGAGATGATGAGTTGTAGTCCTGCCAGCTATGAAAGACAGTTGGGTGACTTTGTGCCAATCAACAGGAGACGGCGACTCGTAGTCCCGCCTTAGGCATGAAAGCTGGCTTTATGACCTTGTGCCGGCCACTTTCTCCCAACCCTAGGAAGGAAGCAATAGCAAACCACTTCTGGGGAAACTTGCAGGGATTTGTCCAGGCAGTCTTTGAGAACCAGACAAGATTAAACAAATGAAAAAAAAAACAAACAAACAAAAAAAAAAACACCTTTATAGCTGTACCAGATATGTGTTTAGGGTTAACTACGATTAGGGTCTATATAGGGCTTGTTTGGGGAGCGTTCAGTTCAACCTACAAACCGGGTTAAAGAGTCAACTTGAACACAGGCCCCGAGGAAGTCAAGCAAAGTTGACCCGTTCCGTTCCATTCCCACCTTGAACCCAGGGAGAAGGGGGGGGGGGAATCAAGGGTGTCCCCTGCCCTCCTGCTGTGGGTCCCGTGGAGAACTGTGGCTCTGTCTGCAGGTCTGTTCAGAAGAAACCATGTGGGAGATCTTGAGGCGCTACCTGCCCTACAACGCGCACGCCGCCAGTTACACGTGGAAATATCACGGCGTCTGCCTGGAGATGGACAAGAACCTTGAGAACAACAACATCCCCGATGAAGACGAGGAGTTCTACCAGCTCAACATGGACGCCGACGCCTTCACGACTGCCATTTTGCTCTACTTTAACGATGACCTCACTGAGCTCTAGAAACCTGCCTAGTCGTGGGCCTATTTCCCTCCAGCTGGAAGGGCCAGTTAGGTGTTCCTTCTTCTCACCAGCAGCTGCAGGACACAGAGCTTATCTTTAAGGGACGGCAGCAAACTTGGTCCTTGGGCAAACCCATTTTTCTCTCCAGGAACAAGACTTGGTGGAAAGGAAGATGCACCTCAAATGATGGTGATGGGTCCCTAAAAATACGATCTCCTGGTCTTGTGAATGTCCACCTGGGCTCTCACTGCTACCGCCACTAGATGTCAGTCGTGGCTCATGGTGCAGCCATTTTGCAGCTCCGTCGTTCTTCACATGGGTTTTAAAAAAATAATTGCATTTTATTATCCTGCAGGCCTGGAGCTAGGAAAGCAGCTTTGCTCTCGGGCTGGCCCTTTTATCCGGAGAGGGACCCACGGAAATTTGTATTTTGACTTTTAAACTGGGGTCCTCTGGCTTGAACATCCTGCTTAAGTAATCTCACAGCAAGTATTTGCACCTGCTTGAGATGTTTCAAAGGCTTGTTTGGAGGAGTGGTTGGAGGTGGAGGAATGAAAATCCCCTCGGAAGATAAGTGGGATAAAAATAAAACAGCAAAACGTAAGATGTTTGCGGTGAGAAGACATAATTGTCCGGCCTTACTTAAAAAAAAAAACCCACGATGAATAGAGCAAATCTTCAATAAATCAATAAATCTTTTTATTGCGTAACTTCTGATGTTAAGGGGAAAAAAAATATGTGACACTCGGTATCAAATATCCTCCAGGTGCTTATTTTCTCAGAAGTAAGCCTGCTGCAATCTGTTTAACAAGGGTGATTTTGTAGGAACTCTGTTCAGGATTGATTGCAGCCAAAACTTGTCATAAACTGGTTATTTCCAAAGAAAATACGTTTAACGGCAAAGTTGCATCCGAGTCAAACTTGGTCGTTGGCGTATTTGGGAACATGGACGCATAGAGAGGTCTTTGGCGCTGGTACCCGAGTAGTTTGTCATTGTTTTCTTCTGGAATGTCTGTGTATTTCCTGGTGGTCTTCTATCCCATATTAACCTAGTTTGTTTAGTTTGGAAATCAAGACAAAAATCACTTAGGTGAGGCCATATACCCGAGTACAGAAAAAATATTTTACAATTTATTTATTTAAAATTTTTACAGAGCTGCCCATTTTTCAGCCAACCCTGGGCAGCTTCCAATCAAAACTTTAAAAGACATAAAGAAATTGTTTTTTAAAAAAAAAACCAAAAATGCAACCAGTTGAAAGATAAAACAAAAAACTTGGGGGTTTCAGGTGCGCTTGTGGAAAAGCTAGGTGTTTCCCACGTCCATTTCCTCGAGGTAGGGGCATGGAAACCAGTGATTCTTCCTTCTAGCGTTCGTAAATCATCCGTTTCTGCCATCAAGCATTATAGATTGTGTGGTGCTTTTTATGATCAGTTTCCAGGATTCACAGCTCCAGTATGTCAGACATCATTTAAACCTTCGTTTTAAAAAGCCCAAAGTGTTTCCTTAAATAAATAAATATATATACATACATACATACAAATACAATGGAGTCCAAAATTGCTCTCACCAAACAAGACAGTTAAGTAAGTTTTGCCCCATGTCACGACTTTCCTGGCCACTGTTGTTAAGTGAATCACTGCACTTGTTAAAAATAGGAACATGATAAGTGCATCCGGCTCCCCTGTGGACTTTGCTTGTCAGAAGGTTGCAAAAGGTACTTGCTTGTCCCCAGGACACTGCAGCCATCATAAATATGAGTCAGTTGCCAAGCATCTGAATTTTGCTCAAAGTGACCATGGGGATGCTGCAAGAGTCGTTAAGTCTTTAAGAGGGTCATAATGGTCGCTATTTTCAGTATTGTCGTAACCTCAAATGATCACTTAAGTCAAGGACTACCTGTGATAATTCTGCATTTAAAATAGAGGTTAAAACAACCGCACTAGAAGAGTTTCTAGCCCATAGTGATCCCGAGATGCAGCTTCTGTTAAGGAAGGCATTCTGTGGCTTGGGTTGTCTCTATCGGCTCTCTCGTGTTTTAAAACAGCGGCTCTTGCAAGACGTGTCTGGGTGCTTCTGCTGTTCCAGAGGTTAGAGCAAGGGTGGGCCGCTATGGCCCCTTTACGACCTGTGGACCTCAACTCCCAGAATTCCTGAGGGAGGCAGGCAGGCAGCTAGGTTGGCAAAGGGCCATACTTGCCCATCCCTGGCTTAGAGGATGGTCATCGGAGAGAGGCCTTGAGGGGCTCTTGAGATCCAAGGCTCAGATGCACGGTCCCACGAGGCGGGGAATTTCCGTGGAGGGACAGCCACTGTAAGAGAGCAGAAAAGACTCAAGGATTAAGTCGACCCTTTGGGGATCCGGGAGTTTAACCCTCCTCTCTAAGTCTCCAAGTGTGCTAATTGCAGGAGTGTGATCTGTGGTGGCTGGTGTATCCCGCAGGGCCTGCCTTCCGCCTCTGTGTCCATCTTGCTTTCTGAGCCTGCTGTTTACAGGGGTGGGGGTAGAAACGCAGAGTGAGCCAGCGCTGGGTGGTATCACGCATACACGACTGCCCACCTGGGGTGGGGTGGGGTGAACACGTGTTTCAGTTTGTAAAGCAAAGGAGCAAATGAGTTGCTGGTCTGGAGGTCTTCCAGGGTTGACCTTCTGCTCTACTAGCCGCTCGCGAGGGCACTCTAGTTTGTTTCCTAATCCACTTCCTGTCAGCTCTTGATCCAAAAACCAGTCAAGCAGGGGCCGTGATTTGGTTCCTAGAGAAAACTGTAGGCTGATTTGTTTTTTGTTTTTTGGGGGGGGAGGCATAGAGAAGAGGGATCTGCTAAGAGATTGCCAAAGTCCCATCTGGGGTGGATGTGCAGAGAGCGTAGGGGAAACTTAATCTATGACCCCAAAGAAGGAATGTTCTACTCCTGTGACTTTAACAATGGAGGGGGGGGGGCACCATACAGACCTTGACCTGGAAGGTCTGCTCTTAATCTGACTTGGCAGAAGGCGGTGGCAGAAGAAGGCTTCTGTTCCCTTCTCAGGTCAACCTTGGCAGCCGCCCGGGAACAAGGCCTCTGTCTCTGCCCTCTGGGTCTGCTCCCTCCCGCAGTCAG
Source organism: Pantherophis vulpinus (assembly GCA_037215915.1). Taxonomy (NCBI): domain Eukaryota; kingdom Metazoa; phylum Chordata; class Lepidosauria; order Squamata; family Colubridae; genus Pantherophis; species Pantherophis vulpinus. The sequence continues at coordinate 2,608,708 of JAXLNS010000009.1, forward strand.
GGCAAGACAGGGAGGGAGGGAGGGAGGGAGGGAGGGAGAGAGAGGGAGAGGGAGAGGGAGAGGGAGAGGGAGAGGGAGAGGGAGAGAGAGAGAGAGAGAGAGAGAGAGAGAGAGAGAGAGAGAGAGAGAGAGAGAGAGAGAGAGAGAGAGAGAGAGAGAGAGAGACGGGTGGGCATGGGTCCTTTTCCACATAATGCTAGTAAGGCTGTGGCAACATCAGGCCAGCTGTCCTTTTTTCTCCCTCCTTGTTCGGCTCCTGTCTGCGACAGCTGTTAGAGGGAAAGGGAGGGGAAGAGAAATCCTAAGTGTGGGTTGTGAAATGAGACTTGAAGGTCAAATATTATCTACAATTCTGGCAAGCCCCATCACCCCCAGGGAGATTTTCACTTGTACCGAGAACAGATGGGATTGTTGCCATCCATCCTCCAGACTCCCATCTTTTGTGTGTAAGGGGGGGGGGGGGGAGGAGGAGGGAAGGCAACAATCACCCCTCCTAAGAAAGCTTACGACCTGCTTTTCTCTTCCTTCCAGTGCTAATCAGCTAAACTAGGAAAACCGTTCGGCCAAGTAGTTTGTTACAGGAAGAAAGTCTGATATTTTTACCAGCTGCTTAATAACCGCAGAGCGCCTGGGCTTAAGGAGCCTGCTGGCAGTGGCCACTGAGGGATCAGGAATTGCTCGGGTATTTCAGAGGCAATTGTACAGGCAGCTTAAGCCGGACGAGGTCTACGGGGTTGTGGTAGAGGCAGCTCCTCCAACAGAGCTGCTAAGCCAAGTGGGCCCTTGGAAAGCGTGACCTGGAATCACCGGCTGCGGAAGGCCTGGCGGGAGCGTTTAGCCCACTTAACATCCAACCTTCACAAGCAGCTGGAAAGTTGTGGCAAGTTTTCAAGGATCGGGCCGAGAGGTCTGGACCTGGAGGCTAAACTCTGGCAGGAGGTGGCTGACCTCACGGGATGGATTTGTGACAAGAGGCTGCTCTCCGTTTGATCTTTTGCGCCCACGTCTCCCATTCCTCCAGGTTCTCAGTTGCGTGCTTGAGCAATCGCCAGGGGAAGACCTTTAAACCGCCAAACATGCACAGCAGGACAGCAGCCGTTCCCTGAAGGGAAGGGCAGGGCAGGCCTACGATGAAGATGAAGAGGGCCACATCTTCGGGCCCTTTTGAAAGCCAGCCAAGGGGCAGCATGCTGGGGATAAACGGGTGAATTAAAGACCATGCCCGGCATCCCTTGATGGGATTCCTGGCATTTTGGACCTTGCGAAGAAACTCCAAAGATGGGCGTGCGGAGAAGGACGTTTTCCCCCTTCCCGTCTCTCACCTTGGACAGTGAGGACCGAAGGACTTGGGGCCAGGTTAAGAGAATTACGTTTATAGACTTTGTGGCGTTAATCGATGGGCGAGATGAAGCTCAGAGCTGGTGAAACCTCAAATTCAGATGCTGCTGTGCCGATTCAGGCTCCCTCCTTCCATTAGGAAGGGGAGTGATGGTATGCACACTAGAAAGCACATTTCTCAGTCAAAGACTTTGATAGCGTGAAACCTCAAATGCTCTTGTGGAGCACTGGCTTCCAGCACTGCCAGGGAAATGTTTCAACATGAATGAATGGGATTGGCGCCCACTGGCTCCTGGAGGGTGAGGGTGTTGCGTTAAATGTAAAAGCCACACGGGGGATAACATTCATTTGGCAAACGGTGTCTCCTGCAGGCACAGTTACTCCTCTGTGGACATTTATAACTGGTCTACAGGGGGGAGAAAGCTTAGACTGAGCTTGGAAGAGTCGTAAAAAGAGACAAGAAAAGGTGCACTGTAATATTTACACGGTCCTCCTTTCTGGTCCCATAAAGAGGCTCTTCCCATCCCAGCCAATCAACTGAAGCGAGGGTCCCATCATCGCTTCTTAGTGTCATTTCTGGATATTATGAAGGGTGATATGGCAGGAATTTAAATATATATGCATATAAAAAAGCTGTACTGATACCGGCAAGGTTTTCTTTCCTGGGCTATTTGGCCTCATTTTGTACTTTTAGAAAATTGCAGATGGAGAAAATCTGCAGATGCAGAGTCCCCAAAAGTAAATTTGGAGTAAATTTTTGCCACCGCATCCAACACACTACAAAATACACTGTGTGTTGAAACAGGACTCTTGCTCTGTGGTCCGGTTTCAATAAAGTTGGAATACTTTGAATAAGCCTCATTGTTTCCAGATTTATTATTCTAAGACTCACCATTTTAAATGGGATTACCCTGAGTGAAGGAACATTGTGCTTGTAGACGATTGTTCTGTAAGATCTCTATCCAGCATCGAGCCCTTCAGGGTTCGGAATATTTTCTTTTTCTAGCTGGAGTCCAAGAACCAGAGAGGCTTGGAGAAGGGGCCCTGCGACAAAAGCTATTAAAGCAGATTTTAAACATTAACACCAATGGGCACCTCACAGAAACCTGATGCTTATAATAGTAGAATCACTCGGCTGTGTTTGTGCAATATAGGCTTGCCCTGGTTTACTCAATCAGTCCGATTTTCTGGGTTGGTATAGCAAACTAACCAGAGGGGGCTCGATTAATACATGTCAAGCTAAAATGTGGCCAACTGACCTATCATTGAAAGCGACACGTGGACCCAGCCGTAAAATAATTTGAATTTTGCCTTTCTGAAATACTACAGAAGACAGGAAAGTTAACTCACACTTAAGTTTTAAAATGACAGCGTGAAACAAATTCAAGTAGGGAGAACATAGCGAAGTTTGTACTGTTTGTGCTCCACAAGTATAGTTGAATTTATAGCAGGTTTCTGTTACACAGAGATGGGCCTATTCATTTAAGATGGCACATTTGCCAGGATCAGACCCCTAGCCACATTTCACTCAGAATACAAGGTTGACCCAAAGCTTGCCCACTGAAGATGCTTTATAGTTCAGGGTTTACTCAGAAATAAATCCCAGTGGGTGGGGAAGAGTTGGTCAATGGCTTTATTTTCTTTTCAGGAACATGGTAAGGTCGCAGTCCCCTTGAGATTTGTTTATCTGGTAGTGTGCAGCAGCAGTGCCACTGGAGACTTAGGGCCCTGTTCCTTCCGTTTTCCTTTGTGGGGATGGTACTTACTTATACGCAGTGGCCCAGGGCAAATCTGATTCTGTAATTCTCAGATATGCAGGAGACTTTCCATTCGCTACAATCTAAGAGCCAGACAGGAAGAGATGTAGGCCCTTTACAACTTTCTTGGTAGGTTGGCGGGTAGATTCTTATCATAGATGTGTCTGTTAGCAGGTAAAGAGAAAGATGTAAAAGGCGTTTTAAACTCAAGCATACGTCTATCAACAGTAACAATGATGCTTTGTTCCTATTGTTAATTCATTTTCTCTCTATTTTAATTGTATGGGTTTTAGTTCTTTCCCCTGCTATAAAAATAGGGCAAACAGTTTTCAGCCATAATGGAACAATATTACAAAACAGTCCTAACAAGGAATGCATCAGAAACAAGGTGCTTTTTTGGGGTGGGGGGGTGGGGAAACCTTACCTCGGAGGCAAAAGTACATAGCTTAATTTTAGACTCTCTTGAGGTCACACGCAATAATTTAAGTGCATCGATCTCCCTACTGGATTGTGTCATGATCACCCCCAAATCCCTGTCAGTTTGGTGATGGCGAAAAAAAAACACTTTGTAGTATTCTATCACATTAATTTAATTATGCCTTATAATTTATTCCTGTGGGGAAAATCTAACACACTTAAGAGTAGCCAGAACCTAGCTTTCATATTTTATTAAATCTAATATAGCTTCTTTTAAATGCAAAACCTGGCCAAAATCATATGCATGCATATTTGTGTCTGCCTGCCTGTATCAAAAGAATCTCATCTGGGAAAGCAATAAAATCTCCTTTGTGAATGTGGACCAAAAAAAAAAAATCTTTTAATGAATTGCAGTAATCAGGGAGGGGTTTTTTTCTCCTTCTCTTCTTCCTTTCTTGCCCTAGAGGAAAAGGAGAAAAATAAGCCACTCCCTTCTGAAGTATTTAAAGTTAGAGAGAGAGAGAAAAAGGGGGGAGGAAATAAAACACCCCTATTCTTCCCCCCCTCTTGTGCTAGTAAAGCAACCATAAGCACACACCAAAGTCGTGGGTCTGACTAGTATGGAACTAGTTAACCTTTAACAATTTTATGCTGATGTCATAACTGAGCATGAGTACTGATTAATCCAACCTTTTCTCTCTCTCTCTCTCTCTCTTCCCCCTCCCAGTAAAAAATATTTTTATTGAGGGAGGTGGGGGGGGGAGAGCCTAAGGAGAGGAGGAAAAAAAAAAGAAAGAAATAATTTAGAGCAGCCATCTTTGTTTTATGCAGAAATCTTGTCAGGTTCCCCCCAGTGCCAGGAATGTCTAAATATTGTTCATGACCACAGATCTTGGGCGATTGAAAAGAAAATATCACCACAGCAAGAAGAGGGGAAGAGGAAAAAAAAAAAGCCTGCCTTGATCCTGATTATCCTTTCTTTTTTCTTTTTCTTTTCTTTTCTTGGCTAATTTTTTTTTTGCCTTTTTTTTAAAACAAAATTGGAGCTGATTCTGATTGCATTTTTTTTATTATTTTTGGAAAGGAAGGGGGGGCATCTTTCTCTCTCTTTTTTTTTTTGGAAGCTTTTAAGGAAGAGGGGGTTAAAATTAAGCCAGCCATTTTGGGTAAATATTTTTTCCCCTCCCCCTTCTTCCTTTTTTTTTTCTCTCTCTCTTCCATGGGGGGCACCCCATTTATCTTTTTTTCTTAAAACCTCGCGGGGGGGGCTCGCTTTTTAAAAAAAATATAATTTAAGAGGCGGCCATTTTTGTTGCTTTTTTTTTTTTTTTTTTTGCTCGGGTGGCAAAATATGATCCTCAACTCCCCACCTCAGAACTGAGAGACACCTAATCTTTTTTTTTTTTAATTTCCCCTCACCCCCCATTTTTTTAAAATTTATTTTTTTTTCCTTTGGAGAGGGGGGGGGTCGTCGTCTGAGGAAGAAACCTTGCAAAGGAAGAAGAAGAAAAGTTGTGAGGGAAAGAAGAAGGAGAAGAAGAAGAGTCCCGGCCATCGCATGGGACTTCTCCTCGCGGCCCCCTCCCCAAACATCCCCCACACGCCCACCGCCCCCATTTTTGGGGCGATTTTTGGGGGGAGGGATGGTTTGAGGGGGGGTCGTTTTTGAGGGGAGGGAAGGGAGCGCGAGAGGCGGGGAAGGGGGGCCGCCGCCGCCGCCCCCACCCCGCCCGCCTAGCCCGCCCGCTCGGCGGCTCGGCTCCGGTGTTCCCCCACCCATCGGCCACCCCCTCCTCCGGCACCACCACCAACCACCATGGCTTCCCCTCTGAGGGAGGACGAGGAAGAGGAGGAGGAGATGGTGGTGTCCGAGCCGGAGGGGGAGGAAGACGAAGAAGAGGAGGAGGAGGAAGAGGAGGAGGAGGAGGAAGAAGACGACGACGAAGAAGAAGCCGCCGCTGCCGCCGCCGTCAGGAACGACAGCCCGGGCGACATCTTCCCGCCCGCCGTCGCCGTCGCCGCCTCAGCAGCAGCAGCCGCCGCCGCCGCCGCCGTCGCCTCAGCGCAGGCGGAGGCTGCCCCGCTGACCCCCGCCGCCGCCTCCTCCTCCTCCTCCACGCCGGCCGCCGGAGGGACCCAGGCGCCGCCAGGTAAATAAACAAACGGCCATTTCGACAGGGCCGCCGCCGCCCCCTCCCCCCCTTCTTCGTTTCGTGAGGGAAAGAGCGAGGCTGCCCCCCACCCCCACCCCGCGCGCGCGCGCGAGAGAGAGAGAGAGAGAGGGAGGGGGGGAAGAAAGAGAGAGGAGGGGGCGGGGCGGCTGTTGGTAAACAAGCAACGGCTTTCGAACGCCGCGGGGCCGGACGGGATGCCCGCGCGCCCAGCGCTGAGGGACCCCCCCCCCCCCCACACACACACTCACCGCGCGCGCCAACTCCCCCCCCCCCCACCTTTACCTCCCGCCGCGCGCGCGCGCCTCTCTCCCGCCTTTTCTCTCGCTCTTCCCTTTACCTCTCCTCCCCCCCCCCCGCGGCTGGATTCCCGGAACAGCCTCTGGTTGCGCTTACCCCCCCCACCCCGTCTCGCTTCTGTCTCTTAATTCTCTCTCTCTCTCTCTCTCTCTCCACATACCTATCGGGGGGGGGGAGAGAGGGTGGGGTGGGACCTCGCGAGGCCAGCCAGACGCGCCCCTCTCAGGCGGCGGGAGGAAAGTCCTCCTCGGGTCCGGCCTCGGGGCTTGGCTCCGCCTGGGCGTGGGAGGGGGGGTTTGTCTGTGAGGGAGGGGAGAGGGAAAGGTGTTCATTGCCCTCCCCCCCAAGGGGTCTGTGAGGGAGGGGAGAGGGGATCATTCCCCCCCAAGGGGTCTGTGAAGGAAAGGGGATCATTGTTCCCCCCAAAGGGTCTGTGAAAGAGAGGGGGAGAGGGCATCTTTGCCTCCCCCATGGAGTCTGTGAGGGAGGGGAGAGGGAATCATTGTCCCCTCAGGGGGTCTGTGAAGGAGAGGGGATCATTGCCCTCGCCCTAAGAGGTCTGTGAGGGAGAAGAGGGGATCATTGCCCCCCCCAGGGGTCTGTGAGGGAGGGGAGTGGGGATCATTGTCCCCTCAGGGGGTCTGTGAAGGAGAGGGGATCATTCCCCCTCCCATGGAGTCTGTGAGGGAAGGGAGAGGGGATCATTGCCCCCCTAAGGGGTCTGTGAAGGAGAGGGGATCATTGCCCCCCCCAAGGAGTCTGTGAAGGAGAGGGGATCATTGCCCCCCCCAAGGAGTCTGTGAAGGAGAGGGGATCATTGCCCTCCCCCTAAGAGGTCTGTGAGGGTGGGGAGAGGGGATCATTGTCCCCCCAAGGGGTCTGTGAGGGAGAAGAGGGGATCATTGCCCCCCCCAAGGGGTCTGTGAAGGAGAGGGGATCATTGCCCTCCCACTAAGAGGTCTGTGAGGGAGGGGAGAGGGGATCATTGTCCCCCCCCATGGAGTCTGTGAGGGAGGGGAGAGGGGATCATTGCCCCCTCAGGGGGGTCTGTGAAGGAGAGGGGAAGCGAAAAGGGGGAGAGGGAATCCGTGCCCCCCTTACCCTCCTCACAGTGTCTGGGGGTCCCCATTGAGGGATGGAGAAAAAGAGGGGTGGCTTGGGAGTGTCTCTGGGGATCCATTTCCCGGTGGGGAGGGTTCTCATTGATGAGGGGGAAAGAGGGGTCACGGTGTAGAAGTAGAAAAGGGGGTGCTGGGATGGCTGGGCACTTTGGGGGGGGTGGCAGAAGGAGGGAGGGAGAGGTGCCTGTTAGGGGATGGGGGCTGAGGTGATCTCTTGAGGGAAGGGGGAGAGGCGATGACTGGCCCCCCCACTCAAAGTGGCTAGGGGCCCATCTTCTGGGCCCATGTGGAGATGGCACCCATTGTGGGATGGAGGAAAGAGGGAGGTGTATAAGTAGAAAAGGGGGGGGGCTGGGGTGACAGGGCACTTGAGAGGCCTGTTTTTGACACCCCATAGGAAGGAGGGATGTCTGTCAGGGTGGGGTGAGGCTGTCTCTGAGGGAGGGGCGTTTGAGGGGATCGTTGCCCCCCTTCACAGTGTCCGGCGGCCCCATCTCCTGGTGGAGAGGACTCCCATTGTGGGATGGGGGGGAAGAGGGGTGACTTGGTGTATAAAGGAGTGTTGAAGGGACAGGAGAGCTGGGCTCTTCAGCTGCCTGTTTTGGCACCCCATAGGAGGGAGGGGATGGGGGCTGAGACAGTGTTTGAGGGAGGGGAGGTGGAGGGGATCACTGTCCCTCACTATCTGGGGGCCCAACTCCTGAGCCTGTGGTGGGGATGGTTCCCATCACGTGACGGGGAGGGGGGGAAGAAAATGGTGGTGCTGGGGTGACTGGGCATTTGAGGGCTCTTAGCCTGGTTTGACACCATAGCTTGCAGGGAGGGATGCCTGTTGGGATGGGTGCTGAGGGAGGGGCAGGGGGAACTACTGACCCCACCTCAGACTGTCTGCAGGCCTGTCTCCAGGGCCTATTGGGGATAGCTCCCATTGCAGGATGGGATTGGCCATCCATGGGTGGGGGGAAATGAGAGGTTACCTGGGGGTGTATAACCAGAAAAGGGGGTGCTGGGGGGGATGGCTGGGCATTGGAGATGTCTGGCCATATTTTGATACTCTTCATCAGGCAGGAAGGATCCCACTTATGGGCTGCAGGCTGATTTGCGCAGAAATCGTGGGGGATGAGCAAGGGGTTTTAAGGAGAGGGATCTTATGGGGATGCTGTGCCCTACTGAACTTGGCCAGACTTCCCTTGACCTGGGCTGGCTTTCCAGCCTATTATGGGCAGCTTTTCCTTGCCAGTCCTGGAGCTTTAAGGCCTCTGGCCAAGAGTTTGCAGTGATCGTAGAGGGAGAGTTCCAAAATCCAAACACCAGATACAAATGAACAAAAACCTACCTCCCATACAGGTGTGTGACCTTAGAAGGCCTAACAGGTGTCCAAATCCAATTCACATGAAGTGTTTTGTTGTAAGGCTTGGCCAAAAAAAAATCTATCCTGTGGGCCACCGGGAGTCAGAAGGCAAGCCCATCTGCTATTTAGAGTAAATGAGCGTGCCAGAAGGAAAGATGGAGAGGTTCGGAGCCAAACGGGCGACGCCAGGCCAAGCGTCACATAAAAAAAACCCCTAAAAGTCATTGTGAAAATAAAAACCCTTCTAAAACTTTTAAAGGCCGCAAGTTTCAAAGTCGTATTTGGGGAACTATTTTGCCTATGAAAAGGGTGCAAAAGGGAAATTAATTGAAATTTGTTTAGACAATGTTAAAAGTGACTTCTGGTAGTTCCACTAAGGATATGAAATATTGCATAGTGTCTTCCCTGCAGATATTTAGCAGGGAAGCTTATTTATTCTCTTGCTTCTAGTTTTAAGGATAACGTAAACTTCATGAGAAGCAAAATAGCTTTCTATCACATCGGGTTTGTACTTTGGTTCATTTTGGCCAAAGGTTGCTGGGAATTCTAAGTTGTGTCCCCCATCACTGTAGGAGAGCCTCAACTTATGACCCCAATTGAGGCCAAAATTTCCATGGCTAAGTGAGAGTCATTAAGTGAGTTTTGCCCTATCTTACAACTTCCCTTGCCACGGTTTTTAAGGAAAGCATTGCACCTGTTAATAACAGCAGTTACTAAGCGAATCTGGCTTTCTTTTGACACTGCTTCTCCAAAGGTCGCAAAAAGCGATCACATAACCCACGGGTCACTCCAGTCCTAAATAGGAGTCAGCTGCCAAGAGCCTGAAATTGTGATCACATGACCCAAGGGGAGGCTGCACTGGTCGACGGTGTGAAAAACAGTCATAAGCCACTTTTTTTTCAGTGGTGGTGTAACTTCGAATGGTCCCTAAACGAATGATTGTAAGTTGAGGCCTACCTGTATTGTGCGATGTGCTTCTTTATTATTTACCTGTCTGCAGGGGTGGTGTTAACTGTCTCGGATAGGCAGTTCCGTTCTCTCTTTTTTTTTTCCTCTCTCTTTTTTTTTTTATAACACACGGTTAGCTTTACAGAAATTGTTGGCTTATCGATTTGTTGTTTGGTTGATGGCTACAAAAGTCACCAGGGTAGCTTTTCCGATGACAGCCCCGTTGAAGGCGAGGGCCTTGATTCGTATCAGTCTGGGTGCGTGTATATAAATATATATACCCACACACTAATGTGGATGTGCCAGACAACAGGTTGACTTAATTACCTGTCGATTGATGGGCTCTTCCCACGTGGCTTTAGCTGCCCCCCCCGTGACTAGCAGCCCCACATATGAGGGGCTCTTCCTACGAGGGAAAATTGGATTACTCCTTAAGCGTCCCTTTTGTCCTGCCTTTGATTTAATGGTGGACCCTCCGTCGATAATTCTCCGCGTTAAGGAATTAGACCGATCCCTACGAGAAGCTGATCTATAGCGTTGTAGTCTCCTTTCTTTCTTTGGGTTGTTGGGTTATGGATGGCATCCATCCTTTCAGACTATGGAAGAATTTAAAAATAAAAATAATAATCTAGCAGTCTTCTGTATTTAGCGGTAGATCTTTTGCGACAAGTTGGTGTTGGGGTGGCACGGCCGCCTTCCTTGTTGGTGATTCTACAATCCATTATTTATCGGGTCTCTATTATTTACTGGGATGGAAGCAGCAACTCCAAACTCCTAAATAAAAATCCAAGGGGATTAAAAAAAAAAAAACAAAAACCCTACAACCTTGTAAATTAGATAACGGTTCCCGTAACCGGGTGGGATGAATCTGTTGGGCCCTCATTATCCTTTGGTGTATTGGGCATCCTTGTTCGTAATGCTTACCACTCCGGGTTTTCAACCGCTGGTGTTGCCGTAGAAGCAAATAATAAATGCAAAGATTTACATTTTGGTCTTATTAAAAAAAAAAAAGAAAAAAAAGAACCTTCAGTCCTTTGATCATGTTTTATCATGGCTTCTTAGTCGTGGCCTGCCTCTGGGGAAGTGGCGTTACTGCGATTATTGCCGAGACCACTCCAGCACAAGGACTGAGCATGGAGGGACATAGGAGACACAAGCCATAAGTAGGGATGTATTAGGCTAAAGTATAAAGGGACTTAGAAAAGGGGGTGGGGGGATTGAGGAAAAGAAAGGAGGAAGGGGGGGTGTTGCTGAGAGAAGATGGAAGGATAGGAACAGGCGGATGAGGAAAAATAAGAACTTTTCAGTCTGTAGAGATTCTCGGGCATCCAGATCCCGATTGTCCTAGAGGTGCTTTTTTTCAGGAGGCAACAGGACAGTGGGGAATGGAAGGATGTATCTATCCTATTATTTATCCACCATCCAGTCAGAGCTGAAGAAGCTTCTCGGATGAGAAGCGAAACGCCTTCGAAAGAAAAAAAACAGAAAATCCAGTTGCTTCCTGAAAAAAAGCACCATTGGGATTTTCTCTCCCAGGAGGACCTCAACCTCGGCTGAACAGTTGACCTAAGGCAGGGAGGACGACCTCTAATAAATAAAGAGAGGATTAAGGGCTGTTTGGCTAGGAAGGAATGGTTTTTATGTCTCCAGGACAGGGAAAAAAGAGCCAGCTGACTCTTACGTACCCCTGATCCACTGGATGAGACCAGGCAAAACTCAGATTATGAAGACGTTAGATTGTGAATATTTAGGAAACAAGGAAGGGAAGCCAGCGAGTATTTATCAAGCTAAATTTCATTAGTTTAGCTAGCCGTAGGAATGGTTCTTATAAAGAGAGGATGGCAAAATAATGGCCTGGAGTACCCAAAGGATATAAAGTGGGTTGCAAAAAATTACAGGTAATCCTTGATTTACAATTGAGTCCAGCATTTCAGAAAGTTGTTCAGTGAGTTTTGTCCCATTTGACAAATGTTGTTAAGCGAATCACTGCACCTGTTAAGTTAGTAACCAGGTTGTTCCGCGAATCCATTGACTTTTGCTGGGTCAGAAGGTCCCAAAAAGGGGATCACGTCTGACCCCGGGACACTGAAACCGTCATAAAATACGAGCGTCTGAATTTTGAGCACGACACCCTGGGGATGCTGCGATGGTTGGTCCAAAGTGTGAAAAAAAGGCCGTCAGTCCCTTTTTTTTTTTGGCGATGTAACTTTTGAACGGTTGCTAAAGGAACTGTTGTAACTGTTGAAAAATTCCAAATTTTCAGATGACACAAGATCTGTGCGCCGTGTGTGTGTAAGGGGGTAGCAAGCAGCTTAAAAGGACCACACCAAATTTTGGGAAGTTCTTGTCAAGCTGGAGTAGTGAGAACAATCCACCCAGATGAATTTAAACACGGGCAAATATAAAGTCCTACATTTAGGGCAGATGAAAGGCCCGAGTATGAAAGCAGAGCTGGTGCCAATTTTAGGAATCTGATTTTTTTTTCGTTAACAGAATAGGGCCGATAGAGACTTCTTCACATCATAGGGCAGTGATGGCTAACCTTTTTGCCATCACGTGCCACGAGTGGGGAGGGGGAGGCAGGGGAGGTTTGCGCGCACGCGTGGCCACACCCATATTTCTATGTGCCCCGCCCCATGCATGCACGCGCGACCTTCCCCCCCCCCCCCGCTCTTGGCATGTGATGACCCGTTTTTCTTTCTCACCTAGCTCCAGATCCTCTCTATGCATCTGGGGAGGGCGAAAACAGCCTTCCCCACTCCCTCGGAGGCCTGAAACGGCCCATTTCCCAACTTCCAGTTGGACAGGACGTGATGTTTTTTGCTGTCCCCAGCCTCCAGAGTCTCCCGGAGCTAAGCTGGCGTGCCAGGTGACGTGGCTCCACGTGCCGTCTGTGGCACGCGTGCCATAGGTTCGCCATCACAGTCATAGGGGATGTTTTATGCTTCTTAAAAGTGTTTTCCCTCTTCAGTTTATGAAAGTAAAACAAGCTACGTTAAGCCTATGGTAGCGTCTTTGGAAAGAATAAAAAAACCCGTTTTGTGGGGATTGCGTCGTGTGCTCTGGGAGTTTGCCTTCATCACTGCTGTTGGGGGCAAGAAATCTCATCTGCTAAGCCGCAAAACGTCCGACTTTTCTTCTCTGGATTGTGAGAACAAAAGTTCCTGGTTCCTGCGAAGCTAGGAGAGCTGATTATTTAGTGGTTAGATTTCGATCCTGCTGCGCATGATGTTCCCTCCTCCCATTTCCCCCCCCATCCACAACAACCTTGTGAAGTAGGTTGGGATGAGAGAGAGCGGGATTACCCCAAAGCCCCCCCAGGGAACTTCCCAAAATTGAGGAGGGGGGTGGCTTGAGCCCGCGTCTCCCCGGTGCTACCCCGTCACCTTCCATCACTACATCACAGTCCCCCCCCCCCCCTGAGGCCAAAATGGGAGATTGGGGGCTTTTAATTCAGCCCCAAAGCCTTCATTTTACAATCTCCCAAGGGAAGAGATTGATTTGAAGACATTGCTTGCTGCAACTGCAGTCTGCAGGCCGGCCTCATCCTGGAGGTGTCTTGGTTTTTTGAGGTTTTGAAGTTTCCTCTCAGGTGGCAGGCTCCAGCGGCAAATTAGGAGGCTGCAGAAATATGCAAAGAGTGGCTAAAACTTGTTGGTTTTTCCCGTTCGACACAATTGAAACCAGATTTAGATTGGAAAGGATCTCTGGGATTTTGAGGAAGAGGGAAGGGTAGGGTAAGAAAGGAAAGGTAAATGGAAAAGAAGAAAGGAAAGACAAAAGAGGGAAGGAAAGGAAGGGAAGGGAAATAGGAAAGAAAGGAAAGAGGGAAGGAATGAGGGGGAGGAAAGGGAAATGGAAAAGAGGAGAGGAAAGGAAGGGAAATGGAAAAGAAAGGAAAGAGAAGGAATGAGGGGAGGGAAAGGGAAGGAAAGGGAAATGGAAAAGATGAAAGGAAAGGTGAAAGGAAAAGGAAGGAATGAGGGGAAGGAAAGGGAAATGGAAAAGAGGAAAGAAGGTGAAAGGAAGGGAAGGGAAATGGAAAAGAAAGGAAAGGGAATGAATGAGGGGAGGGAAAGGGAAGGAATGGGGGGGGAAGGGAAGGAAAGGGAAATGAAAAGAGGGAAAGGAAGGGAAGGGAAATTGAAGGAATGAGGGGAGGAAAAGGGAAGGAAAGGGAAATGAAAAGAGGAAAGGAAGGGAAGGGAAATGGAAAGGAAAGGAAAGAGGGAAGGAATGAGGGGAGGGAAAGGGAAATGGAAAAGAGGAAAGAAAAGGTGAAAGGAAGGGAAGGGAAATGGGAAAGAGGGAAGGGAAATGGGAAAGAGGAAAGGAAAGGAAAGACAAAAGAGGAAAGGAAGGGAAATGGAAAAGAAAGGAAAGGGAAGGAATGAGGGGAGGGAAAGGGAAGGAGAGGGAAATGGAAAATAGGAAAGGAAAGGGGAAAGGAAGGGAAGGGAAAGAGGGAAGGAATGAGGGGAGGGAAAGGGAAGGAAAGGGAAATAGAAAAGAGGAAAGGAAGGGGAGGGAAGGAAAGGGAAGTGCAGGCAGTGCTCAGGCAATGGCAAAATAGGGCCAAGAGCAGAGCCTCTCTAATAAAAGCCAAGCTACGCTCAGGATGGTACTTCACAGGAAAGAAAGTTAGTATAAGAGGGAAGAGAGAGAAGCAAGAGAAAGGCCCCTGGGCAAAGTGTGTGGACGGGATCTGAGAGAAGATTTAAAAAAAAAAAAAAAAAGTTGCCTGCCAGGTTTTTTTTTTTTAAAAAAAATTGCAGGCAGTCCCAAACAGCCTAGATAGAAACACTTAAAACCGGCCTCTGCTCCGATTTTCCCAAGCTTGCCATTTAATTCTGGAAGCGAACCTGCATCCGGCCCTCTGCGGCCTCTTGCTCCCCCACTGCCTAAATTTCTTCTCCCTCCCTCCCTCCCAATGCCCAAAGGCCTGTGAACCCTGGTGCCCTGACCCTCACCCAGCTTGTTAAGGGCAGAGTTTGCCATCGTGTTCCCTAGCAGGGCTCCTTGCCAGGGGATGCTCTTGCGGTCTGGGTAACCGGCAGCCCCCACCCCCCCTTTCCTGTTCTCAGCAACAGGCTGGCGTTGACAGCTGGCTGTCAGGCTCCTTTGGAAAAGCCCACCTCGGCTGGTTGGGTCCCTCCCTTCTCTTCTTCTTCTTCCCCTTCGACTGTGGAGAAGAAGGCGCAGAGTTTAAAAACTATCCCAGCTCTCTTTTTTTTCCACGCACGGGGCAATTTCTGCAGACGGAACCGCAAAATTCAGCCTCTCTCTCTCTCCCCCCCCCCCCATAAATCTTTCCCATGTCACCAAATAAGCATTTCCCCCTCCCCCTTTCTCCTTACCACTCCCTTCCCCACACGACTTTTTAAAAATTTATTTATTTATCCTCACGATTTAAGATTTCTCTCCGCCATTAATTTGACACAGATAAAAAGCGCCATTCTATTATTATTATTATTATTATTATTATTATTATTATTATTATTGGTTAATCTTTAGTGAGATTGAGGCTGGTTAATAGCTCAGCAGCTTGAGTCCTAACCAAGGACCTAGGAACTGTTAAGGTATTATTATTATTATTATTATTATTATTTAGTGAGATTCACAGCCTTTGAGGCTGGTTAATAGCTCAGCAGCTCGAGTCCTAACCAAGGACATTATTATTATTATTATTATTATTATTATTATTATTATTATTATTATTATTATTATTATTATTATTATTATTATTGCTTTTCAGATTGGCTGCCTGGTTTCTTTATTTTTTTTCCCCTCCTTTTTGGTATTAACTTGAAACACATCAAACGCTGTTTGTCTAAGTAGGCTTGGTTTATTATAATTTGCAGTTATGGCTACTCATCTGCATTCCTTCTCTCTCTCTCTCTCTCTCTCTCTCTCCCCTCCCCTTCCCATTTCCTCCCCAAATCCTTTGTTAGCTTTATATAATATATATTTTCAAGGTAGGGAGTAGAAATATCACGTGTGTGGAAAATTCTAGTTGATTGCCTGCCAAATATAAGAATCTTCTGCGCATGTGTGCCAATATTATGATTAGAAATGGGGAAAGGCGGGGGGGGGGAGGAGAAGCAGGGGGAACAAGAAAGCGTGGAAGAAGTAGGCAGCAAAAAAAAAAAAAGATTGATAGATGAATTAGAAATTGACAAGAGTGGTGGGGGAGGGGGTGTCTGGTTAAAAACCCTATCCTGATGTATTTCGCCCCCCCTCCGCTATTTGTC
This sequence comes from Pantherophis vulpinus, assembly GCA_037215915.1. Taxonomy (NCBI): domain Eukaryota; kingdom Metazoa; phylum Chordata; class Lepidosauria; order Squamata; family Colubridae; genus Pantherophis; species Pantherophis vulpinus. The sequence goes on from JAXLNS010000009.1 coordinate 2,624,362, forward strand.
AATTCCATCCCATCAGAAGCGGAAGGAAGGTGGCGTTGTAAGAGGGGAAATGCAACAAGGTGAAGCTGTTTGGAGGATTCAAGAGATAAATGTTGTATTGTCAGAAGGAGCTAGGGTTGGGCCAGATGCAAAATGTAATGTGTGTGTGTGTGTGTGTGTGTGTGTGTGCATGCGTGTGTGGGGAGGGAAGGATGGGGAAGTGGTGGTCGGCTGGAATGTCATCCTTGCACCCCTTATTCATGAAGTTAAACGGGTTTTATTTTATTTTATTTTTGGTTGGAATTGAGAAGGGGGGGTGTCAAGCTTCGATTTAGCTGTAAGACGCTTTGTTGCGCGTGTGTGTGTTGTGTTTTATAACAGCAGAATAATACTTGCTCGGTTGAGTGTGAGCAAGGATTGTCTTGTAAATGCTTCCCATGCTTCCTCCCCCTCTCTCCCCTCCCCTCCCCTCCCCAGTTGAGAGGATGCCCGCAATGGAGCATTGGCTCCTCGGTTGGTTAAGCCCCAATGCCTGCCTTAACACCTGCTTTTAATCGGGGAGGGAAATAGATGATTTTTTCCCCCCCCTCCCCAATTGCCTCGCGAACGGCGTGGCGAGGGGAGAGCCCGCGTGGTACGAATTGGCTGTTCTCGGCTCTTTGACAAAGAGAGGAGGGCGGGTGTGTGGGGGGGGGAAGGGTGGGTGAGGGGGGGATCAGGTCTGAAATAGGACGAGGGGATTGGGCACACAATGCCAGCGTCTCCCCGCAGGCCCGATTTAGCTCCGGGGAGTCTATTTTAGAGTTTGGCAGGCTTTTGGCTGGCGGGTGGTTGGCAGGAGCGAAGCCATTGGGATATAAAATGATCGGGTTGGGTTGAGGAAGGCTGGATTGGTACCAAGACCTGTCACCGCTCTTGTTTACAGGGTGGACACTTCTCTTCCCTTGCCACACACACACACACACATGCCCGGCTTCCTCCTCCTCCTCCTGCCCGCCTTCCTCCCGTATGTTTAATCTTTGACCCGAAGGGACTCCCCTGCGGGAGCACAAGGAAGGGCGCTTTAGCATCCCGCCGTCCCGTTTAGCCTGCGACCTCTTCGGCAGCGGCGGTTGGCGCGGGGAGCCAATTAGTGCCAGCTGTGATTTATACGGGAGCTTATGTGTGTCCTGTGGGTTAGGGAGGCGGGGTGGAAGGGAAAGGAGCGGTTGGCGATGGAGGGGGGCGGGCAAGGCGTAAGACACCCCCACCCACCCCCCACATCCCCGACAACACATTGTGTTGTAGGTCATCCAGCAGACACGGGGTGGCAGCGACTCCCGGCTGCCCTGATGGGTCTGTCGCAGCGTTGGAAGGTTTTTATTTTATTTTTTTTTCTTGCTGTACTTCCTGTGCCGTCGACAATGTCCCCCCCCCACTGTCTGGGCTGCCTGGGACTCATTCATCACCACCAATTGCAGGCATTTATCTGGAAGGGCTCTAGGCCGCCAGCGTGGGCCAAATCCAGCCATTAAGCACCGCATGATGTGACTTTGAGATGGCCCCGGAAAGCCAGGCAGAGCCAGCAACGTCCCCCCCCCCCCCCCCCCGGGTGAGTTTGTGACAAATCTTTGGGGAGGGAGGACTCCTCAATTGGAAAAGACCTCTGCCATCGAAAAGTCGGTTTGTAGCCTCAACGTATTGATCCTTGCCGGGGTCTGCTGTGCAGTGGGAACGGCGTCCTTCCGACTTAAGGGATCAGGCAGCTGCCTCACGAGCTCATTGGTATAGGGCTGTGATGGCGAACCTATGGCGCAGGTGGCACGCGGAGCCATATCTGTGGGCACGCAAGCTTTGCCCTAGCTCAGCTTCGGCGCGCACAGCTGATTTTTGGGCCTTCTGGGCCCACCAGAAGTCGGGAAACGGGCTGTTTCCAGCTTCCGGTGTGCTGGGGAAGGCCGTTTTCCCCCTCCCCAGACTCCTAGAAAGGCTCTGGAGCCTGGGGAGGGCGAAAAACGGGTCTTGCGGTCCCACCGAAAGTCGGGAAACGAGCCGTTTCCAGCCTCCAGAGGGCCTCTGGGTGGGTGGAGAAGGCCGTTTTCGCTCTTCCTAGGCTCGGGGGCCCGAACCCGCCAACTGCAATGCGCATGTGGCCCCCACGCATGCGCAAGCTTCCCGCACATGTGCGCAGGGCCCATGCATGTGCGGCCCAGCGCATGCGTGCAGGGCCTACCCCCACGCATGCGTGTGCGGTCCCCCGCACACCACCTGCCACCCCAAATGCACCCCACCCCCTGCGCATGCGTGCGCCCCCCACATGCCCCCTCCTGCACATGCGTGCATGCCCCCTGCGTGCGCCCCCCCCCCCCGCATGCGTGGCAGAGACCTGAAGATCAGCTGGCCGGCGGGAAGCACATGTGCATGCACAGCAGAGCTGAACTGGGGCGACAGCTCGCGTGCCAACACAGGGCGCTGCGTGCCACATCTGGTATGCGTGCCATAAGATTCACCATCACGGGCCTAGGATCTCCTATTTGAGCAGGGGGTTGGACTAGAAGACCTCCAAGGGCCCTTCCAACTCTTTTCTGATTGAGTCATTGATTGAAATAGAGGCGGCCCTCGACAACAAAAATTTCACACCATAATGGGGACAGCTGGTTTTTTCCCCCCCTTCCTTGATAGTTGGTGGTAACTCAAGTTGTTGGTATTCAGTGCTGAATTTTGGGGTCACGATCCCCAATATTGGGGGGCTGCAGGAGAAGGGTTGAGTATGGACTGTACTTGCCAAGGGGATTCGGCTCCAGATTCAAGGAACGGGCCATGCAATTTAAAATGCGAAATAGTTAGGACTTCTGAGTCTTCCTGGCACATAACTTTCTGGGTTTGAATCAGAATTAAAATTAGAATCACAGAGTTGGAAGGGACCTTGGAGGTCTTCTAGTCCAACCCCCCTGCTCAGGCAGGATACCCTATACCAGGGGTCAGCAACCTGCGGCTCCGGAGCCGCATGCGGCTCTTTGGGCCCTCTACTGTAGCTTCCTGTCAGGTGATCCCACCACTAGCTGGCCCCGCCCCTCGTCCTCCCTTCCCAGTTGCTCCTCGCCTGGCCTGAGAAGGTAAGGGTGACGGCGGAGGATGGAGAAGCGGCCAGGGCAGAGACAGAGATACAGAGTGGGGGGGGGGGGAGAGAGAGGGAGACATAGAGAGATACGGGGGGGAGAGAGAGGGAGACATAGAGAGATACAGAGAGGGGGGAGAGAGGGAGACATAGGGAGATAGAGAGTGGGAGAGAGAGAGGGAGACAGAGAGATACAGAGAGGGGGGGAGAGATACAGAGAATGGGGGAGAGAGGGAGACATACAGAGGAGAGAGGGAGACATACAGAGGGGGGGAGAGACAGATACAGAGGGAGACAGATACAGAGGGGGAGAGAGGGAGAGATACAGAGAGCGGGGGAGAGAGGGAGACATAGATACAGAGGGAGGGAGAGACAGATACGGAGAGAGGGAGAGATACAAAGATACAGAGAGAGGGGGAGAGAGACAGAGATACAGAGAGGGGGGGAGAGAGGGGGGAGGGGGGAGAGAGATGTCAAAAGGATTTTGTGGTTCCCGGTGTTTTTTAACGACTAGTTCTCTGCCCTAATGACCGGCTGGGTAGGCATGGCTAGGGAATCATGTGACTGGTAGAAGTGAGTGACATCGAGTTGGCCACACCCACCCACGTTTTATGGCTCCCGGTGTTTTCTTTTGTGTGGGAAACTGGTCCAAATAGCTCTTTGAGTATTTAAGGGTTGCAGACCCCTGCCCTATACCATTTCAGACAAATAGTTGTCCAATCTCTTCCAGTGATTGAAGAACCCACAACCTCTGGTGGCAGGCTGTTCCACCGGTGAATTGTCCTCACTGTTAGAAAGTTTCTCCTCAATTCCAGGTTGCTTCTCTCCTTGATTCGTTTCCATCCGTTGCGTTTTTTCCTGCCTTCAGGGGCTTTGGAGAATAGCTTGACTCCCTCTTCTTTGGGGCAGCCCCTCAAATATTGGAAGTCTGCTATCATGTCACCCTGAGTCCTTCTCTTCATACCCGATTCCAGCAACCGTTCTTTATATGGGTGTTAAGATCTGTTGTAAATTCTCCTTTATGCTCAGTTGATAAGAGTACAGATGAGATGGGATCCTTCTTATTTTGTGCTGATTACGGGAGGCCTCCCTCGGAAATTAACGTGGGACTTTGCTTCGTCGTTTAGATTCTAGATCGGGGTTTCCAAACTTGGCCGACTTAAAAACTTGTGGACTTGCAACTCCCAGAATTCCTCGGCCAGCATGGGGGAATCCTGGGAGTTGAAGTCCACAAGTCTTTTAAAAGTTGCCAAGTTTGGAAACCCCTATTCTAAATTAAGACTTGTGTGGTAATTTTACATGAGATATATAAATAGTCCTCAAGGAGTGGTGCGGTGGCCCAGAGGTGGAGCTCTCGCTTCACAATCGGGAGGCCATGAGTTCGATCCTAGGTAGAGGCAGATATTTCTCTCTCTTGGCACAATGAGTAAATTATCTGCTGCGAACACTGCATTGACGTCAGGAAGGGCATCCGGCCAGTAAACACTCAGCTCCATTTAGTTGCTCAAGACTCCACCCCGCAAGGGATTATGGGGTTGGTAAAAGAAGATGATTGTCAGCACTTCAAGCTGCATTTACTCTAGTGCTGACATAAGAAGGAGAAGCGGAGGCGTCTGGAAAGGGACGTTTGACTTTTCACCTACTTATTTTCCCTGGAGATAATATCCCCTAGGAGATGGGATGGGAGGGGGGAAATTCCTTTGAGCTGGAGCAGTAGATTAGGGGTAGAGTGACTTGGAAGATGGCCAATGAGTGCAGAGGAGTGGGGAAAGGAAAGGGAGGGTTTTGGGTCAGGAAGTCAGTGTTGGCTACGATGGAGTCGGAGTTAGAATGTCGTGCTTAATAAGTGGGAGTTTTTCATCAAAGACTTTGTTTGAAATGCAATTTATTTGAGACGACCTCGAAACCTGACAATGATGATATAAATAGTCCTCAACTTATGACTGGTTGTTTAATGAACGTTTGGGGTTATGGCTCAGAAAGGAGGTTTTTAGGCTTGTACGACGTTTCTCATCCTTAAAATGACCCTCTTCCCCCCCGCCAACATGACCCCATGTTTGTTGCTTGGCAACCGGTTTCCCATTTATGACTTTTGCAGTATCCCATATCCGCGTCAACCGCCATTTGTGATGCTCTTTGCCAGCTTCCGACATTTCGGAGAATGGCTTCTTTCGCACTTACAACCGCGTGAGTCACTTAACAACTGTGTGATTCGGATTTACGACTTCTTGATTTCTCTTAATGACTTCTGTAAAAAAAAAAAAAGAGAGAGAGTCCGGTCCTATGACTGCCTCAACTTAAACGCCTTTGCCATATGACGGCTTACGGCAGGACCTCCGGTCCCAACGGCGGTCGTAAGTCAAAGACTACCCGTAGAAAGAATACCGGCTGACGTGCAATGGAGATGAGCGGTTGTATTTCTCCTGTATATAACGTCATATTCCCCGCAGGCAGTGAATTAGCACATCGGAGCTTAGTCGTAATTTATCCTGCGTTCCAGTTTAACGCGGGAGATATGCGGGAATGCGATCAGCCACTTAAGAGTCTGAAAAGCCTTTCCCTTGCTTTAAATCATTTAGGTAAATTAAATGCAGCAGGATGCAGCGTTTCTCAACCTTGGCAGCTGGACGATGGGTCGAGTTCAACTCCCGGAATTCCCCAGCTGGGTTTCAAAACTCACTTAACGACTGTCTCGCTTAGCGAATGGAAATTTTGGGCTCGGTTGTGGGTCCTAAGCCAAGGTTGTCCCAAATGTGCTTCCCCCCGCTTCCCCAAAAGAGGCAACTGGACTTTCTGGGTTTTTCTTTGAAGACGTTTTGCTTCTCATCCAAGAAGCTTTTTCAGCTCGTGTCATAAGTCAAGGACTACCTGTGCACGTCTATGGAGATTTGGTGTAGGGTTTCCTGCCTAAGCAGGAGGTTGGACTAGAAGACCTCCAAGGTCCCTTCCAACTCTGTTATTCTATTCTATTCTATTCTATTCTATTCTATTCTATTCTATTCTATTCTATTCTATTCTATTTTCTATTCTATTCATTATTGTATTGTATTGTATTCTATTTTCTATTCTATTCTATTCTATTCATTATTCTATTCTATTCTATATTCTATTCATTATTGTATTGTATTGTTTTCTATTCTATTCTATTCTATTCACTATTCTATTCACTATTCTATTCTATTCTATTTTCTATTCTATTCATTATTGTATTGTATTGTATTGTATTGTATTGTATTTTCTATTCTATTCTATTCTATTCTATTCCATTCCATTCCATTCCATTCCATTCCATTCCATTCCATTCCATTCCATTCCATTCCATTCCATTCCATATTTTCTATTCTATTCCATTCCATTCCATTCCATTCCATATCATATTCTATTCCAGTAATGGTGAACCTTTTCGGTACCAAGTGCTGAAAAGGGAGCGCGCACGCACGCTTCGCGCCAGGGGTGAAATCCAGCAGGCTCTGACGGGTTCCGGAGAAACGGTAGCGGGAATTGTGAGTAGTTCAGAGAATGCTGCCTCTGGCTGGCCCCAGAGTGGGGTGGGAATGGAGATTTTGCAATATCCTTCCCCTGCCACGCCCACCAAGGCACACCAACGCCCACAGAACCGGTAGTAAAAAAAAAAAATTGGATTTCACCACTGCTTTGCACGCACGAGTCTAGACCGCAACACCGGAAGAGGAGCTGCCCAGAGAGCATGCGCACTCCCGAAAATGAACTTCCGGTTTCAGCCAGCTACTCTTCTGGGTTTCCGGCACGCATGCTCGCACGACAGTCAGCTGGCCGGCGCGCATGCTCACGCAGGAAAACGGAAGACGAGCTCTTCCAGTTTCGGGCACTACCGCATGCAAAAACACCAGCTAATCATTGCGCGTCAGAAACCCGGAAGAGGAACATGGCTCCACGTGCTACTTCGGGCACGCGTGCCATAGGTTCGCCATCACGGTTATTCTATGCTATTCTATATTCCATGTTCTATATTCTATTCTAAATTCGAAGGACTGCTCTGTGTTTCCGACGGATCGAAGCAGCGCCTGTGTCGTGCCTGGTGATGGCGTGCTCAGCCCTCGGCTTTTAAGAGCATCACCTATCTGTGCTGCCTTTGAACCTTGCCTCGAGCCCTGTCATGGGAATCGACTCTGAAAGACCCATCACGTAGACACCTAAGACAAGTTTATATTTTTCATGATTTTTCATGAAAAGTCAAGACATTCAGCCGAGGCAGCTTGCGTGGTTTTCAGGGGTCTTGTCTGGATGGGTGAGTAGACAGAAACATGGAATGAAGGCTTAAAGGTTTCGGAGAGAGCTGCAAAATAGCACTTTAATAAGTCTAGCAATAGAGCCTTGGTAGTACAGTGGTTTAATGCACCCTGTTATTAACACAGCTGCCTGCAATTTCTGCAGGTTCAAATCTCTCCAAGGCTCAAGGTTGACTCAGCCTTCCATCCTTTCTAAGGTAGGTTAAATGAGGACCCAGTTTGTGGGGGCAATAAGCTGTATAAATATACAAAAGTATGAAGGCTATTGCTTAACGTATTGTAAGCTGCCCTGAGTCTCCAGAGAAGGGCGGCATATAAATCAAATTAAAAAAAAAAAAAATCCCTCGTCTAAAACAGATGTGCCCCCAAATGCTCATCAGCTACCCTATAAGGATGATGGTTGAATAGGCTGTTGAACCCGAATGGGAAAAGGGGCCCTGTCGGTCTCCCAGGAATTTGAAACATAGAATCCTAGGACGGGAAGGGCCCTCAGAGGCCCTCTAGTCCAACCCCGTGCAACAAGCAGGAGAGATCCTATACAGGTATTCCTTGACTTACGACCACGGTTGTGCCCCAATTTTCTGTTGCTAAGGGAGCTAGTGGTTACGGGAATTTCACCCCCGTTTTACGACCTTGCTTGCCAAAGTTGTGAAATGAATCCCTGCAATTGTCAAGTTAGTAACAAGTTAGCAACCGACTCGTATTTATGATGGTTGTAGCATCCCGGGATCCTGCGATTAAGTGAATCTGGCTTCCTTTTTTTTTTTTTTTTGCCAAACGGGATCACAGGATCCTGGGATGCTACGACTGTCATAAATCTGAGTCGGTTGCCAAGTGTCCGAATTTTGATCACGGGGACCCTGCAACGGTCGTAAGTGTGAAAAACAGCCCTAAGTCACTGTTTTTCAGTCCCGTTGTAACTTTGAACGGTCAATATCTATGGGGATTCTCCGTCAGCCAGGTCATGGTTGTCCCAAAGGTGCTTTTTTCAAGAGGCAACTGGGCTTTCAGATCTTTTTGAATGGTCACTAAATGAACTGTTGTAAGTCGAGGACTACCTGTACCATTTCAGACCCGTGGCTGTCCGGTCTCTACACCCACCGTACAACATCGGGTGGCAAGTCGTTCCACTGGTTAACTGTTCTCACTGTCGGATGGGCTTGGATGCCATTTCAAGGCAACTGGACTTTCTTCTTTGAAGACATTTCGCTTCTCCTCCGAGGAGCTTCTTCAGCTCTGACTGGATGGTGGGGAACGGAAGGATTGATACTCCTTGCAGACAGCGGGTCATTTGCATCCTTTTAGAGGGTCGTTGAGGCCACTGGGAGGTTTATCTGTGTCCTCAGGGACACCTGAGTGGTGCAAATGGATGTGGAGCCTTCTTGGAACTGCTGAAAGGACACCGAGAAAGCTCCAAGTGGCCTCACTATCCAGTCAGAGCCGAAGAAATTTCTCGGATGAGAAGCAAAACCTCCTCAGAAAAAACGCCCCAGAAAGTCCAGTTGCCTCTTAAAAAAAACACCTTTTGGGACTCCAAGTGGCCTCAACAATCCTCTGAAAAGAAATGCAAATAACCAGCTTGCCTGCAAGGAGCATCAATCCTTCCCTTCCCCACCATTCAGTCAGAGCCGAAGAAGCTTCTCGGATGAGAAGCGAAACATCCTCAAAAGAAAAAAACCCAGAGAGTCCAGTTGCCTCTTGAAGAAAAAAAAAACTTTTGGAGACTCCAAGTGGCCTCAACGACCCTCAAAAAAGGATGCAAATGACCAGCTGTCTGCAAGGATTATATATATATATAAATCCTTCCTTTCCCCACCACCATCCAGTCAGAGCCGAAGAAGCTTCTCAGATGAGAAGTGAAACCTCCTCAAAGAAAAAAACCCAGAAAGTCCAGTTACTTCTTGAAAAAAAAGCACCTTTTGGGACTCCACGTGGCCTCAATGACCCTCTAAAAAGGATGCAAATGACCAGCTGTCTGCAAAGATTATATATATATAAATCCTTCCTTTCCCCACCACCATCCAGTCAGAGCCGAAGAAGCTTCTCAGATCAGAAGTGAAACCTCCTCAAAGAAAAAAACCCAGAAAGTCCAGTTACTTCTTGAAAAAAAAGCACCTTTTGGGACTCCACGTGGCCTCAACGACCCTCTAAAAAGGATGCAAATGACCAGCTGTCTGCAAGGAATATATATATATATATATATATATATATATATATATATATATATATATATATATATATATATATATATATATATATATATATATATATATATATATATATATATATATATATATATAAAAAAATCCTTCCCTTCCCCACCATCATCCAGTCAGAGTCGAAGAAGCTTCTCGGATGAGAAGTGAAACCTCCTCAAAGAAAAAAACCCAGAAAGTCCAGTTACTTCTTGAAAAAAAAAGCACCTTTTGGGACTCCACGTGGCCTCAATGACCCTCTAAAAAGGATGCAAATGACCAGCTGCCTGCAAAGAGCATCAATCCTTCCCTTCACCACCATTCAGTCAGAGCCGAAGAAGCTTCTCGGATGAGAAGCGAAACCTCCTCAAAAAAACCCGCAGAGAGTCCAGTTGCCTCTTGACAACCACAGAGTCTCCATTCGTTTGGTTTTGTTCACCGATGACAGCAGGTGATGGATGGGCCCTTCCGATTTGGGAAGAAACGTTGACACTCGGTTGGGGGAATGCCCCACATTAATCACAGCCGGGTTTACAGCCAGCCGAGGCTCCCTTGCCTATCTTGTCTTGGCCAGGCGATGAGAAAGCGCTCGAGGGGAGCCGAGACTCTCTGGAGCATCTAATTACCGCCGAGGGTAGCTGTCCGACGATATTAATATCGAGTCAGTTCGGCCGCCATCGATACAAACCGTCGCTCTCGACACGGAGGGGAAGAGCAGGAGGTTACAAAGCTGTCGGAGGAAAAACCCCCGGGGAGGAGTGGGGGGGATTAATGGCCTCTCCTCCGTCTTTAATACGGCGAAGTCATTCCTGTGGCTGTTGAGGTGGAGTTGCTTCTGATTTACAACAACGGGGAATGAGAGGGGAGTTGGCCCCGGTGACTCCTATTAAGGAGTTATGTCGTGTTGCCGCACCTGCCGCGTGAAAGGAGCAGCGCCCGCTCGTGACTCTCGCACTTCGGCCAGGCCTTGGGAAATTTGAAGCCTGACCCCCTTTCTTAGGGATCGTTGTGTTGCTAACTACATTTTTACTTTCAACCCCCCCCCCAGTACTTCTGGAAGGAGGGGGGGTTTCTAGCGGACTCTGGCCCTAATAAGCCTGGGTGTTGTGGGCCGCCGGATCGTGGCTGATCTTGACGACAAGGCAGCTGGTGTAGTGTTGCGCCAGTAGCCGGCGCAGCCGGCGCTCGCATCGGACAGCTAGGAGGCCGAAGAGGATGTGGTGCCAGAGACTCAGCCAGGGCCTTCAGAACCTCCAGAGGCTCCTTCAAGTGGAGAGAGCGAAGTGGAGGAGCCTCTCCTCAATGCTCGAGCACGCAAGGGCTGCCAAAAGGCAGGAGTGGCTACTCAGGAGGAGGAGGTCTCCTCGAGAGTAAGGTTTGAGGATAATTGGCCACTCCCCTTAGCCTATTTAAGTCGCACGCCGTTAGTAGTTTCTTGCTGGAAACAACGTGTAATTATTACAGAGCATTTTGGAGAGTGAGTGTCTTTACCGTATCTTGTTTTCTGGGCTGGTTGCCAACCTTTGCCGGACTTTGTTTATTCTTGGTACGTTATAACTTTGATAAGGACCGTTGGTGTGTGTCACAATCCTTGGGAATCCGGAGCTGGGGCAGAAAACTGGGAGACATAGGAGAAGGAGCTTGGGGACTCCTTCAAGTCCTACAGAGGAGCGTCGAGAGTAAAAGACAGTGAAAAAGCGGAAATAGGAATTGAACTTGTCTGGATTAGGCTGACAATACAGGGTTGGAGTAGAAGGGTTCTTGGCTCTCTCGAGCTGGGTTGTTTCCTTGCATGGCCCAATTCGGGAACATCATGAGTGGTAGAAGGATTTTTGGCGTGGAGGAAGAGGAGGAGGAGGACTATGGGGTCCTTGGTGCTGTCTGAAATTGGTGGCTTTCTTGCAGACGTTTCGTGACCCAACTAGGGAACATCATCAGTCCTCGAAGGGAGTGGGGCGGAGAGGAAGAGGAGGAGGACTGCGGGGTCCTTGGTGCTCTCTGAGCTTGGTGGTTTTTCTCGCAGACGTTTCATGGCCCAACTAGGGAATATCATCAGTGTTAGAAGGGAGAGGGGTTTGTGGAGAAGAGGAGGAGGAGGAGGAGGAGGAGAAAAAGGACTGTGGGGGTCCCTTGGTGCTTTCTGAGCTTGGTGGTTTTCTTGCAGATGTTTAATGGCCCAACTAGGGAGCATCATCAATGCTATGAGGGATTGGGGTTTGTGAGGAGGAAGAGGAGAAAGGAGAAAGGAGAAGAGGAGGACTATGGTGGTCCTTGGTGTTCTCTGAGCTTTGTGGTTTTCTCGCAGATGTTTAAAGGCCCAACTAGGGAACATCATCAGTGCTACGAGGGATTGGGGTTTGTGAGGAGGAAGAGGAGGAGGAGGAAGAAGAGGAGGAGGAGAACTGTGGGGTCCTTGCAGACATTTCATGACCTGTCTAGGGAATGTCATCAGTGCCAGAACGGAGGAGGAGGAGGAGGAGGAGAATGGCTGTGGGGTCCCTTATGCTCTCTGAGCTTGGTGGTTCGGCACGAAGGCACATCATCGGTGCTAGAAGGGAGTGGGGTTAATCAGCACTGATGGTATTCCCTTGTCGGGTCACGAAACATCTGTAGGAAACCCCCAAACTCAAGAGACCACCAAGGACCCCCCCTCAGCGGAAGTTTCGACGTTTCCTTGCTGATCTTCCCTGCCTGGCCCCTTCCACCCTGTGGTGTGTCTTGCCGGGGGATACTGCAGCCGGAGGGTTGGCGGTACGGCTCAAAGAGAGGGCGCCGCTCTCGTCCCTCGCCATTGAGCTCGGAAGTGGCGCTGAAGCGGTCTCAAAGCAGACGAGGGAATTCTTTCTCCTTCTGTCGTCTTTTTTTTTCTTTTTTCTTTTGACGCCTGGGGATCATCTCCCCCTGTTTTGTATTCCAGACGACGAAGAGGAGGATTTGTGCAGCTTAGAGAGTCCCCTCGTCGTCAAGAAGAAGAAACGAGGGCCCAGAAAGCAGAAGGAGAACAAGCCGGGGAAACCCAGGAAACGCAAAAAATTAGTAAGTCGCCCCAACCGAGCCTTTGCTCGTTCGTCGAGGCGGGACCCGTCTCTCGTATCGTTGGTGCTCGCCTGCTTTCGCGAGAAATCAGTTGCGTAAAGTCCCAATTCGCCAACAGAATTAGTTGCGTCCTTTCCTGACCTTAGAGGTCGAGGAGAACCGGTTAGGGAGGAATTGGGGGGGGAAATGGAAGCTTGGCTTGGCCCCCGTGGCAGGATTTCTGCCTGTCTTTTCACCCTCACGGGGAGTTGGACCTCATGTAGTGCTACCGATGTCTTCAATTGGTTTAAAAATAGTGTCGGCCTAGATTTGAACCCTTGTCACCTCTCTTGTGGAGCTGCATCGGCCAGGCCCCCATTCAAGATACGTAGAGCCTGGACCAGATACGTAGAGCCTGGGATCGCCCTGAGTCCTTCGGGAGAAGGGCGTATAAAAATTATAAAAATTGAAATAAATAAATAAATATTGGAAGGACCCCCTTTTCCCAGTGATATGTGGCCCGGGGATGTTAGGGGGTCCCCTCTCTTGAGGAGGTCATCTGGTGGGACCCAGAAGAAGGGCCTTCTCTGTCGTGGTTCATCCCTGTTATTTGAAGGACCCCCCTTTTTCCCTGTGACATCTATGTGATCCACCAGAGCAGGGAGGTAGGGGGTCCCCTCTCTTAAGGGGCTCCATCTGGTGGAACCCAGAAGAAGGGCCTTCTCTGTCGTGGTTCCCTCCCTGTTATTTGAAGGACCCCCTTTTCCCAGTTCCATCTATTTCCCAGAGCAGGGAGGCAGGGGATGTTAGGGGGGGTCCCCTCTCTTGAAGAGGTCCATCTGGTGGGACCCAGGAGGAGGAACGTTTCCGTGGTGGCTCTCCCTCCTGCAGAGATAAGATTGCCCCCCACCCCCACTTCGATGCTCTCTTCTTCCAAGGCCTGGGGACCCCAGAATTATACCATCAAGAAGTGGTTGGTATGATTGTCGTTTGCAGGAGGATTTTTGTTTTTTGTACCGGGGTTTTAATATTTGCAAGCTTCCTCCTGGAGTCACCAAGAGTGAGTTGGGCTGCTATATAAACGTTCTTGATAAATAATAAATAATGTTGCTCTTGCGAAAGTCTGGCTGGGTCAGATTCATGGCGAAGGGATGAACAGCAAAAAAAAAAAAAAAAGCTCGCACGTCACTTCGAATGACACAACGGGGCCCGAAGGTAAAATCTGTTCTTACGTTCTTTCGCGCTTAGAACTCTGCTGTTTTTATTAAGGTGCATTTAAAAAAAAAATTTTTTTTTTATTTCATTGTAATGCATCTTTCTGAATTGTGAGCTACCCTATAGAAATCAATCGAACAAATAAATAATGATCTTTGCAAAACAGGAACAGGAAAGATGGGCCCTTTACGACCTGTGGACTTCGATTCCCAGAATTCCCCAAGCACGGCTGACTCGGGAATTCTGGGAGTCGAAGTCCACAGCTTGTAACAGGCCCGTTTTTTCCCCACCCCTGGCGTAGAGTGATGGAAACCCTTCGGTGTTTCTACCTTCAGCCAAAACCCGCCCAGGAATTCCTCTTTGCCACATAGAAGCTTTTCCGCATCTCTCTTTTATTTGTTTGCCAAGTCGTTACGTCACAATGAAACGAGGGGGGGGGGTGACTATAGTCCTGGCACGGGGGGTGGGGGGGCTTCTCCCGTGCTCAGCAGGGACGCTCGTCCTTAATTAATGCTAACGATCTCATTTGCTTTGGGGCTCTGGGTTTTTTTTTTTTTTTTGCCTCTTGGCAGGTCAGTGAGGATGAGTTGAGTCCGACCGAGAGGAGTATCGGGCCAAGTCGGAGAGCGGGGGCAGCGACTATGGAGGCGTGGGGAAGAAGAAGCGGCGCAAACACCGGGAGAAGAAAGAGAAGAAGACCAAGCGGCGGAAAAAGTCGGAAGAAGACGAATGCAAAAGCAAGGTAAGAAGGTCTCCGAGCCTTGGCCTCCTCCTCCTCCTCCTCCTTCGTGGCTGATTGACGGGGTGGAGATGGTGCCCGATGGTGAAAGGTCCAGCTCTCAACGGCTTTATTGTGTGCTGCTTGTAGTAACGAGTGTCTTCCCAGGCCACTCGCCTTCCCCTGGAACAGACAGATAGGATTTCATGGGGCTTAGGCGTGGAGGGGGGGGGTGTCGGTCAGGCTAATGCCTCTGGCCACTATGCAAGATTCAAGGCTAGTTCCCCACTTGACTCCTCCTTGCCTTGCCTTGCCGGGCATTTCCAACATGGACAAGAGCCATTAGCTTCAGGCTGAAGGTGGAGTTGACAGGACTCCCCCACTGCTGATCCCTGACTTTTCTCCTCTGCTGCAGAATAAAAGTACGAAGCCTTTTCTCTCTCTCTCTCTCCTCTCTCTCTCTTTCTCTCTTCTCTTTCTCTTCTTCTTTTTTCTATCTGTCTTCTTCCTTCCTTCCCTCCGTCCCTCCCTCTTTCTTTCTTTTTTCTTTCTCTCTCTCTCTCTCTTCATTCTTCCTGTCTTTTTCCTATCTGTCTTCTTCCTTCCTTCCTTCCTTCCTTCCTTCCTTTCTTTCCTATTTGTCTTTCTGTTTCCTTCCTTCCCTCCTTTCTTTCTTTTTCTTTCTTTCTTTCTTTCTTTCTTTCTTCTTTCTTTCTTTCTTTCTTTCTTTCTTTCTTTCTTTCTTTCTTTCTTTCAATCTTTCTTCTTTCTTTCTTTCTTTCTTTCTTCTTTCTTTCTTTCTTTCTTTCTTTCTTTCTTCTACTTTTCTTTCCTTCCTTCCTTCCTTCCATCGTTCTCCCTTTTTCTTTCTTTCTTTCAATCTAACTATCTATCTTTCTTTCTACTTTTCTTTCTTCCTTCCTTCCTTCCTTCCTTCCTTCCTTCCTTCCTTCCTTCCTTCCTTCCTTCCATCCTGCCTGCCTTCTTTCTTTCTTCTTTCTTTCTTTCTTTCTTTCTTTCTTTCTTTCTTTCTTTCTTTCTTTCTTTCTTCTTTCTTTCTTTCTTTCTTTCCTTTTAAATATGATTTATATGCCGCCTTTCTCGGAGACTCAGGGCGGCTTACAATGCGTTAAGCAATAGCCTTCATACTATTGTATATTATACAAAGTCAGCTTATTGCCCCCAAAACTGGGTCCTCAATTTACCTACCTTAGAAGGATGGAAGGCTGAGTCAACCTTGAGCCTTGGAGAGATTCGAACTCGCAGTAATTGCAGGCAGCTGATGTTAATAACAGTGCTTTAGTCTGCTGTGCCACCAGGGCTCTTTTTCTTCTTCTTTCTTTCCTATCTTTCTGTCTCCTTCCTTCCTTCCTTCCTTCCTTCCTTCCTTCCTTCCTTCCTTCCTTCCTTCCTTCCTTCCTTCCTTCCTTCCTTCCTTCCTTCCTTCCTATCTTTCTGTCTCCTCCCTCCCTTCTTCCTTCCTTCCCTCTCCCTCTCTCTCCCCTTTGCTCTTGGGGGGATACCCTGAGCATTTCTGTCCTCTTCCTTCGAAGGTGGAGCAGAAGTCCTCGGCCCAGCTGCTCATGACTTGGGGCCTGGAGACGTCGATCATGTTTTCACCGAGGAAGACTACCACACCTTGACAAACTACAAAGCCTTCAGCCAGTTTATGAGGTGGGTTCTTGGATATCAGCCGGGACGGGCTGGGTGGGCAAGCGAACGCGACCCAGCAGATTTTAAAGTTGACTCCCTCCCCTCCCCCCCCGGAATAAAACTCATTCTAGGTCATGCTTGGAAATAACAGGTAGTCCTTTGCCACCATTCATTTAGTGCCACGGGCAGTTCCAAAGGCACTTTGAAGTTAACAAAGCACTGAAAAAAGCGACTTATGACCGTTTTTCACACTTAACGACTGTGGCAGGCTCCCTGTGGTCTCAAGAAAATGAGTCATGATAAAATTGTGCTTTATAAGGATCGTCAGGTAAAAAAATGTATGTATCCACCACACTCACCCTTACCAGGTCCCACCAAACGACATTCCCTGTTAGATGAGACACAGACTATTTGTGTAGGGGGATCCATCTGTCTATCTGTCCGTATCTATCTATCTATCTATCTATCTATCTATCTATCTATCTATCTATCTATCATCTATCTATCTATCTATCTATCTATTATCTATCTATCATCTGTGTCTGTCTGTCTGTACATCCATCCATCCATTATCTATCATCTATCATTATCTATCTTCTACTATTAATTTTCTATCTATCTATCTATCTATCTATCTATCTATCTATCTATCTATCTATCTATCTATCCCCATCTATCTATCTATCCATCCGTCTGTGTCTATCTATCTATCCATCTATCCATCCATCCATCTATCATCCATCCATCTATCTTGTCTATCCATCTATCCATCCATCCATCTATCAACTATCCATTTATCTATCTATCCATCCATTCATCTATCATCTATCCATCTATCTATCTATCCATCCATCCATCCATCCATCTATCATCTCTATCCATCCATCCATCTACCTGCCTGCCTACCTACCTACCTACCTACCTTTCATATTGTCATTTTCTTCTGTGGAGTTTTAATCCGATGAGTCCTTGAGACGGGCAGCCAGATAAACGAAGGCGAATCGATAAAAGATTTGCGGAGGTCCCAGACCATGTCTCCCGGCCCACTGAGCCCGCAATGCACAACTCTGTGAAAAGTGATGCTCAAAGAAACCCCAGGTTCTCTTTTCACCCCCACCCCTACCCCTACCCCTACCCCCCACCCCTTTCTAATATGATCCTACTCGGGGGGGGGGGGGTTAAGAACCCAACAAGCATTTTGAGAGGAGAGGGGTTCCTTCTGCCGAGATCTTGTCGTCTTCTCTCTCGGGAGACGTCTGCCGGAGTTAGTCAGCACGTTTGCCGGGATTGAAATTCCCCGTCTCGTGCCAAGGGAGCTTCTCATCCCTGTGTCTGCCTCCCAGAGCGGCAAAAGACCGCCGGGAGGGGTGATTGGTGGCGGCGAGGCGAGACGAGACACCTCTCCTGGAGAACAGGAAGGATACTTCCGCTCTCTCCTAAGCCGGCTGTGGCCTCGTTGGATGCAAATCCTCCAACCTCCCGGCGCTTCTCTCCCTCCGCGTGTCCCGAGACTTTCCTCTGGCTGCCAGCCTGCAGTTCTAGCCAGGCGAGGCTGAGCTCATGTCAGCGACAGGGAAGCCGCCAGTGGCCTTGGCAGCCCCCGTGGTCTCTCCCCGGCTTCAGCTTGGCGGGCACAGACGCGCTCGGCTGCCAACCGACGCTCTGTGACCGACGGCAGGAATCTGGCACCGGGAATGAATCGCCAGGCCACCTGGGCCTCGATGGGTTTTTTTTTTCTTTTTTAATAAAGGCAGTGATTTATGCCAGGTTGCCCCGGGGGGGGGGGGGGGGGACGGGGGACAGGCCTGCTGAAGTGGGATGGAAAGGATTTGTGGGGGGGGAGGGGGAGCCTGACTCTAATTAGCTCTAAATTGTTGGGCACTTGCCTGGGCGGGAGGCAGGGAGGCAAATCCGTCTGCCCGCCTTCCCTGCGGCTGCCTGCCGTGGCAGGAATTGGCCGAAAGCTCCCTTGATGGAGAGGGAATTCCTTCCTTCCTGGGAAAGCCCTGTGGAGCCCTTTGATGTCTGCTTTTTGGCTCTCGGAGGGGGGGGCTTCCGAGGTCTCTCGGCTGGGCTTTGGGGGAGGAGCTGAGCTCCTAAAAATACCTTAACAAGGCTCTGGGGGAGAGCTGTCTGCTAGCTCCCATGCCCTGGGCTGCGGGGGGGGGGGGGAAGCCAGGTGGCACCGTCTCTTGAGAGAGAGAGAGAGTGAGCAAGGGTTTTTGTTGTCCCTCCTAGCAACCCTGGAATCCGGGGGGGAGGAATAAAATAGGTCTTGAACCTTGGGGGTTCTTTGAAGTTTGGAGAACGGCGCCAAGTCGTTGGGTGCAAACCGGGGGGGGGGGGGCTCCTCGTTGTGACCCAGGCCCAAGTAGTTAGTATTAAATACAAACAGTTCAAAAACAAACAGACTTTATTAGAACAGCTGAGAATTAAACTCATTCTCAGCGTAGGCCAAACTACATGAAAGCAAATTCTTCAAAACGCCATTCCTCAGTTTATCACCGACCTTGGGATAATTAGGCAAACTGCCAAAGGCTTTTCTCGGCAAAAGTTCAGAAGCAGAAGACGCCGACAAGAAAGGAATACAGTGAAACAAGAAGCAAATCTTCTCAACGGTTGTTTCCGCCAAAGAGGCCAAGAGCCGTTGCTGGTCTGTTTTAAGCCTTATGGGAGGAGCTAATCATCTCTTGGCCTTACTCCTGAGTTGTCCTCTTTGCTTTAGCTGCTCTTGCCTTCTGGCAGCTCTTCTCATACGTGCACTAGGAACAGGCTCCTCCTGTTCCTCTGCCTCTCTACTGTCAGCCTCTGGAGGCTCCGGAGTCCGCACATCACTCCCTGATGGTCCTGGCTCCATCTCCGCCTCCGACGCAGAGCCCTCATCCGGGCCTCCCCCAGCCTCCAGGACTGGTCCCTGTTCTTCCTCAGCCTCATCGCTGTCCGACTCCGCTGGCTGCGGGCAGACCACAACACTGCTCAGGCTTGTGTGAGTCCAGGGTCTCTGAAGAGCCTCTTGCCCCAATGCGATCGGGCGAGTTGGGAGGGACCTCGGAGGTCTTCTAGTCCAACCCCCTGCTCAGGCAGGAAACCCTCTCTTACCATTTCAGACAAATGGCCGTCCAATCTCTTCTGAAAAACCTCCAGTAATGAAGCACCCACAACTTCTGGTGGCAAGCAGTTCCACTGATTAATTGTCCTCACTGTTTAGGAAGTTTCTCCTTAATTCCAGGTTGCTTCTCTCCTTGGTTAGTTTCCCTCCGTTGCTTCTTGTCCTGCCTTCTGGTGCTTTGGACCCCCTCTTCTTTGGGGCAACCCCACAAATACTGGAAGACTGCTATAATTATTATTATTATTATTAATCAAATTTCTATACCGCCCTCCTCCCGAAGGACTCAGGGCGGTGAACAGCCAAGATAAAATACAGATAATACAAATATTAAAAATCCCTTAAAATTATTAAATATTTTGGCCGAAACACAGATTAAAACACCCAATTTATAAAATCACGAATTAAAAAATTTAAAAGAGGAGAGTTAGGCCCCCCCCTTCCTTCTTTAGACGAGCCAAACCCAAATCCTGCAACCATTCTTTATATATTCTTCAATAGCAGAGTTGGAAGGGACCTTGGAGGTCTTCTAGTCCAACCCCTTGCTTAGGCAGGAAACCCTACACCCCTTCAGACAAACGATTGTCCAGTCTCTTCTTAAAAACCTGACAACGACACTGGGGGTGGGGAAGGAAGGGTGATTTATGTCCGTTTTTCATCCTTACGGCCGTTGAAAACATTCCCCGTGGTCAGAATTCAGATATCTGGCAGCGGGACTCGTACTTACGACAGCCGCAGTATCCCGGGGGGCTCCGCGATGATTCCGACAAGCAAAAGTCAAATGAGGAAGCCCGATTCACTGAACGACCGCGTTACTCCTTTAACGACTTGCAGCGATTCGCTTAACAAAGCGAAGGCCAAGAAGGGGGCTAAAATTCACCTTTTAACAAGGGTCTCGCTTAGCCACGGAGATTGGGGGAGGGGCTCGATGGTGGTCGTAAGTCGAGGACTGCCTGTATGACAGGGCTACGTTCCTCCTTCTCGGTGGGGAGGCGGGAAGGAAGCGTAGTTACAACCTCCAGTCAGTTCATTGATTCTGTCCTCTTTTTGCCTGGGCCGCATTTCATCCCTCTTTCATCTTTCTACGGCTCCCTCATCCCTGCCTTCAGAAGAGTGGGAAGGGGGACCTCAGAGGTCTTCTAGTCCAGCAGCGTCCAAGCTTTGAGGCTTGGGGGCCTAGCTGGGGGTGAGTGGGTGGAGAAAGGGAGACAGGGCCATGCGAGTGGTGGGCCGGTAGATCTGCCGCGTGCGTCCGTGCCAGCTCACCCCGGTTCCAAATTAGGCCTTGGCCCGGTAGTGGGTCACAGCCTAGGGGTGAGGGGGACCCCTGTTGTAATCCAACCCCCTCCTCAGGCAGGAAGCCCTCTCCCATTTCCGACAAATGGTTCTCCAATCTCCTCTTGAAAATCTCCAGTGACAGAGCAAGTAACAACTTCTAGTGGCGAGCCGTTCCAAGGGTTCATTGTTCTTCCTGTTTGGGAAAATTCCTCCTTAGTTCTAGGTTGCTTCTCTCCTTGGTGAGTTTCCACCCATTACTTCTCGTCCTGCCGTCAGGGGCTTTGGAGAATAAATGGACCCCTCCCCTCTTCTTTGGGGCAGCCCCTCAAATATTGAAACACTGATACCATGTCACTTCTCTTTGTTAGACTCACAGAATAACAGAGTTAGAAGGGACCTTGGAGGTCTTCTAGTCCAACCCTCTGCTCAACCAGAGAAACCCTACACAATTTCAGACAAATGGTGGTCCGATCTCTTCATAAAAAACTTCCAGTGTTGGAGCATCCACAACTTCTGGTGGCAAGCTGTTCCACGGGTGAATTGTCCTCACCGTTAGGAAATTCCTCCTTAATTCCAGGTTGCTTCTTTCCTTGATGAGTTTCTACCCGTTGCTTCTCGTCCTGCCCTTCAGGTGCTTTGGAGAATAATTTGACCTCCCTCTTTTTTTGGGGCAGCCCTTCAAATATCGGGAGACCTCGGTGCCTTCCGCCGTGCCCTTAAAACTTTCTTTTTTCAGCAAGCCGGGCTGGCGTAACACTTTTAAATGTTTTTAATTGGTTTGTCATTGTTTTTAATTACGGGGCCAAATTTATATATATCTTTTTAATAGTATTTTAATGTTTGTAATCTATGTTTTTATTTGGCTGGACGCCGCCCTGAGTCCTCAGGGAGAAGGGCGGTATATAAATTTGATATAAAATAAAAAATAAAATAACAAATATCTCCCCCCCCCCCCCCGTCCTTTTTTTCTCTCGACTGGCCAACCCCAAATCCAGCAACCGTTCTCCGCTACGTTTTATCCTCCAGTCCCCTGATCGTCCCCCACCTTCTATTTCCTCGATCTGTTTTTAATATTCTACCTCTGATTTTTTTTTCCCCTTTTCTTTTCTTTTCACTGCCTGGATGCAGAATGATTCCCAGCTGGCTACGGCAATCTCAAACAAGCAGAGCCATATCGGCTGGGCTTTTCTTTTATCTTGGGGTTATCCTTGCGTTTGCCTCCTTCCCCTCCCCTTCCTTTGCCACATTTTTTTTCCCCTTCAATTCTTCACACACACACACACAATCTACCCACTTTGCCTTTTTTTTGTTGTTGTTGTTGTTATTCTTCAGGCCTGCCTTTGTTTCTGAGACACGCCTATTTCTGGAAACCATTTTGAAATTAAATAAATTCAGATCCCTCCCTCGGTTGAGCTGGCTGCATTTTTTTTTTTATTTCTCTCTCTCTCTCTCTCTCTCTCTCTCTCCCCTCCCTCCTTTTAAAAGCCCCGAGCTCGTATTTCTTTTAATGGCATCCCTTCTTTTCTTTAATCGCCCGTCTGCAGTGCATTGTGGGAGGTATCGACCATCAATAATTAAACGAGCCCAATCCACTCGTCAAAATGAGATCATATCGCGCCAGGCAGCAATAAAGCAAGTGGATTCTCGGCTTTGTCGGGATAATTTTTTTATTTTTTTGTGTGTGGAAGCAAAGCCCCTCCCGACTGGAAATATGTGCCTCCCTAAAATTGATTTTTTTAAAAAAAATGTAATAGAAGAGAAAAAAATTATTATTGTATTCATTCTCCTATGATCTAGAGAAGTCTCGCATTAAATCGTATCAAATTTTCATTTTTGTTCTGGCTTTGCTGTTGTCTTTGTGCTGGCCGTGCTTTTTGTATGTCCTTGATTTACAACAGCTCGTTTAGTGACCGTTCAAAGTTACAACGGTACTGGGGAAAAAAAGGTGACTGACAATCTTTTTCCTCAGTTAAGATCTTGGCAGCATCCTCAGGATTACGCGATCAAAATTCGGGCACTTGACAACTGGTTCATATTTATGACGGTCGTAGTGTCCCGGGGTCAGGTGATCATCAACTGCCGTGATTCACTGAATGACTGTGGCAAGAAAAGTTGTAAAAGGGGGCAAAACTGAACAAATGTCTCGGTTAACAACCGAAATGTTGGGGCTCAGTGGTGGTCGTAAGTCGAGGACTACCTACAGAGCTCCTTGCATGTCATTCAAGGTCCCAGATATGACTTTTGGCCTGAAAAGAAAACATTGGGCATTCCTGATTTAAGGAACGTGGGTATATATTTTTTCCCTCGCAAGTCACTTTCCCGATCTTCTATGCTAATTTTCCTGAATTGAAACGTGGCTTACGATTTCTACAGTGCGGTTTATAAGTGCTCTTCCAAACCGTGGTTTGTAAAAGCATCTCAGTTTCTGTTCAGCTGTGATCAATTACTGTGTTTCCCCGAAAATAAGACCGGGTCTTAATATTGATTTTTGCTCCAAAAGACACATTAGGTCTTATTTTCCGGTTAGGTCTTATTTTCAGAGAACTATAGCACTAAATGTGTTTGTCTGGCTGACAATCTTAACGGGGGCTTATTTTTGGGTAGGGCTTATATAACGAGCATCGTGAAAAATCATGCTGGGGCTTATTTTCCAGTCAACTCTTATTTTCAGGGAAACAGGGCAGGGGTGAAATCCAGCAGGTTCTGACAGGTTCTGGAGAACCGGTAGCGGAAATTTTGAGTAGTTCGGAGAACGGGCAAATACCACCTCTGGATGGGCCCAGAGTGGGGAAGGAATGGGGATTTTGCAATATCCTTCCCCCAGGAGTGGGGAGGGAATGGGGATTTTGCAGTATCCTTCCCCTGGAGTGGGGAGGGAATGGGGATTTTGCAGTATCCTTCCTCTGGAGTGGGGTGGGAATGCAGATTCTGCAGTATCCTTCCCCTGGAGTGGGGAGGGAATGGGGATTTTGCAGTATCCTTCCTCTGGAGTGGGGTGGGAATGCAGATTCTGCAGTATCCTTCCCCTGGAGTGGGGAGGGAATGGGGATTTTGCAATATCCTTCCCCCAGGAGTGGGGAGGGAATGGGGATTTTGCAGTATCCTTCCCCTGGAGTGGGGAGGGAATGGGGATTTTGCAGTATCCTTCCCCTGGATTGGGGAGGGAATGCAGATTCTGCAGTATCCTTCCCCTAGATGGGGAGGGAATGGGGATTTTGCAGTATCCTTCCCCTGGATTGGGGAGGGAATGCAGATTCTGCAGTATCCTTCCCCTAGATGGGGAGGGAATGGGGATTTTGCAATATCCTTCCCCTGGAGTGGGGAGGGAATGGGGATATTGCAGTATTGTTCCCCTGGAGTGGGGAGGGAATGGGGATTTTGTAGTATCCTTCCCCTGGAGTGAGGAGGAAATGGGGATTTTGTAGTATCCTTCCCCTGGAGTGGGGAGGGAATGGGGATTTTGCAGTATCCTTCCCCTGGAGTGGGGAGGGAATGCAGATTCTGCATATCCTTCCCCTGGAGTGGGGAGGGAATGGGGATTTTGTAGTATCCTTCCCCTGGAGTGGGGAGGGAATGGGGATTTTGCAGTATCCTTCCCCTGGAGTGGGGAGGGAATGGGGATTTTGCAGTATCCTTCCCCTGGAGTGGGGAGGGAATGGGGATTTTGCAGTATCCTTCCCCTGGAGTGAGGAGGGAATGGGGATTTTGCAGTATCCTTCCCCTGGAGTGGGGAGGGAATGCAGATTCTGCATATCCTTCCCCTGGAGTGGGGAGGGAATGGGGATTTTGTAGTATCCTTCCCCTGGAGTGGGGAGGGAATTGGGATTTTGCAGTATCCCTCCCCTGGAGTGAGGAGGGAATGGGGATTTTGCAGTATCCTTCCCCTGGAGTGGGGAGGGAATGCAGATTTTGCATATCCTTCCCCTGGAGTGGGGAGGGAATGGGGATTTTGCAGTATACTTCTCCCTGGAGTGGGGAGGGAATGGGGATTTTGCAGTATCCTTCCCCTGGAGTGGGGAGGAAATGGGGATTTTGCAGTATCCTTCCCCTGGAGTGGGGAGGGAATGGGGATTTTGCAGTATCCTTCCCCTGGAGTGAGGAGGGAATGGGGATTTTGCAGTATCCTTCCCCTGGAGTGGGGAGGGAATGCAGATTCTGCATATCCTTCCCCTGGAGTGGGGAGGGAATGGGGATTTTGTAGTATCCTTCCCCTGGAGTGGGGAGGGAATTGGGATTTTGCAGTATCCCTCCCCTGGAGTGAGGAGGGAATGGGGATTTTGCAGTATCCTTCCCCTGGAGTGGGGAGGGAATGCAGATTTTGCATATCCTTCCCCTGGAGTGGGGAGGGAATGGGGATTTTGCAGTATCCTTCCCCTGGAGTGGGGAGGGAATGGGGATTTTGCAGTATACTTCTCCCTGGAGTGGGGAGGGAATGGGGATTTTGCAGTATCCTTCCCCTGGAGTGGGGAGGAAATGGGGATTTTGCAGTATCCTTCCCCTGCCACGCCCACCGAGCCACACCCACAGAACCGGTAGTAAAAAAAATTCGAATTTCACCACTGAAACAGAGTGCATAACCATAGTTTGTTATTTTACTCAAGCCACGTCTGAGTAAAATCCAAAGCGGTTCAAGGAAAGGAGAGACAGGGTCCTCGAAGATCGGACATTCATCCCGGTAAAACAATCCCTGCCATTATTAAGTGAACAACCCGGTCATTAAATGAATCCGGCTTCTCCATGGACTTTGCTTGTCGGGAGGTCGGCAAAAAAAAAAAGGGGGGGGATCACGCCACCCCGGGACGTTGCGACCGTCGTAAATAAGAACCGGTTGCCAAGCATCCGCATCTTGGTCATATGATGCTGCAACCGTCGTAAGTGTGGAAAACGGTCCTAAGTCACTTTTTTCAGTGCCGAACTGTTGTAATTTGAGGGCTAACTGCGGAGACCAAAGCCGTTGTGATTTTCTGCCAGCCCAAATCCCAGAAACCGAAGAATAACAGAGTTGGAAGGGACCTCGGAGATCTTGTAGTCCAGAAGTCACCAACCTTTCGGACCTCAAGGACCACTAAATTCATAATTTTTAATCCTGCGGACCACTAACACGATTTGCCTAATAACCAGCTGGGTAGGTGGGTGTGGCTAGGTGGTCATGTGACTGGGCGGGTGTGGTCAACTCGATGTCACTCATGTTTTTTTTTGTTTAAAAGTTTTTATTTTATAAACAAACAAACAATACATAATCAATCATTCAATATATCTTCTGAATACATCTTTTGTATCTTTTTTTTACTCCTCCAATATTTATCATATCTTAATATTATCATTTCCTTTATTATAACATTTCCCCCACATTTCTTAGTTCTTCTCTATTAATTCATTTATCTGTCCTTTAATGTTATTAAAAATTAAACAACAATTTTATCCCCAACAACCTTCAACCCCCTCCCCCCTCCCCCACCCCCGACTTCCCAGAGCAAAAACAGGGTGTAACATTAAACAAGCATAAGCTAAAATATACTAACTTACTACAAGATTCAAAACTCCCTCAGATTCTTTAACTCCTCTTGGATGTTTATATGTTTTTATGTTTTATACGTTTCATTGTTCTGTTTAGTTTATACTTATAAATAATATATATATATATATATATATATATATATATATATATATATATATATATATATATATATATATATATATATATATATAAAGAAATTCTAAATTAAACATTTTAAAACTTTCTTTAAAGCATATCCTTTTAAAAGAAAAGAAAAAAAATATTATTTTAAGTTAAACCTTTTAACATCTCTTAATACCTTTAATAAGACATTCTTCAAGATATAAGTTTCAAAGCTTTTATTTTCCTTCAAAAGGCTATCCATATAATCTTAAAAATGCTAATAATCCATTAAGTTAAATTATTTCTAACTCTTAAGTTCATTCTTCAAACTGTCAATTTCAAAGCTTTCAGAAAGTTATCAATTAAGTTTAAAGTTAAGCATTTTAATACCTCAATATTTTTTTTAAAAAAGCTATCCATTTTTTGTTAAACATTTTTACTTAAACTTAAAAAATACTAATTTCAGGAAACTTTTCAAATTTATTATTAAAATGTCACTCACGTCGAGGGGCACCTTGCTGGCCTCTACTCGCCCCTCCCCTCCCAGCCCCTCCTCACTTGCCCACCCGGGCTCCTTAGTGCCCCAACAGGAACCTTTATTGGAGCTAAGCAGCCACCATGAGATAAGAGTTGGCCAAGCAGCTGGCTCAGTTCAAATTGGATCTGGCCGAGAAGGAGGCTTAGCAGAAGTACCTCACTGAGGACTAGGAGCATAGGCTTTCCAAGCAGAGCGAAGACCTGCGGGAGGGCAAGGCCAGGTACCGGCCCCTGGAGGCTCAGCGGGCAGAGATGGTCAGCCAGTTCCAGGCCATGAGGCAGCCCCACTGGAACGAGGCCCTCCGGCTCTTTGCCACCAGCGGCGCTTCCCTCCAGCCTTCGCCCAAAGCCCCACACCAGGAGGCCGAAGCAGATCCCGAGTCGGAATTTCTGCCCCCCTCTGACCCACAGAAAAAGACCCCGAAGGGGGAGACTCTCTGCAGCAACACAAACGTTCATTGCATATATCCGGCCCAGGGGCCGTAGTTTGAGGACCCCCGATTTAGTGCAATATAAAAAATGCAAATAATTTTTCTGAGGACCACCAACATTTTCTCGCGGACCACCAGTTGGTGACCGCTGTTCTAGTCCAACCCCCTGTTCAGGCAGGAGACCCTTGTTCTCCTCCAAAGAACAGTTGGAGGGGACCTCGGAGGTCTTCTAGTCCAACCCCTTACCCAGGCCCTATCCTGTGTTTGTGTGTGTGTGTGCAGGAAGCAAGATCCGAGACGCATCCCCCTTCGGCCGGCAGAACGATTGCAAATGATGGATGTCTTCTGCTTCGGGGTTCTTGGCTGCGGGGGTGGGTGGGTTTGAGTTGTGGGGAAGGGGGCAGATGAAAGCGGGTTGTATGTGTGTGTGAGGGGGGAGAGAGCACCAGGAAGCTTGTGCCTCCGGGCTCGCCTTGCCAAGATTTGAGCATCGTTCCTCCCCACTCGCTCGCTCAACTGCCCCGTCGGCCCTCAGTTGGATTAAACAGGAGCGTTGGCCTGTTCTAGTTTGGCAGTTCTCGCTTTCCCTGGAGACTGATAAGAGCCCCTTTAATCCTACGCTTTGGTGTGTTTGTTTGTGTGTGTGTGTGTTTGTGTGTGATTCCTGGGGGAGGAGGGAGCGGAAGCGATTGCCGTGTGATGTTGCAGCTCGCCGGAGGGGCAGACTCCAACTCTCATCTCGGCTAGCCTGTTTTTATTTTGCATTTTTTTCTCCCGCCCCCCGTCTTCCCAGAGTGTCTGATGTGACGCGTTTGGAGATTTCCAGCCTTAACTGTTTTTAGAGCGTTTCTTGGACCCCCTCGGTGGTCTCCATTCTCACGTTCCCTTTTAGAACCTGATCAAAAAAATGTTTCTATTAGCCTTCCTTTGTGATCCTGCAGGACGCACAACTCCACAACAACAACAACACCTCCTTTTCAGCAGTCCCAAGGAGGCTCCACACCAGAGGTGGGCCGCTGTAGGTTCGGGCCGGTTTGGACCGGTTCGGGCGTACCGATTGTTCCAACCACCAATTGGGCCCGCTCCGGCGCTATCCCATCCTATATAATTGTGTTTTGTGTGGAAGGCACGCACTCAAGTTTTTGGTTCTGGGCGAACCGGTTGTTAACATTATGTGATGCTCCACACCTATTTGCACCACTCAGGTGATCCCTGAGGACACAGACAAACTCCAAGTCGACTCCCAAGGCAAGCGTGTCGGCTTTCCCACACGGAATTAAAGGACTTTTTTTGTTTTCCCCTCTCTCTCTCCCTCTCTCCCTCCAGGCCTCTCATTGCCAAAAGAACCCCAAGATCCCCATGTCCAAAATGATGACCATTATGGGAGCAAGTGGCGGGAATCAGTGCCAACAACCCCTTCAAAGGATCGACGGCAGCTGTGGCTGCTGCAGCGCGGCCGCCGCGGCCGCCGTAGCAGAACAAGTCTCGGCTGCCGTGTCGGCCGTGATCCCTTCACCTGAGCCCAGCACCTGTTGCAGCCCCCAGCTCAGCCTCTTCCCATCCGCAAGCCAAAACCAAAGAGGGCAAAGGTGAGTAGCGGCCTTTCTCCGGAGGAGGACGGGGCAAAGAACAGAGGGGGGGGGAAGGACACAGGGAGGAGGGGTTTCTGGCTGGATCGGGTCAGCCGTTCGGTGGACAGAAGCCGCTCGTCACCAATAGGAAAATCGCAATGCTAAGAAAGAAAAGCCGTGAAGAGAAGAGAATATTTGTGGCTCGGGGTTGAAATGAGGTGTCCTTGGTGCTCTCTGAGCTGGGTGGTTTCCTTGCAGGCGTTTTCGTGGGCCAGCTAGGGAGCATCATCAGTGCTAGAACGGAGTGGAGTTTGCAGAGAAGAAGGAGAAGGAGGAGGACTTTGGGGCTCTCTGAGCTTGGCGGTTTTCTTACAGACGTCTCATGACCCAACTAGGGAACAACCATCAGTGCTAGAGGGGAGGAGGGTTTGCGGAGAGGAGGAGGAGGACTGTGAGATCCTTGGTGCTCTCTGAGCTTGGTGGATTTCTTGCAGACGTTTCATGGACTAACTAGGGAATGTCATCATGTGCTAGAAGTTGGGGATTGGAGAGAGGAGGAGGAAAGAGAGGAGGAGAAGGACTTTGGGGTCCTTGGGGTCTCTGAGCTTGGTGCTCCGAGAGCACCAAGGACTCCACAGTCGTCTCCTCCTCCTCCTCCTCCTCCCCCCCGACTCTGCAAAGCCCATTCTCTTACAGTACTGATGATGTTACTTAGTTGGGTCATGAAACATCTGCAAGAAACCACTAAGCTCAGCGACCACCAAGGACCCCACAGTCGTCCTCCCCCATCCTCCTCCTCCTCTCCACAAACCCCAATCTCTTCTAACACTGATGATGTTCCCTAGTTGGGTCATGAAACGTTTGCAAGAAAGCCCCCAAGCTCAGAGGCACCAAGGACCCTACAGTTCTTCTCCTCCTCCTCTCTCCTTCCTTCCTTCCTTCCTTCCTTCCTTCCTTCCTTCCTTCCTTCCTTCCTCCCCTCCCTCCCTCCCTCCCTCCCTCCCTCCCTCCCTCCCTCCCTCCCTCCACAAACCCTACTCCCTTCTGGCACTGATAATGTTCCCTAGTTGGGTAATGAAACCTCTGCAAGAAAACCACCAAGTTCAGAGAGCTCCAAGGACCCTACAGTTCTTCTCCTCCTCCTCTTCCCCTTCCTTCCTTCCTTCCTTCCTCCTTCCTTCCTTCCTTCCTTCCTTTCTTCTCCCTCCCTCCCTCCCTCTCTCCTCTCCACAAACCCTACTCCCTTCTGGCACTGAGGATGTTCCCTAGTTGGGTAATGAACACCTCTGCAAGAAAACCACCAAGTTCAGAGAGCTCCAAGGACCCTACAGTTCTCCTCCTCCTCCCTCCTTTCCTTCCTCCCTTCCTCTCTTCCTCCCTCCCTCCCTCCTCTCCACAAACCCTACTCCCTTCTGGCACTGAGGATGTTCCCTAGTTGAGTGACAAAACCTCTGCAAGAAAACCACCAAGCTCAAGAGAGCACCAAGGACTCCACAAATAGGGAAGCGTGTCTCTATTTTAGGGTTGAGTAGTTCTAGGATGAAGCTCAAGAGTCAGGGCTTGCATCCTGGACTTCAAAGCAGAAGGCCTGAGTTTTAAACCAGACTCTCAAAAGTTGAGAGGTCAAGTATGGGATTGTTACCCATATAAAGGGGCCACTTGATTCCTCGGGCAAACTTCGGCTTTCCACGCTTCCGTCGGGCAGGCTCCATCCTTCCCGGAGAACAGAAAAGGGCAACTCTGAATGGTCTCTAACACCCCCCCCCCCCATATCACGTTCCCCCCGCTGCCCAGGTTTGATTCTTTGCAGAGTAGAGAGGACGGCAGCCAAGATCCTTGCGTTTTTCTGCAAGCATCTGGCTGGCATGCAATTATGCCAGGCATCTCTTGCCAAGGTTCGCCATCTGCTTGCCGCTTTGGAGCATCCCCGGAAGAACTGGCGCGGCTTTTTCTGACCCAGGGGGGCAAATGTTGACTGTTTACCCAAGAGGACTTTCTTTCTCTCCCTCTCCCCCTCTCCTCCCCTCCCTCTCCAAGGACCAGGCCACATGAAGAGGAGCAAAAGCCCTCGCATCCCCGAGATGAGAGGAAGGGGAAGGGGAAGAAGATGGCGCCCCTGAAGATCAAGCTAGGCCGTGATCGGCGGGAAGCGCAAAAAGAGCAGCTCAGTAAGGCGCGCTTCCAGTTGCGGTTGTGCGTGTGAATGTGCCCCCCCCACGAGCTGAGCTTGGCATTTCTGCACAAAATTAGCCCGGAGGAAAAGCGCCAGTCCACCTCAAAGCGAGCTAATTCCTGTGACGGGTGGCTGTTCTGCAAATTAAGCTCTTTAATTTAAATTTTGCACGCCCTGCGGTTACCACCAGCCACAGGAGGTGACTCTTAAGCCAGGGTGACTCCAACCTTGGCAACTTTTAAGGCCAGTGCACTTCAACTCCCCACAGCTGGCGAGGGAATTTTGGCAGTTGGGAGTCTATAGACTTTTGAGTTCTGGGAGTAGAAGATTTTGAGTTCAATTCTGGGAGTTGAAGACTTTTGAATTCAATTCTGGGAGTTGTAGATTTTGAGTTCAATTCTGGGAGTTGAAGACTTGAATTTCAATTCTGGGAGTTGTAGATTTTGAATTTATTCTGGAGTTGAAGACTTGAATTCAATTCTGGGAGTTGTAGATTTTGAGTTCAGTTCTGGGGGTTGAAGACTTTTGAGTTCAATTCTGGGAGTTGTAGATTTTGAGTTCAATTTTGGGAGTTTTAGATTTTGAATTCAGTTCTGGGAGTTGAAGACTTTTGAATTCAATTCTGGGAGTTGAAGATTTTGAGGTTCAATCTGGGAGTTGAAGACATTTGAGTTCAAATCTGGAAGACTTTTGCGTTCAATTCTGGGAGTTGAACGTTTTGCGTTCAATTCCTGAAGTTGAAGACTGTTGAGTTCAATTCTGGGAATTGAAGTCCACAAATCTTAAATTTACCAAGTTGGACACCCTTGCTCTAAGCCCCGGCAGCGCCAGTGACCCTTTTGACAATATCATCGGCTTGAGATTCCTTTTAGACACTGGCGCGACAAATTCAGGTTGCATGGTCGCGACTCTTGCTTGTTTATCATATCATCTCCCTGTCCTCCTTTCTTCCGCTCTCCAACTTTTGCCGTTTGACATAGATCTGCACGCAGTTGCCCCAGATCCAACCTCTTGTAGCTGAATCGGGTCGGTCAATTCCGTAGTTGGTCGTACCTCCGTAGTTGGACGGGGGTCGGGTGGAAAGCCTCCTCCTTGCTTCTTTCTGCTGGCTTTTTTGGCGCAGCTCCGAAGTTGGGGTACCCCCGCCGCCTTTTCCTTTCCCTTCCCGCCGTTCCTCTTCATCTCGGCCTCTTTGTGGCTTGGTTTTCCTAATGGAGGGCCGCTCCGGTTATGTACAGCATCTGTTTCAGAGCGACGAGGTAGCAGAACTGGAAGAAGAAATCCGACCCTGGATAACTCCAGCGTTCACAGTTCTTCCGTGCGTTCGGACAGTTCAGGAAGGGTCAAGAAAGTCAAGCGAGGCCGGCCTGGGACGAAAGAAGAAAAAAGGTGAGATGAATGTTATAAACAGAGGGACGCGGTGGCTCAGTGGCTAAGGCGCTGAGCTTGTCGATCGAAAGGTCGGCAGTTCGAATCCCTAACGCCGCGTCACGGGGTGAGCTCCCGTCACTTGTCCCAGCTTCTGCCAACCTAGCAGTTCGAAAGCACGTTAAAAAAATGCAAGTAGAAAAATAGGGACCCCCTTTGGTGGGAAGGGAACAGCGTTCCGTCCGCCTTTGGCGTTTAGTCATGCCGGCCACATGACCACGGAGACATCTTCGGACAGCGCTGGCTCTTCGGCTTTGAAACGGAGATGAGCACTGCCCCCTAGAGTTGGGAACGACTAGCACATATGTGCGAGGGGATCCTTTACCTTTAAGGTTGTCACCCGGGGCGGTAGATGTAGGAAAGGCTTCTCTGTAGGTAAGGAGAAGGGTACCTTATTAACTTCTCAGTTTGTAGAGATTCTCAGTCATCTAGGTCAGGGGTCCCCAACCTTTCGGACCTCAGGGACCACTAAATTCATAATTTTAAATCCCGTGGACCACTAATACGATCTACTTAATGGGTGGGTGTGGCTAGGTGGTCATGTGACTGGGTGGGCGTGGCCAACTTGATGACACTCACGTCGAGGGGCGCTTTGCTGGCCTCTACTTGCCCCTCCCCTCCTAGCCACTCCTCCCCTGCCTGCCCGGGGTCCTTAGGGCGCCAAGAGGAAGCAGTTGTTGGAGCTAAGCAGCCACCATGAGATAAGAGTTGGCCAAGCAGCTGGCTCAGTTCAAATTGGATCTGGCCGAGAAGGAGGCTTAGCAGAAGTACCTCACTGAGGACTAGGAGCATAGGCTTTCCAAGCAGAGCGAAGACCTGCGGGAGGGCAAGGCCAGGTACCGGCCCCTGGAGGCTCAGCGGGCTGAGATGGTCAGCCAGTTCCAGGCCATGAGGCAGTCCCCACTGGAACGAGGCCCTCCGGCTCTTTGCCACCAGCGGCGCTTCCCTCCAGCCTTCGCCCAAAGCCCCACACCAGGAGGCTGAAACAGACCTCAATTCGGAATTTCTGCCCCCCCTCCAACCTGCACAAAAAGACCCAGAAGGGGGAGACTCTCCGCAGTAACACAAGCGTTCATTGCACGTATCCAGCCCAGGAGCCGTAGTTTATTTATTTATTTATTAAGCTTATATGCCGCCCTCTCTCCGGAAAGGACTCAGGGCGGCTCACAGCAATAAAAACAGATAAAATCAATATTAAGTGTTAAAAAAACCATTAAAACTCCCCTTAAAAAAACCCCTTCAAGTCCAATCCGGCCTGGCGAAATAACCACGTCTTAAGGTCGCGGCGGAAAGAGCGCAGGTCAAGGGCCACCTGGAGCTCCAGGGGGAGTTGATTCCATCAGGTAGGTGCGCCCACAGAGAAAGCCCGTTCCCTAGGAGTCGCCAGACGACACTGCCTGGCCGACGGCACTCCAAGGAGGCCCTCCCTGTGGGAACGCACCGGGTGATGGGGAGGTGTCTCTGGCCGCAGATGGTCCATCAGGTACCCCGGGCCTAAACCATGTAGGGCTTTATAGGTAATAACCAGCACCTTGAATCTCACCCGGAGGGCAACTGGTAGCCAATGCAGGTCGCGCAGGAGGGGTGTAACATGAGAGTGTCCACAGCCGCATTCTGCACCAGCTGAAGTCTCCAAGCGGTCTTCACAGGCAGCCCCATGTAGAGAACGTTGCAGTAGTCAATCCGGGAGGATTGACTATTTACGGGACCGCCTACTACCACAAGCAGCCTCCCACCGGCCGGTACGCTCTCATAGAGAGGGGCTCCTCCAGGTGCCGTCAGCCAAGCAGTGTCGACTGGCAGCCCCCAGGGGGAGGGCCTTCTCTGTGGGGGCACCCACTATCTGGAACGAGCTCCCCCCGGAGATACAGAGGATCCCAGATCTGCGCACTTTCCGCCGTGCTCTTAAGACCCTCCTATTCCAGCAGGCCGGCCTGGCCTAATTTTCTCCCTTTTCTTTTAAATTTTTTAAAACGGAAATTTTAATTTGTTTTTAAATTATTGGGAATTTTAATTGTCTCGGGCGAAATTATTCAATTTGGTTTTAATTATGTTTTTTCACTTTTGTATTTATGTGTTTTATTTTGTGCCTGGTTCACCGCCCGGAGTCCTTCGGGAGTAGGGCAGTATACAAATCGAATAAGAATAAGAATAAGAATAAGGAGCCCTGATTTAGTGCAATATAAAAAACGCAAATAATTTTTCTGCGGACCACCAAAATTTTCTCATGGACCACCAGTGGTCCACAGACTACCAGTTGGTGACTGTTGATCTCGGTCATGGTTGTCCCAAATGTGCTTTTTTTTCCAGGAGGCAACTGGACTTTCTGGTTTTTTTCTTGGCTGAGAAGCGAAACGTCTTCAAAGAAAAAAAAAACAAAGTCCAGTTGCCTCCTGGAAAAAAAAAACACATTTGGGACAACCATGACCTGGGTGGCTGAGAATCTCGGCTCTTATCTTTCATCCGGTCCGACGGGCGACAATAAGAACCCAAAACGAGCCGGGGCTCGACAGAGAATCTCTACAGACTTTTTAGCGATATAATTTGGGACGAAGCAAAGGATGTTCATCCCAAAAGGAAGGTGTGGAATGGGTTTCCAGCGGGGGGAAAAAAATTGTAGACTACAGGAACCAATTTGCACCGCTCAGGTGACCCTGAGGACACAGGTAAACCTCCAAGTGCTTCAAGGACCCTCTGAAAGGATGCAAATGACTAGGGGAGCACCATCGACCGATGGAATGGAAGTTGCCTTCGGAAGTTGCGGGAGCTTCATCCCTGGAGACTTTCAAGAAGAGACTGGACTGCAGTCTGTCAGAAATAGTGTGGGGACGTGATGGCAAACCTGTGGCCGTGCGAGCATTGCCGTAGCTCAGGCTCCAGTGCTCATGTGCACGCCGGCCAGCTGATTTTTGGGCCTTCCGGGCCCACTGGAAGTTGGGAAACGGGCCGTTTCTGGCCTCCGGGGGGTGATGGGGAAGGCCATTTTTGCCCTCAGGCTCCTAGAAAGCCTCTGGGGCCTGGGGAGGGCAAAAAACGAGATTTCCAGTCCCACTGGAAGTCGGGAAATGGGCTGTTTCCGGTCTCCGGAGGGCCTCTGGGGGGATAGGGAAGGCTGTTTTTGCCCTCCCCAGGCTCCAAAAAAATGTCTGGGGACTGGAAAGGGTGAAAAACGGGATTTCCAGTCCCACCGGAAGTCGGAAAATGTGTTCCGGCCTCCGGAAGGCCTCCAGGGGGGTGGGGAAGGCCGTTTTTGCCCTCCCCAGGCTCCAAGGAAGACTCTGGAGTCTGGGAAGGGCGAAAAACGGGCCTACCGGGCCCACCGTGCCATCGTGTGCCAAAAACGGGGGGAATGGTACATTGAATTATGGGTGTGGGCAGGCGCGCGTACCCCCCCTCTCACTCCCCCCGTTTTTGGCACGCGACAGCAAAGAGGTTAGCCATCCCTGGTGTAGGATCTCCTGCTTGGACAGGGAAGGGTTGGACAAGATCCCTTCCAACTCTGTTATTCTGTTACTTCATTGCTAAAAGCCTACTCACAGGAATCGTCTCCACTTCGCACCCGCCAGGCACTAGATAAAGATCCAAGGGAATTCTTACTTCCCTTGTGGCCGCGTAGGGATTCGGGGCTGAACCCTCTTTTGACTCCGTCTCCAGCGTCTGCCACTCCTGCTCCTACATCACGGGGGTCCGGTTAGGTTCAGCAGTTCAAGCCGACGACTTTATTACGTGCCGCCAATAATACAGGAATCGGACCTGCAGCCTGAAGTGAACCAAACCCCCATTATGGTTTAGCGCTGGGAACGTAACCCCATTCGGAGCCGTTGGCCCTTTCCCCCCATTTCTATGCGACGACCAGTTGGGTGCGCATGGCTGCAGGACGTTCAGCCCTCGGCATGGTCCTGAGCGGCTACACGACGTGGGAAGGCTGCGAGGGTGTCAAACTCGATTTCATTGAGGGCCGCATCAGGGTTGCGTTTGACCTCGGAGGGCCGGGGTGGGTGTGGCCGGGGCGTGGGCGTGGCAGCCGTGGCACAGGACTCATGTCGGGGGCACCTGTGGTGGCTAAGTGCTAATGTAGGACTTCTCTGAGACTCTCCCTCACTCTCATTATAATCATCCTTCCTCGTTTCCTTCCTCCCTTCCTTCCTTTCAGTCCTTCCTTCCTTTCAGTCCTTCCTCCCTCCTTCCTCCCTTCCTCTCAGTCCTTCCTTCTTTTCAGTCCTCCCTCCCTCCCTCCCGTCCTTCCTCTCAGTCCTTCCTTCCTTTCAGTCCTTCCTTCCTTTCAGTCCTTCCTCCCTCCTTCCTCCCTTCCTCTCACTCCTTCCTTCCTTCCTTTCAGTCCTTCCTTCCTTCTTTTCAGTCCTCCCTCCCTCCCTCCCGTCCTTCCTCTCAGTCCTTCCTTCCTCCCTCCTTCCTCCTTCCTCTCAGTCCTTCCTTCCTTCCTTTCAGTCTTTCCTTCCTTTCAGTCCTTCCTCCCTCCTTCCTCCCTTCCTCTCAGTCCTTCCTTTCAGTCCTTCCTTCCTTCCTTTCAGTCCTTCCTTCTTTTCAGTCCTCCCTCCCTCCCTCCCGTCCTTCTTCTCAGTCCTTCCTTCCTTTCAGTCCTTCCTCCCTCCTTCCTCCCTTCCTCTCAGTCCTTCCTTCCTTCCTTTCAGTCTTTCCTTCCTTTCAGTCCTTCCTCCCTCCTTCCTCCCTTCCTCTCAGTCCTTCCTTCCTTCCTTCCTTTCAGTCCTTCCTTCCTTCTTTTCAGTCCTCCCTCCCTCCCTCCCGTCCTTCCTCTCAGTCCTTCCTTCCTTTCAGTCCTTCCTCCCTCCTTCCTCCCTTCCTCTCAGTCCTTCCTTCCTTCCTTTCAGTCCTCCCTCCCTCCCTCCCTTTCTCTCAGTCCTTCCTTCCTTCCTTCCTTTCAGTCCTTCCTTCCTTCTTTTCAGTCCTCCCTCCCTCCCTCCCGTCCTTCCTCTCAGTCCTTCCTTCCTTTCAGTCCTCCCTCCCTCCCTTCCTCTCAGTTCTTCCTTCCTTCCTTTCAGTCTTTCCTTCCTTTCAGTCCTTCCTCCCTCCTTCCTCCCTTCCTCTCAGTCCTTCCTTCCTTCCTTTCAGTCCTCCCTCCCTCCTTCCCTCCCTTTCTCTCAGTCCTTCCTTCCTTCCTTTCTTCCTCTCAGTCCTTCCTTCCTTCCTTTCAGTCTTTCCTTCCTTTCAGTCCTTCCTCCCTCCTTCCTCCCTTCCTCTCAGTCCTTCCTTCCTTCCTTTCAGTCCTCCCTCCCTCCCTCCCTCCCTTTCTCTCAGTCCTTCCTTCCTTCCTTCCTTTCAGTCCTTCCTTCCTTCTTTTCAGTCCTCCCTCCCTCCCTCCCGTCCTTCCTCTCAGTCCTTCCTTCCTTTCAGTCCTTCCTCCCTCCTTCCTCCCTTCCTCTGTCCTTCCTTCCTTCCTTTCAGTCCTCCCTCCCTCCCTCCCTTTCTCTCAGTCCTTCCTTCCTTCCTTCCTTTCAGTCCTTCCTTCCTTCTTTTCAGTCCTCCCTCCCTCCCTCCCGTCCTTCCTCTCAGTCCTTCCTTCCTTTCAGCCCTCCCTCCCTCCCTTCCTCTCAGTTCTTCCTTCCTTCCTTTCAGTCTTTCCTTCCTTTCAGTCCTTCCTCCCTCCTTCCTCCCTTCCTCTCAGTCCTTCCTTCCTTCCTTTCAGTCCTCCCTCCCTCCTTCCCTCCCTTTCTCTCAGTCCTTCCTTCCTTCCTTCCTTTCAGTCCTTCCTTCCTTCTTTTCAGTCCTTCTTTCCTTTCAGTCCTTCCTCCCTCCCTCCCTTCCTCTCAGTCCTTCCTTCCTTCCCATCCATCCATCTTTTTCTTTGTCTTTCTTTCTCTTTCCCTTTCTCCTTTCCTGTCCCTTCTTGCATGGTCAAATGCAAAAGGGGAAACCTTTGTTTTTTTGTAGTTTGTTTTGCTAGCCCTCTGCCAGTGAAAACAGATCCCGGGGGGGCATGCACGCCTCCGCCCCAGCTCCATTTTCACTGGCAGAGGCCCCACGGGCCGGTCCTTCGCTGTTTCCAGGCTGTCCCCGCGGGCCTTGAGTTTGACACCCCTGGTCTACGTGTCTTGGGACGCCGGGGAGACCCTCACTCTTTTTCCTTTCTCTCTCTCTCTCTCCTCCCCGGGTTGGCAGTTGCCGGTGAAGAAGAGGCAGACGGCTACGAGACCGACCACCAAGACTATTGTGAGGTGTGTCAGCAGGGCGGGGAGATCATCCTGTGCGACTCCTGTCCCAGAGCTTATCACCTGGTGTGCCTGGATCCGGAGCTAGACAAGGCCCCCCAGGGCAAATGGAGCTGCCCTCACTGCGTAAGCCACTCACCTTTCTTCCTTGCCTCTCTGCTGCACACCGGCGACCTTCCCGGTAGGGCCCCCCCACCCCCTCTCACCACCCCGGTTGAACGTGGAGCATCCAGCCGTCCTTCCCTGCTTTGCCGAGAGATGCATCCACCAACCCTCTGGGAAATTCGGATTTCTTTCCCCCCACTCCCAATGAATCTAATGAATTCACTCAGGGTGATTCCTGTGGGTCTGGCTGCAAAGCATACGTGGGGCAAGTCCCTTTGGAAAGATGGGGGTGGGTGGGTCAGGGAAACTGGGGTGGGGTGGGGGCAGGAGTGAAATCTAAAATTTGTTACTACCGGTTCTGTGGGCGTGGGTTGGTGGGGGTAATGTGACTGGGTGGGCGTGGCCAATTTTTTTCTTTTTAACTTTTAAAACCATTTTTTTCTACGAGGTTGTAAAAAAAATGCTTTCAAAAGGCTCTGGCGATCCTGATCGGCAGAGACTTTTTTTTTCTTTTAAATGCCTCTGACGATCAGGCAACTCCGCTTGGATCGTCAGAGGCGTTTAAAAGAAAAAAAGGGTGTTTTTTTTTTTCTTTTAAAAGCCTCTGACGATCCAAGCGGAGTTGCCTGATCATCAGAGGCATTTAAAAGAAAAAAAAGCCTCTGATGATCGCGCGGCTCAGCTGGGATCTTCAGAGGCTTTTAAAAGCATTTTTTTTCTACAACCTCAAAATGCTTTTAAAAGCCTCTGAAGATCCCAGCTGAGCCGCGCGATCATCAGAGGCTTTTTATTTTTTTTACTTTTAAAAGCATTTTTTCTGCCGAAGAGGTTGTAGAAAAAAATGCTTTTAAAAGTAAAAAAAAAAAAAGCCTCTGATGATTGTGTGGCTCAGCTGGGCAATTGGGGGGGGGGCAGGGATTTTTGCTACCGGTTCTCCGAATCACCCGCCTCCATCGCTACCGGATCGGGCGATCTGGTCCGAACCGGGAGCATTTCACTCCTGGATGGGGAGACTGCTGTGTGCACAGGGACAAGGAGACGGGCTGGGGTTTAAGGAAGGACTTGGGCTGCTCAGGTGCCTCGCCTCACCTTTGGGTTGGCCCTCCTAGCAAGGGGTTGGACTAGAAGACCTCCAAGGTCCCTTCCAACTCTGTTATTCTGGTTATTCTATAATCCCAGATCAATTAACCGGTGGAACAGTTTGCCACCAGAAGTTGTGGGTGCTCCATCACTGGAGGTTTTTAAGAAAAGACTGGACATCCATTTGTCTGACATGTTATAGGGTCTCCTGCCTGAGCAAGGGGTTGGACTAGAAGACCTCCGAGGTCCCTTCCAGCGGTGTTGTTCTGTTTTATTTCTGCACTCCAAAGGCTAAGAATCAGCTCTCTAGAACAGCACGGGTAGTCCTTGACTTACAACAGCTCATTTAGTGACCGTTCGAGGTTACGACGCCGCTGAGAAAAAGTGACTCCCGGCCGTTTTTCCACGCTCACGGCCGTTGCGGCATCCCCGCGATCCCGTGATCCAAAAAACCCCCGGACGCTTGGTAAACCGATTTGTATTTACGACCGTCATGTGTGTGTGTGACGTGATTCCCCTTTTGGCGACCTTCTGACCAGCGAAGTCAGAAGGGAGAAAGCCAGCGATTCGCTTAACAACCGTGGCCAGAAAGGTCGTAAAACTTGGGACGAAGCTCCCTTCACCTTCGCTGCCTTGCTTTGCTTTGCGGGCGATGGAAATTACAGGCTGGGATGGAGGTCGTCAGTCGAGGACTACCTGTAAACACAGAGAGTCGTCATGCTGGGGAATCTGCGAAGATCCTCAACCGGATCTCTTCACCAAATCCTAAATTCTAGCAAGTGATTCTAGACACACACACCAATGCTTAAACCCCCACATCCCAACTCCTTTCTGCATCAGCAGGGGGCTAGACTAGATGACCTCCAAAGTCCCTTCCAACTCTTGTGTTACTGTGACTGCCTGTGGTTACTGGGAGACGTTTTGGCTTTGCTTCCTTTTTCGGACTCCCCAGCCGTGCTCTGTGCTGACCCCTCCTTCATAATCCAGCTCTCCTTTTTTTTCTTTTCTTTTTTTCTTTTCTTTTTCTTTTGTGTGTGTGTGTGGGTGTCGTATCCCTGGTTTACAGGAGAAAGAAGGGGTGCAGTGGGAGCCGAAGGAGGAGGAGGACGAATACGAAGGCGAGCTGGACGAGAAGGAAGAGGAGGACGACCACATGGAATACTGCCGCGTCTGTAAGGACGGCGGGGAGCTCCTGTGCTGTGACGCCTGCATCTCCTCCTATCACATCCACTGCCTCAACCCGCCTCTCCCGGAGATCCCCAACGGGGAG